>JAVFHJ010000015.1:600000-1090000 GCA_037158775.1 Hetaerina titia
ATCCTTTCAACATATTATAACTGTCTTGAAGCTTAATAAATCAAAATTAGATTAAAAATAATACTACCTTACTTTCATTACTAAGCCCTTTGAAAAATTAAACTAAGAAAGTATATCCTAATTGAAAGTTCTGCATAGTATTTATAGATACATATTCTCTAACAAATACAAATATTCCATAACTCCAAAAATATTTTCACCGGATATATGATGCTGAACGGTCTGGACTGTTTTATTTACTTAGTTATTATTCTTTAGGTGTTTCATACAAAAGAACAAATGCCTTAGAGCAGTTTTAGCCAAAAACACGCACAAATTGTAAAATTATAATTTGAGTTTCTTACTCGTGGCATATACATGGAAACTCTATCTAAAAAATTCACCTTATCAATTATTTTGTCATCCTATTAAAATTTAAAGTTAAACAGGTCTCAAGTACATAAAATTCAATTGTCTTGTCAAAATTTCCCATTTTAGGGATCCACTTTTCCCTTTCAATAAATTTGAATAATTATTTTTAAATAGGCATATTTAACGTTGAATTAAAGGCATCATAAGCATGGATATTTTTAGTCAGGAAGGTCGTATTTTTTCCACTATTGTTTTTAAAAAATGTCGAAAAAACATAAATATAACAATACAACAGGACAAATTATAGAGCCTCTGTTAAAATTAAATATTAGGGACCTACTATTCTCTTACAAACCTTAAAAATTATATATATATATATATATATATATATATATATATATATATATATAATATTTTATAGAATAAATATTCAGATTTACTTAAACACGTAAAATTATAGTTTTAGGATAAATGCTTTTAAATATATAAAGTTTTCCGGATATTCTGTTTGATTTCTATATAAACGAAAAAACATGTTTGAAGATCCAAGGGAAAACTTTCAAACAACAAGGTGTACAGAGATTTGGTGAAAATAGCACCAAAGTTTTGTAGGATTAGTTTTGTGTGGAATATCATCTTACAACATAAACTTTGGTGGTTATTAAGCCCTATGATTATGACACTTTTTACAATTGAGACTTCTTTTTCAGTGCTATCTTAAATAGAAAACATCCCGCCTTGAAAAGTGCGACTTAATATTAAAGGATTCCACTGACAACATTATAGCATAAACTATTTGAAGGAAAAATGATGCTTTGAATTTATTGGGAAAAAATTAATATTGAAGGCGGAGTGAGAAAATGGTATAGTGATTTTCAAAATTGCACCACACCAATGTTCACGACGAGAACACTGCGTGCCTACCCCTTTGAAAAACTAAATGCGAAATGATCAGATCCTAAATGCCATTGACATTCGTCCGTTGACACTGTAAATAAATAATATGTATTCCTATTAATTCAACTGTTTTGTTCATTATGATGCGCTAATAAAAACCAATGACACGCAGCACCTTCTTCCAAAATAGTGCCTCGAGACGTACTATTTTTATCTGTACATGTAAGTCTATAAATAAACACAGGTAGCTTTCAGAATTCTTTTTTGATTCCAAACGCAGGAGGACAAATGCCTAACATCAACTGGAAATAAATGTAATTTTACCCATGCATGAAACAAATACTTAAATACATCACTGAAGAAACATTCACCGGTCAGGATTAAATAAAATTTGTATTTTTCAAAACTTAACCGTCCTATGAATATTTCACTTTCTATGCAGTAACCGAAAGTTAGAGACTGGTTTTCTTTCATTTGTATGGAGCGGTACTGTACATGGTACATTCTATTGAATGCTTAACCATATTCCCTTCTGCAGAAAAGCAATGGTCAGTACATTTATAAAGAAATTCATAACTTTTCTTTAATATTCTCACCCCTATTAGTCCAAAAAGAACATTAAAACACTAAACAAAATCATAAGTGATAGCTAATGAAATGAAATATTATTACATGTAAGAAATTAAAATAACAATAGTCTAAATCACCCAAATTTTATTTGTTCTCGAAAAGACACTAACGTATATAAGCATGAATTTTAAAGAATTGAATTTAACACCAAAATTCATTCCGAGAAAAGCATAAACATTCGTAAAATCTTTTCACTATTTCAATAATAGGCCAGATTGATTCCTTAGTCATGGATTTAATCATGCGTGTAGTACACATATGAACACATTAAAGCATTGATTCTTTAAATGTGTGTATAAAATGGTTTTAACATATTTGTACAAAAAAAACAAGCACCAAAGCAATATTAGCATATAAACGGTAAAGATGAGATAAGATACTTAGGCAGTATTTTAATGAAAACCTTAAAGGAAATGTCGGTGTAAAAACATTTGGATGAATAACTTAATTACTTACCTTTTTGTTTACTCAAAATGTCGTCCTAGAAGCCCCGTTAGTGTATGCAGAATGGTTTTCTAAGGAAAAAACTAGGAACACGTTCACTTGAACTTGACACAGAGACGACACACCTTGAACTGAAACATCCAGTCATGTATAGGCATTCTAAAAAACGACTAAATGCGGCTAAATTTGGTACTAAAACAAATAGTTCCATATACATATCAGAGATGGCAGTCCTGTGTCCTTTTCGAAACGGCTTTGCGGACTCGATGAGGTCACGTCATCTTTTCATTCTCCCCCGACTCATAACAGACAGATGTCACAAGACTAGGTATTCTCTGAATTCCCTGATTTATGAAAAGATTTCCTTTCACTGCTCACCAATTATATAAGCAATAGAGATAGTTACACTTCGTGATGATGTTTATAGTTTCCATAAAATACGTTTACAATTTTAAGTTATATTCCATAACCATGTGTGTCATGTAAAACTTTCTTTCCTAATTCAATGGCCCTTTTCTGCCACATAAAAACATTGTTAAAAGTGATAGTTCAGAGAATCTATATTCTGTCGGGGAGTTTTTGGTATCATTCAATTAAAATGTTAAGAGCTCTTGGTGATAGTATTTTTCGTTGGGGGACCATTCCTTCTCAGATGATAAATAAAAGGTCGATTACTGCTATAACTGAGATTGATTTTCCAAGAGTTAGTACGATACTTCATGATGTATAATCATCTGGATAAACAGAATACCGTCGAGGTGTTTGCTAATCCTGGAGAGTGTTTGGGGAGGAAGGCCAAGTTTACTCCTACAAATATTGTAACAAATTGTGCCTTAAGTATTTAATTATTTATGGATACTCCCGTGCATAAAGGGAATCAGTGTACTTGGCTTCCTACGAAACCGAAAAAAGCTCCTACAGAAAGTACGTAACGAAAGTGAGCTACTGCATAATAACTTAAATGTTGCTAAAACTACTCCTTTTAAACCCCCTTCTGTAAATTAGAGCAAAATTTTTAAACTTCACAGTACAAATGAATCTCTAGTAAAATTGGTTTCCATGTTGGTGCCAGTAAACTGAAAATTTTAATCCCGGTTGGCATTGCAATAACTTTTGTTGAAAAAACTAAATATTTCTTAAAATAGCTTCCATATAAGTCATTGAACAAATATGATTAAATTAAAATTTAATATTTCAAAAATTGAATATATTTTAACACGTCGCGATTTATATATTAGTTATTAAATAAATATATAATCCATTCGTCATGATTCTGGGTGTCCCATGATGTTTGTATGAACGTAAGTGAATTCATAAAAAAATTTCGTTTATAGCCATAGCCTACCAGAAATGAAGGGACGCTATAGAAATAAAATCTTATTAAATTACTTTTGGTCGCATAATATTTCCATTACTTTTAGACAATGCACTTTTGCACTCCATTTTGTCAGTAGCAAATTCCGGCTAACAGGTTGGCAGCTCTGGTGGCGAGTGCTCTCTTGCGACGCATACTTTCTCCGATAAGCCATGATTACACTGCTTTTCCGATCAAGGTCATCAGATGGGAGAGTGAGAGTCACGAAAGGAATGCCACCCAGAATTCACTATGTGTTCTTACGCTGCTGTATAATAAATTGAATAAATTTTTAGCCAACTAAACAAGTAACCAACTAACTTACCAGGAATTACATTTTTTAATTAAATAGGCATATAAAATTATTAAGGAAAACGGATCCGAAATATTATTCTATATTACGGGAGTCAATGATCTGGACCAGCTTGTAGCACTTCAAGCTTCCCTGTGGGTACACTAATTGAAAAAGCGAAAACTGAGACTCGTCAGACAATACAAAGCATAGGAGTGAGGAAATTGTAGTATGAGGCAAAATGAAAATAAAATCTTAGCTTTTAAAAGGTTTTCCTGATGCATCTCCGCAATTGGTGAATATTTATAAAATATAATTTAAAAGATCCTAATCAATGCTTATCTACGTGCAGAAAACGTACAAATATGGTAGTCCATATTGCCATAATTACTCTAAATCCAAAAAATATGAGCTATGTAAAGGTTTTTCTAAGAAATATTATAGTAAATCATCCAAAACTTTTTATATACTCATGCATAGTCTATCTTAGGGAAATGTAATTTTGAGGTGTTAATGTTAATTGAAGCTGAGGAAAGATTAAGATTTATAAATTGAAGGAAGAACTTCTCTTTTGAAGCACTAGCACATTTGCAAAGATAAAAAACCATAAACACAGTAATCAACCCGAAGGTCGGTTTAGTAGGTGATGGTAGAGCTCACCCATGTACCAGGCCCGACGGCGTGTGAATATTCACACATCAGGGTAGGAGGGCCAGTTCCTTTCCCTGTGCCGGTTATGGTTTCCCAGGAAGACCTGGTACCCGAAAAATCAACTAACTTGGGTGGAGCTGCAGGAGCCCAAATTGCCTTGCCCGGGAATCGAACCTGGGACCCTCTGGTCAGCAGTCCAGCGCTCTAGCCGCTAGACCACCGCGATCCGCTCATTTGCAAAGATATAAGGTGAAAGTATATGGAAAAAAAGCATCTTGACCACATGGAGAATTGGTATTTAATATAACCACAAGATATTTTAAGACTAAAATCGCTACTACATAGTGAGAAATCGATACAATTTACAAAAAAGGAGATGAAAGACTTAAATATTTAATTCCACAATTGATGCAAATCTTTAAAAGTTAAATTTTTATCAAATTTCGAAGTAATTTTGTAAGTGCATAATAGTCAATTAATTGAAAAGTTAAACTTGACTCCAATGAAGTTGGCAGCTCTAACAATATTCTCCCCATCGTAGGGTCGGAGCCTGACCGTAGCCAAACCGCGAAAAATGACCTCATTACCCAGATCGGACTTTGCGAAGGTCAAGGAGGAGGCCGCCGGGCACGGGACCACATGCCCAGGCTCCCATTAACGCCCACTAGAGTATGCCAGCAGAGGGTCACATCTTTCCCAACCCCCTCTTTTCCCATATTGTCCTCGAGTAGGCATGCAACTAACATGTCCCTGAATATTTTCATTCCTCTTTCTTTATAGGAAAGGTGAACCACAAAGATGTAGACTAGCCTAGTTGAAAACGAACTAAAACTAAAACCTTATTAATGGGAGTTTTTCATAAAGGCATTTGAGAATATAATTGATTAATTTTTAGTTTGATACTTAACGAAAGTTTTTGTGTCTAACACTTCAGGACTTCACAACTGAGGTTGGTGTCGGTCTGTTGCTAAGAGCCCCTCCACCTAGTCCTGCCAGGCAGACCCCCCCTCCACGGGTAAGAGAAAATCAGTTTTACCATTTTAGGGTGTGACCCTGTACAAGAGAAGAATGATGTATTAATTTTACCACCACAGAGCAGTCTTAGGACAAATGCTCGGAAAACAAATGCCTACAGCAAACAGCACAGCAAGCATGGACAAAAATTAGAGTATCGGTACCTCAGAGCCTAAAACTTCTTAATAAATTCCGGTTTTTCTTTCTGATATTACATAAAGCGTTCGTACGGAAAATAAGTGTACTGGCTCAGGAAAAAATGTATTACCCTTTTACATATCTTAAGCTAAAAATCCTGAAAATAGAGTCCATACACTTGTTCCAACGGCGTTCCCATTCCTGGAACGCTCCTGCGAAGGCATCATCCGGAACCTCTTGAATACACGTCGTCACGGCCTCTTTGTAGTCGTCCTAACTCCGGTAATGCGCTCCTTTCAAATTCCTCTTTATCTTCGGGAACAGAAAAAGTCCGGTGGTGCCAAGTCCTGGCTATAGGGCGGAGGCGGCAGCGTTGCCACGTCGTGCTTGGCCAAGAATTGCGACACGACAAGCGTGGTGTGAGACGGCGCATTGTCACTCATGTTGTTAGTCATACGGCTGATCGCTGGCAGGACGCGGGTGCCTCTTTTCGAAGCCTGTGGAGCACTTGGACGTAAAATCCAGCATTTTCAGTTTTTCGTTCAGGTACAAATTCGTAGTGGCCGACTCCCCTTTTGTCAAAAAAGACAAAGCTTATTACACTTATTTTCCGGACGAACCGTGTAGACACACACACTTCGTTACACTTGTTTGAGAAGTTTTATTACTTATTCATCGTATGAGCAAGTGACAATAACTCATATTTACCATGCCTTACGACTCCTGTTCATATTTCCCGTTAATTTTTAACGCATATCATACTTAATATTTTGAAAATTACCAGCAGTATCTGATTACATTGACATAAAATCAGTAAGATTATCTCAATAACTCAATCTCTTTAATATATTTGGTCTAAAGTTCGTTCCTCGCGCCTAAGGGGTGCATTTATGTGCTTTCAAACTACTCCTTACCACAGTATATTTTTCTATATATTTGACTACAATATATAAGACTACATCAAGGCATTAAATATATTGCAATGAAACTGTGTTTTCATTTATTACATTCATCATACACTCTAACAAAAACTTTTAATATATGAAATATGGCATTTGATTTATTTCCTTCTACCGATTAGGTTTCACATATATAGACTGATATACCAAGTCATGTCAGGTAATACTTCAGCCATTTTAAATGAATAAAAGAACCTTTCCAATACAAATAAAATAGCATCTGTTAAAATGTACAGACAAAGGATATTTTCTCTCGATCCATTGGAGCATGTATAAATGATTTAATGAAAGTATAAAATAAAAGAATTTTTTCCTCTCTAGGTAGTCTTTTATTTGTCCAGATTTTACAAATTAAATATAACTCCATACGATTAGCAAAGCTTCAAATTTTACACATACGTAATAATCTCCAAAAAGACTAACATAAATATGATGTGCAAAAAGCAATGAAATATTCATATAATTTCCATTCATATAAAAAATATTATACAAATGAGCAGACTATTAAACATCAACATAAAATTCAGCGCTATCTTGAAACCAGGTAATTACAATAGACAAGAACAATAATAGGTTTCTAATGACATCATGTTTATATCTAGGTTTATTTTAGTGACCCATTTACACCATGTAGTAAACTCTAGTTATAAAGACCACAACACAAATGAAAGAATACACGTAGATTATGTTCATGAATACTCTTAATAGTTGGCAATAATTTTTCGCTGTAAACTTTAGCATGGATCTCCATAATGGGAGGGAATTCAAGAAGAAGATTAAGGAGGTTTTGCAGAGGATGTGTTGGTCCGATGAAGTGTTCTCGTACCTGAAATTGGACGCGATTTGGAGATTCTCAGCCATGCTATTGAAAGTGACAAGGTAAAACACGTTACGCACACCTTCACGTATTATAATTCGTGCAAAATAATTTCCTTCGGATGCTTAAACATTCCGGTCAGTCTTACAAAGGGCATACTGACACTATCAACAGGGCGAATACCTTTCTATTTAGCAGATTATTGTTTCATCCCACATTAAATAAAGATGGACATTAAAAAATTAAACGTTTAAAATATAGTCAAGGAAATTTTATGGTAATATTTGAGTAATATTTAAAAAACCAAAATAAAAAACAAATGGCAAAATTCAAGGCATCAAGCAATGAACGATCTCCATGGAATACAATTCAATTTCTGTGTAATGCTAAGTTCCTTCTGACAACCATAGGAAAAATTAGCACAATATCAAAGGTACGGTTGGATGTACCAAAAGACGATGTGAATGTTTCTCGCAGGTAATTCTTAAGGAGATGACTCCGCTTTAAGGTCAACGGATATCTCACCGTAATTCAAGTGTTGAAATACAACTTGTGTATTATTTCTTTCAATAGATTTACCCAATTGCAATTCAGCACTTCCGGTTCATCATGCCTGATAAATAAAGGAAATTCATGGCAATTAATTCATACTTAAAAATGGCAGAAAATATTTATTGTACCTTCGTAGCTAATACCATCAGTTTGCCAAATGTTTTGTTATTTGCACTTCTTGGTGAAAAAGATAATATAATAGTTTTAAAGAGGACATTCCGCCAATAAAACTGAATTCAAAATCGGATTCCTCGGGTTCTGACTGAGAGCTAAAGGCAGTTAGGTCACTTACAGGCCCAAATTATTCTCATCAAAGACGAAAAATGCGAACTGGTTTATCCATCGACATGTAGCAAAATAATTCCTTATAAATACTTTTTAGCTCTGTATCGTCCCATTAAACTTTCTCTTGTATCTTTTAAATTGGCAATTATAACAATTTCTTAGTAATATGTCATAATTATATCACAATCATGTAGGTCACATAAGTATTATGATGATATACTTCAATATCATTTTCACTTATGTCAGTTAGTATATGTGAAAAACTATACTTTCTTGGTAACATCTTGCCCAATGATCACTTTCTGAAATTTAAACTCTAAACTACATTTTATATTCTTTTATTTTGTAAGCAGGCTAATGTCTTCAAGAAACAAAATTAATATAAGATATACCTTTAGTGTAATGAAACAAAAAACCTCTTTCGCTAATTGCGTACGTTTCCATTTTTAGTAAACATGCAACAAATTTGATTCAAACAGTTATTTATGAGAGTGAAATTTTTAAGGTTATGTCCTCATTTAAAATTAAATTAAAAAGTTATCTTATATGATTTTGGAGTCTGTGAACTTAAAAATTGTTTTTTTGTGTCACTAAATATTATTATTTGCAGTTGAGATATATGTTGAATGAATTTGAAACTGATATTAACAAATTTTGAATTTTGATTTCAAGATGACCGAAAAGGTTGAGATTTCTTACCCCATTTTCAGTCCACATAAATCAAATGCAAAGCTGGAACATGTATGCAATGGCTTCCAATTAAAATTGTCTTCTGCGTAGGCGTACGTACGTTGTGGTGCTCCATGCATATCGCCTTGTCACTTTCAGTAGCATGGGTGAAGAAATTCCAAGTCGCTTTCATTTTCAGTCACAAGCACCCTTCGCCTGACCAACACATCCTCCACAAAATCTTCCCCTTTTTCGTCTCAAATTCCTTCCTCTTTCAAAACATTATTTGGAAATATTCTACGATACAAAAACACGCTTCCTTTTAGCAAACGTGAACTTCAATACTGCCACGCCCAGTCATTCTTTTGTTCATGATAATAGCAAGAAGGTTTTCCATGCTGTCCTATGGTCACTGAAAAATTTTAAGGAAAAGATATTAATGATCAAAAAGAGTTCCAATTGACTTTGTTTATATTATAAATTAAGCATTATTATCGGCCAAAATATTGCTATGAATATAAACATTTTAATCTTAATATTATTGATATTTAAATGAAAAAAAGGAAAAATATTTATTAGAAATTATGTCGATAAAACATTAAATAATCTTTTGACACTATCTATGCTTTCAAGGATAACAAGGTGAACCGGACGAGCTGTGTGTGGAATCCTAGAAACAGTAGGGTTTTGGCTGAACGTATAACCTTTTTCTGCAAAAAAGAGCCTCTTCAACGCCTCACTAATGCAATCCTGTTTTGCCTATTGTGCCTACCCTGCCTGGTTTTCAAAATTTCCAGGATTTCTTTAAAAGATTACTCTTCATAAATGTTTCTCACTTCCTAACTAGCTAAGTATCCATTGTTCAGTCCGTACTTGTGTGTCCTTTGCTTCAGGGATAAATTGATTGCTGCTCTGCAGCTCTGCAGTCAGCAGAGTAATTTAATCTGTTACATTCGTATATAATAAGGACACAATTCATGAATATATTAATTAATATGGAGAGTACTTGTAATTTTTTGAAAAGAGAATAATTATTTGTGTGAACGGCGTAATATAAGATATTTTTTTTAAATGAACCAATTACATTAACCTACGTTGTGAGAAATCCAGTGTTTAACTTGAAATTATTACGCGAAAATTAACTTCTGGTTTTTTCGTATGCCGAGTTTTTAATTGAAGTTAATCGTTCATTTAGATATTCATGTTTGCCACATGAAAGTTTAAAGGTCGTGTGGTATACTTTAACGTCACTCGTAATAAGTTATTACCGTCGAACATCCCTACAAATTGGACAGTGATAACATTCCAGTTAAAGTTCACCAGTCCAGTTGGAAATTGCAAAGTTACAGATTGTTCCTATCGCTGATAAATATAAACCGTAAGGGCATAGACCTAAAGTAAATATATTTTATATTTAAAACCAAGGAAAAAAGTGAAATTAATTTTTGACTAAAAGCTTAATTAAAATATTTCCGATAACCGATTATTTCATACTTTTGAAGCGACAGACACTATTGTTGGAAGTTAAAGACAAATTTTCAGAAATATTATATAACGGATGGCATTTAATGGAATTTTTAAATAAATAATGAAAAAATTTTCTTCCCTTTTCGCATATTTAAAATACGACAATAAAAACCGTACAACTTTGTAGAAAATTAATATTTTAAATACGTATTAACGTTTCATAAATGTGTTTAAAAATTTATAAGAGTTAAATGTTAAAGCTAACATTTTATTAGCAAGCAACATTTTGACAAATAAGATACGAAATATACGATTGCATGAAATGTCGGAACAGACGGAAGTGAAGAAGGAACTCTGTGATATAAAGGCAATGTGAATGGGATGAATGACGAAGGTGTTGGGATAATCCTGACGAAGTACCTTGATAGTTTGGAATAGATTATAAAAAAGAATTAACGCGACCTAACAATAAACTATCAAATTAGGCCCATTTAGTCGAGGTTCTACACAGCGATAGCACAGGCCAACAGTGTTTTTGGTGCCGGAACTTTTAATGTTGATTTAAAGAACAGTTGGGGTTCTGAATCCAAATATGACACTAGTTTTTTCCTATTAGCTATAGTTTTCAAGATATAGATATGTTGTTACCTACCTCTACATGATGATATGGGAATATTATATCAATAGTTATTAATATAATATTCCCATATCATATTGCCCAGCGATGTTCCTGGTATTTTATCTTCTGTAAGACCATCGCTATTGTATCGTATTCTTCTTTCAGGTAAGTTGAGTGAGCGATTGATATTGCACCAAACCTGTTACCATTTTGAAGAAGTACATATTTTACACTACGCTTGGAGCTATCAATAAATCTTTTACCGAAGTCGATAAAAACGATTTTTGTTTTCTAATTAAATTGGCCAACAATATAGAAAAATACATAAAACTTATTGACAGTTTATTGAAAATAACAGGAACGCCGCAGAGTGGTTATAAACTAGTACACTTATAGGATTATTTCACTTTGAATATTATTTTCCGGAACATATCAAATATTAAAACAATTAGTCGTAAGATGTGCCATATCTAAAAAAGTACAGCTGTTAAATAAAAACGGATTTCATATTTGGATTCAGCTCTACAAAAATAGTTAAAATCATCACAAAGATTCCCGGCACCAAAATTTTTTTCTAGGCCTGTGTAATTAATACGCATAACATATATGCTATCAATGGTTTCTGAAGAATAATTAACAATTTTTAAGCATGTGAAAATGGTACCTGTTCATAATAGAAATCAACAGAAGTTATAACTGTAGTTTTTATCATTTAAATTTTATAAAATAACATCTTAAGTTCCTTATTGTAAATATTACAAGATAAAATTATTTTTCGTTAAAAAATATAATGCTTATATATATATATATATATATATATATATATATATATATATATATATATATATATATATATATATATATATATATAAACACACAAACACTAGGATAATAAATGTTAATAAAGCTTTTACAAAGTATTAGAATATTAATGTTCATTTTCACTGTAAGAATAGCTATCGTTCTTTATTGTGAATGCATCTTTTTTTATTAGGATGAACACTTATATTCATGCATACATTTATTTTGGTAAACGTGTATTTGCTAAAAGGGTAGGTATAAATAATTAGCTTATACATATATATATATATATACTTTTTTGGAAAACCGACAAACGTGTAATGTAAATTCACTGATGGTCTTAACAAACACAGAAACCAAAACACACAAAAGAGGAAAAATCACTGGTTCTCGAATTTTCGGTGGTCCAACCACCTTTCTCAAGAGGAATTAGGAACAGAACTCCCACTATATATATATATATATATACTCTTGAAGACGACGCACTCCGGCGACGCACAAACACACAAACACTAGATTAATAAATGTTAAGCATACAGAAACATAAAAGGACACTTACGGTAGATATTTACGTTTCGACGGCACGGCCGTCGTCATCTGAATTCCGTTGTCGGGTAAGAGCGGAGAGGGCAGACATATATATATATATATATATATATATATATATATATATATATATATATATGTATAAGCTAATTATTTATACCTACCCTTTTAGCAAATACACGTTTACCAAAATAAATGTATGCATGAATATAAGTGTTCATCCTAATAAAAAAAGATGCATTCCCAATAAAGAACGATAGCTATTCTTACAGTGAAAATGAACATTAATATTCTAATACTTTGTAAAAGCTTTATTATAGACAAGTTGTTAAGGAAGTCTTCAGAGACTAAACCCCCGTTGTTTCCATTTCAGGGACTATTGCCTTACCTGGATATACCCACCCAGGACTTCAGGGCCTAATTGACTTCTACTATTCTATGCCCGACTTATATACTGCTCTTGTCTCGGTCAACGTGTGCTCTGATTGGCCAATAGGAAATACATCATACCTACTCATGTCTTGATTTAAAAAACCCTCCCATTCACATCCGGTTGAGGAGCCACACGTGCGGCGACCTGACGTAATCCCACCGATACGTAAATTGTTTCATCTTCCGAGATATCACTCAACCCAATGCAAAATTCCCACCTTGAATTCCATGAACGGATATGAGTGGGTGTGAGCGGCAAGAGCAGTCGCACAAGACATCGTATTGCCATGGAGTCTTGTACTCGAAATGAGCAATCATTGCGCACCTAGGCAATCGATTTCAATGTATATAAGGCGGGCTATAACTAGCAGCTAGCGATTTTGAACAGAAAGCTCATACGACAACATTGTTGAGGCTTATGCCTGTGTGTTTTTATTGAGGCAATAAAACTGCATTAATGTTTGAAACTTAAAAAGGCACACAAAGCAAAACCTCTACAAGTTATTTATGCATGAGTATAATTTTAAAATTACCCTTCGTTACTTGATTTATTAAATCGATACACATTACCCTAAAACGTTTCCTTTGACTCTTCGGCAATATTCGGTAACTATTGGATTAGTGATACCAAATATGGCCTTCATGGTTGAATGCAAACGATCAAATTTAATTTTTTTTAACCCAACAGCCAGAGAAATAAATAATCTAATTCAGGCTGTATGAAAAAGAGTGTCTCATTTACTCAACAATGATTAAAAATTAAATTTCTTCTTGTAATTTAATTTATCAAAGTTAATTCAATTTATAAAAGGTATACAAAAAAGGAATATTTCAATAAATTTACTATTCCAATCGATGGTAAGATTATTATTTTATATTATGTATTTGTATTTTATATTATTTATATTAAGTATTTTTATTTTAATATATGCGCCATTTAAAAAAAATAAATAATAATATGGCATATTCCTTGAGAAACTTGGCTGAGATCAACTGAAATTAGATACGGAATTAGTTTCTCTTTTGATTTTGGTTTTTTGCCTTCGTCAACTAGTGCAACCTTTGCATGAAAGAAAAGCTTTATGAGAGAATTCTTAAATATATTACGTTCGAAAATTTAAATTTACCGAAATATATCCTACGAAATCGATCTTTGTATTCACTGTTCAAGCTTGTAGAACATTAATAAATTAAAGACTTGATAAAATTATATAAAAACGCTGTGTTCTTCTATGAAATATCCCTAATAACATTAGGGAATAATTCCAAATTTTAATTTTCAATTCTATTCATTTAAACAATCATCATTCTTTTATCGTCTTTTTCATTGAAGTTTACATTTCAAAATACATTTATGCTAATCATTTCACGCATAAGCGAAGCGTACTTCATAAAATTATTAATTTCTCCAATAATTCCGTATTTTAATCGAAGAAAGTAATAAATAACTTTTTTCTCTTATACTATTTCGAGAAAATTTCGTCGTATCAGTGTTAACATGATAAAAACCTCGAAACATTTCATCAAATAAAATTATATGAGTATTGTCAAATTAAGTTTAATTCTATTGTGGTTACAAAGAGTTTACAGTTTATCGGAAATATCATATTTTGTTTAGTTTGTTTGGCCTTGAATAATAAGAATCTCATTTTGATGAAATACTTTCAAAGAATAAGATTCAATAACAGTTGGGTAAAAAAACCATCTCAAGAGTGAAAAAGACGTTCCACAAAAACATCTATCACCCTGGTCTATGATGAAGTAACTTTTTGGCCATAGACATATAATGGCGAATACATATGACTGTATTTTTATGTCACGACGCTTTCTCTAAGCGTGTTCTCCTGCAGTTAGAGTTTTATATTCAGTTAGATATTTGCATTGTGTTGACTGAGACGTTTTGAAATTGCTTTGAATATTTAATTCAAAATAATGTAACTTCAAACGTTTTTGCTCACTCAAATTGGAGTTGATTATCATTCGCTTTAATGTCAAAATTTCTCGTGTCCAACATTGATACCTCTTCTGTGTAAGTCGAAGATACACAATGTAGCCTACGATTATGCCTTGTGCCTGTCTAGTAAAACAACAGACGGCGGAAATTAGAAGAAGGCTGTCAAGTGTATAATGTTCCGAATGAATCCTTGCGACATCTTAGGACATTGGAAAATATTGGGTCTACTTTGGTTTATCTGAAAATTTGCCCGAGAACGAATGGTAAGAGCTTAAAATCACCTTGTAGGACTCACACGTCTAGGAGTAAACGAGGTTTGAAAATGTCCATAAGCCTCAACGTCAAGTTGACGGAAAAAGAGATTATACAGTGCTGTACGTCTTCCCGTATTATGTCCAATATTAGGATGAGTACAATCAGATTACTCTGAAAATTAGAAAGGAGCAACTCTCCTTTGCCTCCAAGAATTTCACTAAAAATTAGTGTGTACTCGGTAACACCTGGCTATTCACGCAATTGCGTTTCTCTTCTATGAATAAGAAATTGTTTCACTAAAGTTGAAGTTTTTTGTGGTGTATATGTCTTTTTTGCAACAAATATGGAAAATGTTAAACCTACATCAATAATGAAATGAATGAAGATGGCTTTTTTGTTTGACAATTACATCAAAGTCACCCAATTCAATGTGTTTTTTAATTTGATTATGCACATTATTGAAATAAGGGTATATTAGACTCCAAAATAGATTAACTCAAAATGGAAACTATGTTTTGTATGCTATGCAATTATTTGCATCGGGTGACCTACTTTAGGTAACTGCAGTTATTTACTAGGTTCGGTTTGCTACAGGTTGTAACCCCTTAGACGGTCGCGCAACGAATGCGCATTACCACAAAAATTTGCATGATTTTAGGGTTCGGAGGTATATTTAATTATATAACATATAAGTAGTAGTTATGTAGATGAATAGGTCTCCCGATTTAAGGTTTCCTACTTTGCATCAATATTTTGGGAGGATAGAGAGGAAGTTGAAGAAGAGAAATTCCCGGTACATCCAACAAAAAACCAGATCAATGGAAATGTTTAACATTATGAGGCACATGGTAAATTCTGATTGAACCATAAGTGTTAGCTTTCTTGCAGAAAACTACAATGTTAAAAAACCATATTCCATTGAATCTATCAGTGGAGTTAGCTAAGAAAACAGTGTGCCAGGGTGGTCCCCAGGTGCTGTTGGATCTCTAGTTGAGGGACAATCTGCCCATGGACCTCTTAGTTCCCTGTGTATGGACCAAAATTTATGTTATACGTAGTTGCTTGTAAGGAAAGGTGGACCATTGTTTTTGCTCCAAGGACCTTAGAGTACCATTTCGAACCAGGGGATTATGTCAAAGAGGCCATAATAACGTACCTGAACGAGAGCCCAGTCTTACAGCCTTTCATAAATGATACAATTATCGGCGGAAGAATGGTCATTGGTGTGTCGTGGCATTTGGGTGTTTTTAAGAAGAAGTTGTATTTTGTTAAACAATATTTTTTCCATGTTAAATATATTTTATTTATTAGAAGCTGACTCTTTTTTAATACCCTGTTTTTATCTAAGGTTTATTTTGTTAGTCAAAAGTAAAAGATGAAGATTTTTAAAAACTGCTTCACAGAGAAGAATACCTGAGTATATTGAGTTGAAACTATGAAATACCCATTTTATATTGAATTCAAATTTACCTTTTTCAAACTACTTATAATACCTTTAATGTATTCAACACTATAACTTGCATTAAATACTTAAAAGTTAAAAATTAGTATAATTCTCCTGTGTGTTGTGCTTTTCATTTGATAACAATAATATTATTAAGGTATTAATTAATTTATTAATATTTCGTGTTTAAATTTAAAAACTGGGGAAGACCATTTTTAATATTGGAAAATAAAATATGTATTTTTTGGGCTAGGATAACCGATTCACGTCATGAATCAAGATAAATTACTTTTATTTTGGGGATATTTCATTTCAATGCTTCATCTGGTTCAAATCAGTTTTTTGTAAAAGTCAACAAATGAGAAATTAATCGCTCTTTTTCATCAACTTGTTTTATAAATTGTTACCTGTAAAATTTCTATTAATGTTATCACTTCAAAACTGTGATATATTCTGGCAAGTTGATATCAATAATTTCAGTCAATATAAAGGCTTTAAGAAAAGTGGCACATGGGAAAAGAGGTCACTGCATACATTAATTGAGGAGTAAAATGTGGTTTCAAACTGTTCTTTACTTTGGCACTTGTCCCATATTTCAGCAGAGTTAAATGAGAGGTTTTCAAAACGACCCAAACGATTTTAATTAAATTTCTCATAATATGTGTATTTATATTTCAAATCATTGGTCAAAAATATATCACTGTCGCTTTTTACATTAAGACTATGACTGGTCAAAGAACAATAATTGAATGTCCACAATGATTTGGCTGTTAAACTATAATATTTGTTAATAACTGGAATTATGAATTCATTTTGAGATGCTTTTAATATCGGATTAAAACAGGTCACTTCATACATCAAATGAGGGTAACATTTTGTTTTACGCCGTTCTTTACTTTGGCACATGTCTCATATTTCAGCAGAGTTAAACCAGAAACCTACAAAGTCACCCTAACCCTATTAATGTGAACGTGAACCCTATTAATATGTAGTTAGAGTAGTTAGAACATTGTTTTTTTAAATACAAAGAGGTTCTTAGTCCAAATGAATGACATTAAAATACTCAAATAATTGATTTCATAAAACTTCCTAAAAAATATTAAACATGAATGTTCATTGGTCACTTCATGGTTTTATGACCAGGCTTTCCTAAATAGCGGTCACCCTCCTTGAAATCTGCACTTCTTGAGGTATGAGGCAGTGCCGCCATCTCTGTAATTTATAAGGAACTAATTGATGAATGCTACTACATATAAAACGGGCATCGTGGTTTATTGGCTTCACTCCGGAATTGGCATCGACAGCGGTTAGTTCACCATCGTAGCTCAACAGTTATCTTCCCTGAGACCTGAGAGGCGATTGATTTCCCTGATCTTCGCCTGATAACCTATCCTGAGTAAATTTTCGTCTTTCGAAATAAGTGATTATTTTACCTATTTATTCAATTGATTAAAATGGGTTTTCGAAACAATGCATTTTTCCTAAATACCGCGTAGCCATCATGTTAACCTTCTCCAGTCTATGACGTGTGAATCATTTTCACTCGGATAAGAACGTTTCTTCGCGTTATTTACTTCGTGATATATATTAAATGAGTACGGGAAATTGTAACGGGTTGATTTTAATACTTTAAGTGTTTGGACAAGCAAATTTACAATATTTTTCAATACTACAAGAAGAAATCAAATGTTGTGATATAACTCTTCTCAAATGCTTTCTACCAGTGACACGCAAGAGAATCATTTTTAATGCCGAAAAAGAAATGTTATTCTATGGTTTCAATTTCTTTAAATGCAAAACAGTTGGTTATTTTGATGCATGTGGAGTTCAATTTGTTTTTATCTAGTTCATTCCGATCTATGTGTTTTTACTCATAAATATTAATAGCATGAATGTTATATCAACTTTTTAATGCGTCTTCTATTTGAATTTAGTGTTAGCATACAAAATATAGATGTTAAAAGTTTTTACAACGAAACATTTTCAACAAATTATCTTCCATATTGTCTTATCTAGCCATTTTAAATAAATGAGGCAAACAATTACACATTCGGCGGTAAACGAGGGAAATGTTTCTTAGCATTTAACCAAGAATTAATTATCACTGGATATTATTATTCCATTTTATAGCTAAGTTATTGAGTTATTATCATGGTTTAATAACCGGAAGGTTTAATATTAAGTTGTTTCTGTATCAGGATGTTTTCTTTATTTTGGCTGTAGTATCATGGCAATAAAAGAACGTTGTATTTAAAATTTTGATAAAAAAATATGTCTGGAATAATGATTTTTTAGTATCATAGTCTTTTAATATTTTTGCTTTAAATTCATGGAGTCGCATATATCATGGTGTTTTATTGTATAGGAGTGCTCTTAATGATTTAGTTTTACAATATGCTTTACATTGTAATATCGTGTTTATGTCAGGAGGTTTTAAAATTTTCTTTTTCATATAATTGTGTCTAAAATTCCTTTTTTTAATGTCGTAGCGTTTCACAATTTGGTTTTACAGTTATGGTGTTTCAATATCATTGCTTAATATAATATTTTAAAAATATTTGGGTTTTAATAATATGGATTTTAATAATATTTAGGATAATTATATTTAGCTTAACGCTAACAACGACGCTGAGTTTGTTCTTAATTAGCTTGTCATTGAATGAGTACCTAGTTTTATATATTTATTCCATTTACATACTTAATGGTTTTTCTATGGAGGAATTTGAACACTCGACGGTTGCTTAGATTGTGTTTTTCAACGAAACAATTGATATCTCTAAACATTATAAGTCAAAAAAGCTGAAGCCCTTGGAATAAATTATACTTTTATTTCTTGCAAAATATTTTATTTATAATTTTACACCTCATTTCGGTAACAAATACCGTATTTAGACAGATAAAATCGCACATAATCATTGCGTCATTTAAGATTGCAAAAGAACCATAGGGAGGGGGAACGATTACATGGAAACGACGGACTTTCTAGAGGAAATAGCTTTATAATTTAGTTAAAGAAAATGATTTACGTAACTTTTTCGATGCGTAGGTAGCGCTTACTAATACTTCAGTGAATACTACTTTAAATTTCAACATATTTACATTTTCAGCAATAAAAAGAACAACGTTTGCTCTTCTGTTTTTTCCTGTATTATCTTCGAGAAACAAAACATCCAGTTTTATTTATTCCCAGTTATATTCTCTCATCGCCATACTTGCATCCTCCCCGAAAGACTTCCATTTTTGAGAAGATGTTCCATTTGTTAGTCAATAAAATTCATGCCGCATATGTTTTGTATACACCAATTTCAATATTGCAAGTGTTTATAGATTTAATTGTAGTTATTTCATAGGTTACTAGAGTGTTATAGATTAGAGTTTCCATTTATTCCATTGTCTATATTCTGTTTTGAAAGTAAATATTTTAAAGTAAATGCAGCGGTATTTATTTCATTCAAAATTATCTCAGTTTGTGTTATTTATGTTAGATGTTCTTCTTGTTCTATTAAAAACACTTGTTAGAAAGGCGTGATTACTAAGTTTATATAAAAAAAATGTTGGTAGTTTGTTTACATTAACGAAGCCAAAATAATTACTGTCTCTTAAAAAAATATAAAATAGTTTTTCGAATTTGGAAAGAATACAACCCTAAACACTTCAATCCTCAAAGCAACTGTTATTTTAATGTGGTTTTTGATAAATGTTATTGCAAATATTAATTGTAAATTTTTGATAAAATGCATAGTAGTGCAATATAATATTTTTCATTAGTGTAAATTCTTGGCAATCCGATGATAAATAGTTATTATGAATGCTCCTATCATGTGTCCATATAAAATTATTTTGGTATTTTCTATATATATCTGTGTAATTGTACAATATAAAATGTTTCCATAAATGTAAGCAAGTAATTGTGACATTTATTTGTGTAATTTGATCTCTACAATATATATTCAACCTTTTGCATATAACTTCCGAAAAACAGACAATTTTGAAATACAAGAAGATTTTTCCAACTGATTGAATACTTAAATTCACTTCCATCGCATTTGCTGTAATTATTTTATACTTAATGGATACGGTCTGTAATTTTTCAGTCGTCAATTGCCATAATATGTCAATAAATAGTATGGAATAACGAAAAAATCAATGAATCATAGTTTAACAATATTCATGAATAATTCATATTTTATTTTGTCCTGCATCACCTTTGATGCTAATCTTAAAAACATTTTCGAAATATTTCTAAAACTAAGAAACATTGGTCAATCCTCTTAAGTGTAAAAATTTTTCCATCATTTCAAAATTCAGGAATCGCTTGGAGAAAGAACAGTTTGGAGCGGTCATAGCCCACGTGACAAATTCAATCTTAGAGAAATTGCTGGAGGACAATCAGGGATTGTCTGGAATTCCATTTCCGATTTTGAGGCTGATCAACGAGAGCTTAAATTCGTCCTCACGTGTTGTTGACATCTCCTGTTCCATAATTTCTCTCAAAATGGCCGGACAGGCTATCGCATTGGCCCTTACTCTGATCACCCTTGCAGTGGCCATCACAATGTTATTCCTCTACTATTGTAGCACATGCTGTTTCTGCTTAAATCTCCAATAAACCACCCATTGAATTGATTGAGCGATATATCCACCAATCAAGGGGAAAATTCGTAAGGTTAGTACACAAATCTACTTTCATCCAACGGTAATTTCAACTACCTCATGAATTGATCATTTCAATTAAAAATTTAAGTGATATCCTGATAAACGGAGGAAAAAAATATTTTTTACATCTTCAATATCTTACATCTGTTTTTCTTATGTCATTTATCTTCTAAATATTACTTTTATTTATCTATCGCTGATGGTCTACGATATTGACTCAGAAGGTCATCATCAGAGATAAGGATGAAAAAATATATACGGATGAATAAATTGACCCCCTATCTTTCATGAAGCAATAAAAATTACATTGATATGGCTGTGAAGAGCCTATTGACATCCGGGTCTCAATGTCGTTCTTTAATTGTGGATGAATGAAGTGGATAGGTTTGGATTTGCTTCATAAGATATAGTGAGTCAATTTATTAATCCGCATATATTTTGTCAATTTTTGCCTTGGTTTTGATTTATCGAGCCCCGATGATGACTTTGTGAGTTGGCACAAGGTCGTGGGTGTTATGGTATCTGTGGATGAATTATTTGTTTCCTGTGTCACTTGAAACTATTTCCACATCCTTCCGCTCATTCCTATTCCATCACCGCTCCCTCCCGCCGCTCTGGCCTCCCTTCTCCCCCTCCACTACCCCCTCCTCCTCCACCTGTTTTTCCCCTTCCCTCATCCCCTTATCTCTCAATCATGAACTTATTATTATTATTAGGTAAAATTCCGGTTAAGGTAGGTTTTTTGATGGACACAGCTATCAAATAAACATTTTGTAACCCTCCAAACTAAACCCAATCCTGCAACCTCATCTACATTAGGTCCCTCTTCATCTCTGTGCAATTCTTTCCTCCCTTCATCCCGTCCAACATCCCTATCCTGTTCCCACCCTATCCTCGCTTGGCCAACATTCTCCCCTCCATTACCTTCTTCAACATTCCACTACCGCTCAGAACTTATATACACACACTAAAAAAACATGCGGGTAAAAAAATAAATCATTGATATTACAATGTATTGTTTATGTTATTTATCATTTGTTCAAGAATAACAATAACTAATATCTTGTTTATTTAAAAATATTTTTTATTAAATCTTGCAATGATTTCTATTGGAACCAAATGTAAAATATCTGAGGTTCTCGTAACTTCCTTTTATTTGGAAAAAATATTTTCATTTCCTATTAGCTTAGGAACATTGCCTGACATTTATTTATTTGCAAAATGTGAAAAAATCTGAAATTAGTTTTTTGGAGTTATAATTGTGTTTATTTAAGGGCAATATCAAAATTACTCTAGCAAACCTTTACGTTAGTGCATGATTATTTTAATTTTGTCAATGTTTCACTTATAGTAGGAACTTTTCAGGTTCAGCTCTACGCGTGAATTGGGAGACGTGGCGTCAGCAGAATGTCCTTTGGTCAGACATTTAGAGAAACCAGATGTTACTTGATCAAAACTGCTTCCATAATTTTAGTTATTATCCGGACCGAGTGCTTTGAGAGCGACATTGATGACAGAAGCAGGAAGGTTCGACCGTGATTCAGAGATGAAGAAATTATGGATTTTTTTTCCTTTAGCCATTTCTATTGCAATGGTATCGTTCATTGCCTACGTAGCCTTCATCATTGCTACTGAAATGATCTCCGTGCTTAGTCATGGATTAGCCTATCTATATTAATTATACTGTATGGATTCCTCGTTTAAAAAAACCAAGAATGTAAGCCTGAAATCTCTTTTGGAAAATGAAATTCTTCAAGGTGTATGATATTCATGGAAAAAAAACTTCAACCAATTTGTTAGCAGTGTCATTTTATTTTTCCAAACTTACTTGCACTTTACTAATATCATCCATTTTTTTCATCCTATTTCCAATTTAAATGATGGTCGCCTTTTGAAATTAATTATCCTTTTAATTTTATTAATCCCGTTTGACTAATTTGTGATATATTTTTAGAATTTTTAGAATAAATCAATTTCCTTTTGTGAAAAACATTCAAAAATTGCACTCATATTGATATGTACTTGTTTGTATATTCCATCATACATAATAAATAAATGTACGCTCTCATTGACCAGCATTTGATTGATGCTGTAACTACTCTTGAATTAGCATATCTTTATAACCAAATAGAGTTTTTCAAAATGCTATATTTTTGTCAAATAGCTCCATTTAAATATGTTGATCATAAGGGAGTTGAATATAGTTATTTAGTTGAAAATGAATTAAAAGTTAATAAATGCCTTGCATCAAATATCTCATAAATTTCACATTAATGATACTTCAACATTATGTAACAAAGTAATACTTGGTTTAGAAATTAAAAATTTTCATATACATTTAACAATGTTTTTTTTCAAATTTATGGGGATATGGAATATCCCAAATGATGTTCTATGTGTCAAAGAAACATGACATGTTACTAAATTCTGAAACGTAAACATTAATATTTAAAAATTAAATTAGAGTGAAATATCATTGTTATCCTTAGTGAGATTAATGTTTACTCTGTTTGCATATGATTATAAATTCTGCTAACTGAAACAGATATATTTTATATTGTTTCCTGATGAAAACAATTAGCATTTCCAATGGATCCCATCACACTGAAATACTGGATGAACTTAGTATCTGAACGTTTTTGAGTATTTTTATTTTTATGTATTCATCAGTAAATGAAATTTCTTAAATAAGAAACTGTACACCTTATAATTTCGATGGGTACTCTAATATCCATATCTGCTGTTTGTTTGTGCTTTGGCTCACTTTTTTTTCAAACATTTGTTACAAGTGATTTACATTTGTCCTTTCAATAGAACATTATTTTGTTATAACGATGATATAATAATGGTGTAATCATGAAAGTTGTATATGAGTATATCAAAATAAAGTTTGAGTTCTAAGTATCTCTGCAGTTGTTTAAATAAAAGCTCTGTAATTTAATAAAAACTTCTTTCATTTTTGTTGAAGGGTTGTAATCAAGAAATATTTCTTTACAATTCAAAAATGTTTCCTCAAAATATTTTATATTTTCAATTTAACCAGAAAATATATAATTAAGATTGAAGGATATAGATGACAGAGAAAAATATATTTTATAACTACAAATATTAATAAATTCTCAATAAAAGTCCATGTAAGCTATCCCTGTCTAAGGAAAGCATTGATTGATTTCATAATTATGCAAAGTTGCTAGTCTATTGTGTTAAGATAAATTTTCAAAACATTAAAAATCTTCTTATTAATTTATATTAAAAAATATATTTAGGAAGTCTAAAGATGTCAATAACCATTAGAAATCAGCATATAAAGATGATGGTCAAAATTAACACTTCCTTTATGATTTCTATAGTTCCTTATATTAAGCATATGGAGGCCTATATGAATATCAAAATATCAAATATGACATGGATCTATTAGGCTCTTGTGCTATTATACTTTTCACTTAAGTAATGTGATATTCATCATTTTATCACAGACAATTGTTAAACCTTAGTCCAAGATATGCCGGGGAATGAGAACCTATGCATTGCTGGACATCAACTATCCTTGGAAAATTAATCAACAAAAGAGATATCCCAATATGTTGCAATGGAAATACTAAAATTAATACATTTTTGATGACATATTTTTGAAATCTTTAAACATGCTAGGAAATATAATATATAAAAATAGATATTCAGTGATTTAAATTTTCATTGATGTTTTTGATATCTGCCTACCTATCTCAGATGTTCAATTAATTGATTATAGATTATTGTAAAATTCTATTTAACTATATGAATACTCTCAATACACCATATGTAGCATAACTCAAAATTTTGCAGAGGAAATAGTTTTTACATTGAATGTAAGGTGCTGGCTAAACAAAAAAGTATTTTCCAATTCACCACATATCCAAATATCTGTCAATAGATGTGTTTGAAATAATAAAGTTAGTAAATGACTTTACTAAGTTTATATGGAAAAATTAAGTGGTTTGATTATTAAAAGTCAGTTTGATTTAATTGAGTAATTTATTTTTATCTAACATTTTTTTCCTTTAAATACATCACATAAAACATTATCTGAGGAAATTCAACCTAACTGTGTTAGGAATGGCATCTTAAATGATAGTAGGCATAATATATTCTTATAAATACATTTCATACTGAATATGTTACCATATCTCCAATCAGAAATAAGCATATGATTTATTCATGGAATGAATTTCAGTTCATCTACATGACAAAAGCATTTACTAATAAATGTGAGAGGAGTTTTATTTATCACAGATTAGGTTATATCTAACATTAACATATCTAATATAACAATAATTTTAATGTAGCAATAAATCCATTTATTATCTTAAAAACGTCATGGCAATGGTTTATTTATGGAGAGAAAAATGTAAGCTAAACTTAGAATATCTTTCCATTCACCAGATATCTTAATATGTACTAAACTGTGCAGGAAATGAACTATGAATTAAATGTAAGATGTTACCTAACTTTATTACTTTATGCAATAGACCAGTTATTCCAATATATGCAATGAATGTTGAAGAGCTAAATTGTTTAGAGATAATGTCTAAAATATTGCTGATTTTCTTTCAATTTATCATATTGCAAAATGAATGTAAAATGTCTGTATGTAAAAACAACAAGTAAAATATTTGTAAAAAGCAGAGAAATCCTAATATCACCAATTAATTGATATCCTTTACGGTGAAAAACTATCCTGGTTAGCAAAGTTAACCATGTATAGCTAACCCACCAGATGACCTTATAAATGTGTACAACAGATTTTCTAATATCACCAAATAATGAAAATGAATTGGAATATGTATGATATATATAATTACATTACTAGGCTTACAAAAACCTTTAAAACCTCTAATAACCTAATGTATACAATTAGATATGGGACTGGGTTATTTATAGAATTGAAAGGTGTTATCTAATTTAAAATATTCCTCTAATCAGTAGGCTTCTAAGAGCTACAATAGGGGCAGAGATGGCGTTATTTTCTGATATTTGATATTTTATGACATCACATTATTTAAACATATCATATGCTGCTATATCAGCCAGGAAATATGCTGTGAAAGAGTTTCTTATTCATATTAGGTATTGATTAATAATTTTAATTCTTTGAACACATTAGTAATCCGAATATCTCCTAATAAATATAAAGGCAATGGGAACTTTATGTTCAATCAATAGACATGTTCCATGTATCCTAATCACTTTACATAATTATATTGAGTGTTTGATATATTAAGTATGGTATTATTCTGTACATACAAATTCTGTAAATCTTACGTGTAATAGATGCCATCCAATCTTATAAATTCTTGTAATACACCATATATGCCAATATCTGTTTATAGATAGGCTTGGAATAGATAATTTACTGATACTGGGCAATTCTAACTTATACAATCCCTTAAAACATTGGATATCCCATTATGTATCAATTGATATGCTTGGAAAATTTTCTTATTTGCGTTAGATATTATCTTATTTTTTAAGTTATTACTGAACACCAAATATCCCAAATACCTAGATATCCCAGCTAATAGGTTTTAGTTCTGAAGAGGATGGGCTATATATTGTAATAAGGTGTAATGTAATTATTCATGTTGATTCATTTCCCAGGTTATCTCAATATCTGCATTAACATTTGCAGGTAACTGTTTATCAAGGTTTTAAATCACATATCTTACTGTTATTATTCTATCCATGGACAACATGCCTTAATATCAGCTTATATATGTTCAAGAAATAAACTTCTGATGTAGTGGTGCTTATATCCTCAATTTATAATATGCAACATCTCATCAGGAATACTTTGTTACTGAATTCAAAATGCAATCTATAACCTCATGTACTCAAATTGTTCTATGTCACTGCTTATTTGGATTATTATTGGATATAATGATTTTTCTAACGTCACATACCTGTAGTCTTCCAATATACCAGATTTTCAAATATCTGCCAACATAGTTTCTGGAAATGATATAATTATGGGAATTGAGGATTTGCCTAACCGTAATAGGCCTTTCAGTACACCATATATCTTAAAAAAGCTTGTTTAATGAATTTAAGATGTAAAATAAATATATGATTGGGTTATTAGTTCTAATGCAGTAATAGATCCACTAATAAATTCTTTTAATATAATTAATATCCCAAAACCTGCTAATTAATGTGCATATAGCTAGTTCTAAATCGTCAGTAAGATGTTATCTAAACTTAAAAACCCTTTTTTAATAAACCAGATATAACAATATCTTATGAAATAACATATTTACTACATTTCCATGTATAAAATATAATACTTTTCCTATTCAAGCTATCCTTAACTGTGTATAAAGAGATCCTTTGAATATGTTTTATCTTAATGTTATGTTCATTTATATGTCAAAAAGAATTTGTTTAATAAACTGGATATCCCAATATCAGAAAAGAGAAGTACAGGGAATAGGTCATTAACTGATATTATTATATTATGAGATAATCTACCGGTTAAGGTAGATTCTTGGATGGACACAACTATCAAAATAATATTTTCCAACTCTAAACAAAACACAATCAAGCAACCTACTCTCTTTTTCAGGTCTCTCTTCATCTCTGTGTACTTCCTTCCTTCCTTCATCCCCTATCTAAGTCATTCTTATCCCCTTCTTCATGCCCTTTCCCTGTTTGCCATTAACATTCTGCCCTCTATTACCTTCTGAAACATCCCATTATTGCTGCTCAATACGTCTTTCATCCATTTTTCGTGCCTTCATAGGATCTCTCTCAATAAACCCCTCTCCTCACCCACCACTACCAGTACTTCCTAATTTTTTCTTTCCTTCCATTTCAACTTATTCATTCTTATCCACACTTACAATTTATCAGCCTCCAATCAATGTCTATCCTTTTGCTTCAGAGATTAGGCTTCTACACGGCACATAGGTATGCTTCCTATCAGAGTTTTTACGAGTCTTTTCTTAACCTCCCCGCTCCACACCCCTGATATCTATGTCCTCATTCTTGCTAGCACAATTCTTCTCCTTACATCCCAACTATTTTAATCAAATTGGTGGGAAAATAGTTCCAAGATATTTAACTCTACTACCTACCCTTTTTTTCCCTTCTTATTTCAATGTTTAGCTTAGCCTTTGTATTTTCTGGAAAATCGCTTACCCTTAGTTTTAATAATGTTGATTCTCATCCCATATCTATTGCACTGAACCTCGAATTCACTCAAGTAATGCAGCTTGCTCAGCACACAAGTAATGCTTGCTTGCTGACTGAGCAACTGGAGTTTTTTTACCATGTTTTCCTAAACATTTCAGTAGTTCCAAAGCAATGTTTTCTTATTTGCTTTCAACTCCTTTAATGCCCTTTCTATTTCATTGTAGAGTATGTCTGGACCTAAGCTATCTTCTTCTACCTCATGTTCCTTTTCTATGTCTAACCTTGTTGGCCTAAGTTCTTTACCATACAGTGTTTCTATATATTCCTTCAATCTCTCTTAGATTTTTATTGGTTCAACTATTATCCAACCCCAATTATCTTTTACTGTTAGCACAGATCCTGCCTTCTCACCTCACGATAATAACTTAACCTTGCTGTATAGAGCACCAATTTCACCCTTCTTCTGTAAACTTTCCATATCCTTTCACTGCATTTGCCACCATTCTTCTTTTGCTTTATTTGTAGCCCTTCTCAATTTATTGTTTAACTCTTTGTAATTCATTTTACCTAACTCTGTGTTTATATTCTTCCATTTACTTCTCTCATTCATCTTTGCAATCATCTCTTCCGAGACCCATGGTTTCCTTATCCTTTTCCCATTAAGGGTTCCTTTAGTGTCTATTGCAGTTTTGGATATAAATTTTTTGATACATTTCAATTTTTCTTCGATAATACTCAGCTCTTTACCATCATCAATTATTTTCTTTACAACCTGCTGATACTCCTTCCTTGTTAATCCATTTTATGCATCTACATTCCATTTCCAAACTGCCCACCCTTGCCTTATCTTTTTAAAATGGACTTTACAAATAATAACAACTAAACTGTAGTCAGAGTCTGCATCCATTCCTGAGAAATTGTGCAAATTATTAGACTCTTTTTTAAAACTGTGCCTAACCATAATATGATCTAGCTGATACCTTTCAGGGTCAACGGACATTTTGCATGTATTTCTATGACTTTTGTGGCTTCTAAACCATTTGTTGAGGTAATTACTAACCCCTGTCACCTTCAGAATTCAATTGCTTTCTCCCAACGTTCATTCCTCATGCCTAACTAATAGTCCTCCACCTCATCACCATCTCTTCCTTTGCCCACCATCACATTCCAAGCCCCAATCACTATTAAATGTTTCCCAGGAGGAACACATGTAATTATATCCTCTAACTGATCCTGCATCCTATCTACTTCTTCCTTCTTGTGGTTGCTCGGTGGCATGTATACCTGAACAATGACCAAGTTTCCAGTTCTGCTTTTTCTCTACCACTAATATTCTCTCACTTGCTTGCTTTATGTTGATTATGCTTTTTCCTAACTCTTTATTTAATATTATGGCAACACCTAGTTGGCTCTCATCCCTACTGCTATGTATTATTCTATAATTATCATTCCAGTAATCCCCGCTATCCTTCTATTTCCCCTCACATAGCCCTAAAACATCTATATTACCTCTTTCAATCTCTTGCCTTAAATTCTCTAATATGCCTGTCCTCAACATTGTCCTCGCGTTCCATGTTTCTATTCTAACTACTTTCATCTTCTTCTATCCTGCTACTGTTTTTCCCCACTATAAGGGTTTCCTGGGCCTCCCCTGCCAGGCACGATACATGGCCACTTAGGCCAGTTCCCATAGTTGCCAGGAATCAATATCTATCATGTGTCCAACATTTTTTGTGAGAATAATAGCTGAGTCAGGTTCATGTTGCCATCCTCAATAGTTTTGTTAACATGACGCAATCACTTAATGGCCGCCTCACTGGGGTCAGATGCCTTGGTAGCCACCTCTCTGAGGAGCAGATGCTGCGTGGACTACCTTTCGTCTGGCTTCTAACCCTCGACCTCGACCTATCTGGCATAGGTGACCCTACCAGGAGCAATTATTATTACTCCCACCAGCACAATTCAAGGGGTCATTGGAATGGACAAGCCCTTCCACCACATCAAGGTTGCAATCCATGGGAGGGTAATTGATATGACATAGGTATAATTACAACCTTAAACATTCTGTCAATGCTCCAGAAATCTCACAACTGTGTGTAGATATGCTTGGAGTTGGTTATTTATTAATGTTTATGATTATCAAATAAATAATATGCTGCTGTATAATATTCCATAATATCACTCCAGTAATCCCTGCTATCCTTCTATTTCCCCCCACATAGCCCTAAAAAATCTATATTACCTCTTTCCATCTCTTGCAAAATATTCTCTAACTTGCCTGTCCTCGACATTGTACTGACGTCCCATGTTTCTATTCTAACTAATTCCATCTTCTTCTTCTGTCCTGCTACTGTTATTTCTTCCCTTCCAGGGTTTCGTAGGCTGCCTTGCACGACACATGGCCACTTGGGCCAATTCCCACAGTTGCCAAGAGTCAATTTCTATCTTGTGTCCATCATTTACTTGAGAATAATAACTGAGGTGGTATCACGTTGCCTTTATCAAAGGTGTTTTTACATGACACCATCACTTAATGGCCATCCCACTAGGGTCAGTCGCCTTTGCAGCTGCCTCACTGTGGAACAGATGCTGCGTGGTCTACCTTTTGTCTGGCTCCTAACCCTCGACCTGTCTTGCATGGGTGACCCTACTGGGATCAATTGTAATTACTCTTACCAGCACACCTCTAGGGGTCATTGGAATGGACAAGCCCTTCCACCACGTCAAGGTTGTAGTCCATAGGAGGGTAATTGATATGACATAGGTATGATGATAACCTTAAACATACTATCAATGCACCAGAAATCTCACAACTGTCTCTAGATATGCTTGGAGTTGGTTATTTATTAATGTTTATGATTATCAAATAAATATTTCAGTTGTACTCTTATTTATGTGTTTGGAATAGATTATTTATGGATGCTACGGGTTCTATTCTTAGAAATTCCTTAATGCACTATTTATCTCATTTCAGTTTAATATGAGCTGTGTATACGTTAGTTATAGATGTAGGTATTTTATAGCCATCTAAAATCTTATTATACATCAGATATATCAATTAAAGTCTAAGATATTCAAAATATGGGTTTATAATTTAAGAAATGTCTAATCTTATCAAAGAAAATATTTCTCAAAATAATTTGACAAAATGTAACTATGGATATTTGGTGAATGTTTATTTTATTAATGTTGGATGTTAAATGTCATTTGAATTTAATTCTACCAAGAGATGTCTCTATATTTATCTGCCAAATGATTTATTGATAATCGGTATTTAAATGGATGTTAGGTTAGGTCAACCCTGTATACATGCATGTATCTTAATTTCTGTCTGCAGAGAATCTAGTGTAGGCTTATGTATTGATTCAAGATGTTATATAGCCTTAGTAATTCCTGCCATTCACAAAAGTATCTCCTCATAAATCTACAGATATTATGGGAATGGGTTATTTTATGAAGGTAAGTGTTATCAAACAATTACATTTCATTTTATCCACTAGCTCTTTTAATATCCCTCAATAAATATGCTGGAGCATGTCATTAAGGGATGTTAGGGGATATATAAGCTTTTTGATGTCTTGTATACCTTGTTTTCTCATTAAAGTCTGAAATTTTTCCAGGAATGGTTTGTTCATTAATTGTATGTGTTATATTTTCTGGGAAATATCATCTTTTCTTGAGAGATTTCTCGCCTCATTATCCTACTTTAAAAACTATGGTGACAAAATTCAGAGAAGTTAGAAATAAGATTCTTTTCTCGGACTACAACTGTTTAGAGACACAAGTGTTTCATTGTTGACAGTTATATTATATATATGATATAACTTTTGGCAGAAAACGGTGGAAATATAAAAAGAACAAATAATATCTTGAGAATTGAACAAATCTAGTCTTATAAGATAAAGTTAAATAAACAAGATACTACTGTGTCACCATATGAAATTAAAGACGCGGCGTAACTTATTCATGCTAATGTTGGTTTCGAAAAATTCTGCAATTAAAATAAAATTGTTAGGGATAAGCATGATATCATGATCAATCAAGATTCCTACGAGAACCTAGAAGTCTTTAGACATGACATGGTCAACTTTTGGGAGTAACGTCCGATATATACCGCATGTATATGGCATAAAATAAACAAAAGAAGATTATATCATGCGAAAATCAGTTTAAAAAAATTACAATTAAGTTCTCAATTTACTTGGGCATTGGAGAACTGAAATTATAATAAAATATAATACTTTTGCGACACTTTTCCAAATCTGAATCCTGGTAGCATAACGAAAAAAAGTTTCTTTCGTCGTTTTCGAAGACACCATTAAAAAACATAATGGCCGCAGTAATGACCGCAATTTATTGTCACCTAGACTGAGCAGAATAAGGAAAAACAAAGAAATGACATTGTAGAGTTCGCTTACACCACTTTAAAGATGTAACTGTCAATAAATCGGATAAATATTTACTATTCAGTGCAACTACGGTAAAATATGTATAACATTAATATCACAAATGAAATTTTCGTAGAAAATAACCAAATAAATCAATACAGTATACCTGGTAAAAAACAAAATTCGTTCGAGTGTTTCGATCTCTTTAAAGATGCAATGATATACCCTAAATTATGCAATTATTGGCATGAAATGTGTGAAATGATGACAAAAGACATGATTTGGCAGAATTTCAAACACAAACCTTTCATGCATGGCGAATTTATACTCATTCACTTATTCAAAATATAAAAATTGGTAAGGGATTGGAGACAAGAGCCAAAGACTTTCATGAAAATATTAGATGACAGGCATTCAGAAATTTTAGGCGCCAAACCAACTTCCTCTACGGAGAATAAAAACGTGGTTCCTTCGACAATTTTTAAGAATAAATTGAAAAACTGAAAATAAATCAATCATTATGCTCAAGACTTAAGATTCTCACAATAAATGTTGCTTTTCGCTTCTCTTTTATCATATGTCATTTATTTTCATTTCTAGTTGTACATTTTACTTTATTTTGATTTTACAGCGCCTCTCTCGGAAACTAGTCCAACTAAGAAGTTATACAATTCTTCCTCATTCGAAGTGTTTGAATAAATCAGCTGTTTTCATATAAGTTCCGGTCAATGCTTCTACATAAGTGTGTGGCTGCGAAAGTTTAAAAGTTATAAGTGCTGCTTTTTCAGTTGGTTTCAAAGTTTTCTTGTGTCAACAGTTCCACTGGCGTCATTTCTACAGTTTGAAAAAAAAACGAAATCTCATTTGAGTAAGTTGTAACAACTTTAATTTAAAGTGACCCACAATTAGTACTATAAAAGTTGACTTATCAATTTTTTTTGTTTTTTGTCATGAGCGTTCATGAGCAGTAAATGTTTGCAGTGGACTTAATGTTTTGACAAAATTATTTCGAAAGATCTAAAAAGAAAAATTTTTAATCCACGCTTTGACATAAATACTCCTTAGAAGCTTACCTCAAACTTTAAATTATGTAATACTCCGGTTTGATAAGAATCAAATGAGATTTATATCAATTTTGATAAGAATGGCGGAATACCATATAATATATTCATACTTCGATAAATACACCTTTAAATTCCTGCTCCACTCAAAAATACTTTTTAGGAAAGTCAGTTCTAAGCTAAAGAATGTCATTAAAATTTTACTTGGATTATTTACACTTAATTAAGAGAGTATATATTTCCAATCGTGTACTTAAACAATGGCAGGACATCCAAAACTTTCATATCTCTGCTCAAAACGTGGATTAATTAAGCATATTCTCAGGTTTGAATTGAAAATGAGTATTAAACATGTAATATACGAAACACAGTTAAAAATAATGTGATCTTCATATTATCAAAGCAATAATTTTGAAACGTCTCAAAAGTAAATCTGTCATCAATGCCTGTATATACTATTGCATGCATTGCATGACTATACATAATTTAGATCTAACATTTATTATTTAAAGTAAATGTCAAATAGGTAAAAAAAACGATTTATATTTATTCATACATACAAACACGTCATTTAAAAAAATAAGAAAATGGTGTAAAAATTCAATAATATTACAAGAAACTGTAACAGTAACCCGCCGAGTCACCCGCTATCTTTTTTTTTCTTTAAAGCCCCCAAAATTTCAGAGTGTAAGAGGACGTCTCGGTAGCTTAATTGGTTAAAGCACTCGGCCGGATATCGAGTGATCCGGGTTCGAATCCCGGTCAAGGCGAATGATTTTTACTCTCTGAAATGCTTTCAATACTATTAATGAAAAACTGTAAATTGTATTCATGGTTCGAGAGTAACACAACTTAAAGGAATTGCGTTAAGTATAATTATTTATATCAATGTTTCAATATCCATAAAAATGTAATTTTATATATTCGTGTACCAAATATATATAAGGAACACAAACTTCTATTTGAATTTTAAATGTTTGATCTGAAAAATCAACAATGAATAATTATAATTAAATTTGGATACTAAAAGTCATTAGAAACACATTTTCACCGCAAAGATATAGTATAGAGTAGCAAAGCATATTCCTGGTTGGACAGTAATACAAATTAAACTTATTGAATGGAGTGTAATTCTGTATATTTATGTTTCAATAGGCATAATAAAGAGATTTTATATATTCATGTACAAAGTATGAATAAGAAATACAAATTTCAATTTGTTATTTAAATTTTCTATCAGAAAAATTAACAAGGAAGAACTCTTCTTAAATGAGTATGTATTAAGGCTTTAGAAATACATTTTCTCCTTAAAAAATTGAATAATATAATTTTTAAAATAAAACATGTTTGTTTTATCCAAGAAAAGAGATAAGCACATTGATGTGTAGGTTGAAAATTGCCTGATAAAATTATCAAAAAGAATTTTATTGGGTATTTATGTCATTCTCTGATATAATGCATCATAAAACCATGGTCTCAGTTTAAACATTCAAGGCAAGAATCAAGGGCAAAAACCTAAGAATCATTTCCATGGTTATAGTTCAATAAACTTTAAAATCCTAGTCAAACTGTATTTTTCTTAAGAGTTGGATCAGATAGGCTTTTATATGAGAATTGAATACGGTCATGGAAAAACATAATTTTAAAAAGACAGTTATAGCTTTCATTTTTTAAATAATTGTTTAAATTATGAAAATGTAGGAATTCCGGCTTGAGTGAAATATGAGTTAATATGATAGAAATGTTGGTTTCAAGAATCTCAGCTGAAAAAAAAAATTAATACAAAGGTATTTTGCAAATGTAATGCTTTTATTATGGAGAGTCAGGATGGTACGCATGATGCCATTGCAGTGATGAGATCACTAATCAAGAGGAATATAGAATACAATTAGGATGTATTTACCTGTTGTGTACTCATGAGTGTTTTGCAGAAAATAAGACTGGATTGGAGGGAAAGGAGACTGATCCGCAACCTGTACATGTCTCAGACTGCTCACGTGCGAGTGAGGAACGTAGAGTCCGGATGGGCAGTGTTAGGAAGAGTGGTAAGGCAGGGTTGCCCATTGTCACCAGTGCTGTTCGATGTATATGTGGAGGAAATGATTAAAGAGGCATGGGAAGAACTGGAGGTAGGAATGAAAGTCGGAGGGGAATTTGTAAAATCGGTTAGGTTTGCTGATGACCAAACATTAGCTGCTCAGTCAGCCAAGGGGTTGCAAGTATTGCTGAGTGAATTGGAGGCTCTATAGGCATAAATATGTGATAAGAATAAATGTTAACAAGACAAAGGTTATGGTGGTTTAATCCAAGAAAGAAAAATGCTAAGGAAAACATGAAAATAGGAGGGGATAGAATAGAGCTGGTAGAACAGTTTATCTCTCGAAGTGTCTTGGACCAACATGGTCAATGTAGTGTGGACATAAGGAGAAGAATTGCGCTAGGCAAGGAGGCTTTCTCAAGGAGGAGGGAGTTGATGACGGGGATATTGAGTAGGGATGTTAAGACAAGACTCATAAAAACTCTGATATTGAGCGTAGGTATGTACAATGTGGAAACTTGGTTACTGAAGCAGGAGGATAGAGATAGGTTGAGGCTATATCAGATGTGTAGGTGTGGAGAAGAATGCAGAAGGTGAAATGGACCAAAATGAAAACAAATGAGGAATTATTGGAGATGGTGGGTGAGGAGAGGGGTTTCTTGGGATATCTTCCTATGGAGTTATAGCTGTTATTTTTTAAAATGATTGTTAAAAATTATGTATGATGGAAAGGAGACAAACTATGCAAATTTCACAGGAATAGAGATTTATTCACGACCCGGGTTTCAAACACTTAATGTCATCTTCAGGCTATTCAAGTGAAATTTGCATAGTTTGTCTCCTTTCCATCATGGATAAATTTCACAAGGTTAACCCTAATACCGTTCGGTTTGTTAAAAATTATGTAAATGTAAGAATGCTGGCTGGAGTGAAACATATGTTAAATAATCTCAACTGAAGGAGTAAATTTATATGAATGTATGTTGCAAAAGTAAAGCTTTTATTTTCTCAAGTCATTCATTTAACAGATTTGCCCAAACACTTAAAATTCTTCAAAGTCCTAACATTAAGGCTATATGCATTTTTTTCAGTGACTCTGCCATGACCCATATGAGTTCTTGTAGGCATCTTTAGAGACGTCTTTCAAAGTCTTTGCACATGGCTGATTGAAATCACTTTTTTAGACCAAAAATGTGATTCTTGCAGGGATGCCTTGATCCAATGGAACAAAAGAAGTCTTTTGGAGCAATGTTGGGACTAAAGAAGCATGGGGTAGCATTGCCGCCTGGCATTTGGCCAGTAAATTACAGAATTGTTATGTTTTATAGCAAGGCACATTGTCTTGAGTGGGTTTGCATATGTATAGGAGAGATTTCTTTTCCTGTTCTAATGACCCTTATTTAGGGTTGTCAGTATATCCATGTAATTGGCAGCATTGCCAGTCTGTCTCGGAGGAACAAACCTTTAATGGACAAATGCTTTGCTCTCTACTCCCAATATCATTGCTGCTAATTCTCGCTTTTATTAGGCACAGAGACTGGTAGATGTGCCAGTCAGAACCTAAGCATTCTTTGTTTGAATATAAAAACAAGGGTCTATCGCCAGTGATAATATTGTTTTAATAGTCTAATTTACTTTTAATATTTTGTAAAGGTCCACTGAAAACTTCTACTCAGTCAGTCATTAATTACAGAATGGGCACCCAGTGATTGACAATAACTAATATGCTATCACTTCCAAAGTATTGAAAGCACTGAGACATGTACATAAGGCATTGCTTAGTGTCTCTCTCAATCTACAGCAAATGGTTTGGTTTTACTCTGACCAATAGGAGTGACATAGGAAATTGAATTCCTTTCCTTCAAATACCCTGTATATTATGGTTAAATAATTAAAACAATGAGATTTGAATCCTTTATGGGACACTTTTATACCATAAAAAGAAGGTTTTCGCCATTTATTTTTTAAACAGTTCTTTTACAGTTGTAACAAGGGAAATAATAATCCATACTTTAAGATAACCAAAAATTAAGTGTACAATTCATAAATATGATTGGGATAGCCAGAAGATCATGTTGCTCCATGGCTACAGAGCAATACACCAAATAATTCCTGTCCCAACTGAGAAATACTTAAATCTCTCATCAGATTGGTGTAAAGAGGTGAAAAGAATGTTGTTATAGGTTTTAAAAATATATTTTCATATAATTAATCATTAGTTGTTGATATGAAAACAATTTAATCACATAGTTGATGTATTAAATTTAAAAAGGATGGCTACAAAGAGTAAGGAAGGGATTTATAATCCAATCTTGGATATGAAAAGCCTTTAAAAATGATAACTTTTAATAATTCCATTTAATGATCTGGAAGCAAAACAAATATTTTATCCTTGGTATAAAATAAATCTTAAATTCTGCTAATTGGTTAGATCAGATAGGTATCCATATAAATGTTATTTACAATTATGGACGGGTCATGGTGGCCTAGTGGTTAGAGCGTTGGACTACGGACAATAGAGGGTCCCAGGTTCAATTCCCGGGCAAGGCATTTTGGGCACCTGCAGCTGGACCCATGCTAATTCATTTTTCAGGTTCCAGATCTTCCTGGGAAACCATAACTTGCACAGGGAAAGGAGTTGACCCTCTACCCTGATGAGTGAATATTCACATACTGTCGGGCTTGGTACATGTGTGAGCTCTAACATCACCTACTAAACTGACTTTCGGGATGATTACTGTGTTCATGGCTTTATGGCATAATAATGGACCAAATATAGTTTAGAAATACAGTTTTATCTATGTTGTTGTAGATATATTTTAAATTATGCCTTTAATGTCAAACAATATAAGATATGTCTGAACAATTACTGTTAAAAATCCAAACTAAGTAATCTTAATCTGTATATTTATGTATGCAAAGGCCATAAGATCAAAAAATTAGATTGAATCAATTATTTGACACAATTACACAATAAAAACTTGATTAGAGCCTTGTATTCTTAAAATGATTTTGAGGAGGTTGTTTGAAGAAGAATTTTAACTATAAATTAACTTCAATAAACCAAAAATAGAGTACACTGAAAAAATATATTATTGTCATTAAGAAAACTCTAAATTGACTTTTACACTCATTTTTTGACATAAATATGCCTTAAAATTCCTGATCCAACAGAAAATTATTTCATTTTCGGGTCAGATTGTTATATAAATTGCTGTATCTTTTGTCAATTAAAGATCAATATAGACATTTATAATCCTGGAAATATAAAACCTTCAAGACAAAATAATATCAATAATATCATCAAGAAAGAATATAATATATATTTTAGTCATACATTGGCATAAAACCATTATATCTTGCTGACTGAAGTTTTTAAAATCCTAAAGTACTCATTACAAAAGCATTCATATAATTTTTCAATCAGTTCATAGACACGTAAAATATTAGAAATGTTAGTTTAGTTAGTCTAAATAGTCAAGTTGGTTGTCCAAAATTAATAAAAAAGAAATATATAAGCCAATATTGGATTATAAGTTATCTGACATTCTCATTTTTCAAAATGTCCATAAATTATGATCATTGGCTGAATGGCTATTACTGGACCATGATGCTCATCTGTATCAATTGCTTCTCTGCCCAAAAACCAACTCCTGAGCTATCAATTGTTGGCCAGATTAGTGGCTGTGGGCACCTAGGTCCAGTTCACTGAATATGACCATTCTTCTTTAATAAATAATCCATATACATTGTAATTAATATATTATTGAGCTGAAAAATCATTCCTTTACCTCTATGCAGAGAGGTAAAGGAATGATAAAAACTCATATCAATAAACATATTAATATGAGTATTATTAATCTTAAAATGTTTCAATAAGTTTATTGTGCAGTGTAGGCCCTCGAATGTGATGAAATACTCCCTGGCATTAATGCTTAAAGGTTCAGGGATAGGGATGGATTATGTAATAGTCTATTAATGGAGTACCACTCCTTTCTGCTATTGGGCTGTTTCAGTGAACATGTCTATGGCCTGTTCTGCCCGTGGTAGGGCAAATTTTCTATTGAATATCTTATTTTCTTGGAGTATTGCCTACCACTTGATGTTTTGTTAGAACACATAAGATATCAAAAGCAACAGCAGGAGTTAGTAGCCATCAAATCCATGCTACCCACAATGAGAGAAGCCTGCCGCTTTGGGAATATTATAAGTACAAGTTTAGGCATGATCGGTTTAACACTATACACTCTTTTCTTGGATATTGTGATCAATTTTACCGACAAATCCCTGTGTTTTTATAAAAATTATTGCAGAAAATATGAATGGATTGGAGGGACAGGAGACTGATCTGCAACCTGTACATGTCTTAGACTTCTCAGGTGCGAGTGGGGAACAGAGAGTCCGGATGGGCAATGTTAGAATGAGGGATAAGGCAGGGTTGTCCATTGTCACCGGTGATGTTCAAGGTATATGTGAAGGAAATGATTAAAGAGGCATTGGAAGATCTGGAAGTAGGAATTAAGGTCAGAGGGCAATAGATAAATTCGGTAGAACAGTTTATCTCTAGAATTATCTTAGACCAACATGTTCAATGTAGTGTGGACATAAGGAGAAGAATTGCAATGCTTGGCAAGGAGGCTTTCTCAAGGAGGAGGGAGTTGATGACAAGGACGTTGAATACGGATGTTAAGAAAAGACTGGAAAAAATTTGTTTTTGAGTGTAGTGATGTATAACGTGGAAACTTGGTTACTGAAGCAGGAGGATAGACGTAGATTGGAGGTTTTATCAGATATTTGGGTGTGGAGAAGAATGCAGAAGGTGAATTGGACCAAATTGAAAATAAATGAGGGAGTATTGGAGTTGGTGGGTGAGGAGAGGGGTTTCTTGGCAGATCTTCCTATGGAGTTATAGCTGTTATTTTTCAAAATGATTGTTAAAAATTATGTAAATGTAAGAATGCTGGCTGCAGTGAAATATATGTTAAATGATCTCAACTGAAAGATTAATTTTATATGAACATATGTTGCAAAAGTAAAGCTTTTGTTTTCTCAAGTAATTCATTAAACAGATTTGCCCAAATACTTAAATTTCTTCAAAGTCCTTTCATTGAGCCTTTATGCATTTTTTCAGTGACTCTGCCATGACCCAAATGAGTTCTTGTAGGCATCTTTAGAGACGTCTCTCAAAGTCTTTGCGCATGGCTGATGGAAATCACTTTTTTAGACCAAAAATATGATTCTTGCAGGGCTGCCTTAATCCAATGGAACAAAAGAAGTCTTTTGGAGCAATGTTGGGACTAAAGAAGCATGGGGAGCATTGCCGCCTGGCGTTTGGCCAGGAAATTACAGAATTGTTATGTTTTATAGCAAGGCACATTGTCTTGAGTGGGTTTGCATATAGGAGAGATGTCTTTTCCTGTTCTGATGACCCTTATTTAGAGTTGTCAGTTTATCCATGTAATTGGCAGCATTGCCAGTCTGTCTCGGAGGAACAAACCTTTAATGGACAAATGCTTTGCTCTCTACTCCCAATATCATTGCTGCTAATTCTCGCTTTTATGAGTCACAGAGACTGGTAGATGTGCCAGTCAGAACTTAAGCATTCTTTGTTTGAATATAAAAACGAGGGTCTATTGTCAGTTATAATATTGTTTTAATAGTCTAATTCACTTTTAATATTTTTAAAGGTCCACTGAAAACTTCTACTCAGTAAGTCATTAATTACAGAATGGGCACCCAGTGATTGACAATAACTAATATGCTATGACTTCCAAAGTATTGAAAGCACTGAGACATGTACATAAGGCATTGCTTAGCATCTCTCTCAATCTACAGCAAATGGTTTGGTTTTACTCTGACCAATAGGAGTGACATAGGAAATTGAATTCCTTTCCTTCAAATACCCTGTATATTATGGTTAAATAATTAAAACAATGAGATTTGAATCCATTATGGGACACTTTTATACGATAAAAAGAAGGTTTTCGCCATTTATTCTTTAAACAGTTCTTTTACAGTTGTAACAAGGGAAATAATAATCCATACTTTAAGATAACCAAAAATTAAGTGTACAATTCATAAATATGATTGGGATAGCCAGAAGATCATGTTGCTCCATGGCTACACAGCAATACTCCAAATGATTCCTGTCCCAACTGAGAAATACTTAAATCTCTCATCAGATTGGTGTAAAGAGGTGAAAAGAATGTTGTTATAGGTTTTAAAAATATATTTTCATATAATTAATCATTAGTTGTTGATATGAAAACAATTTAATCACATAGTTGATGTATTAAATTTAAAAAGGATGGCTACAAAGAGTAAGGAAGGGATTTATAATCCAATCTTGGATATGAAAACCTTTTATAAATAGTAACTTTTAGTAATTCCATTTAATGAATTGGATGCAAAACAAATATTTTATCCTTAGCGTAAAATAAATCATAAATTCTGCTAATTGGTTAGATCAGATAGGTATCCATATAAATGTTATTTACAATTATGGACGGGTCATGGTGGCCTAGTGGTTAGAGCGTTGGACTACGGACTATAGAGGGTCCCAGGTTCAATTCCTGGGCAAGGCCCTCTGGGCACCTGCAGCTGGACCCATGCTAATTCATTTTTCGGGTTCCAGATCTTCCTGGGAAACCATAACTTGCACAGGGAAAGGAGTTGACCCTCTACCCTGATGTGTGAATATTCACATACTGTCGGGCTTGGTACATGTGTGAGCTCTAACATCACCTACTAAACTGACTTTCGGGATGATTACTGGGTTCATGGCTTTATGGCATAATAATAGACCAAATATAGTTTAGAAACACAGTTTTATCTATGTTGTTGTAGATATATTTTGAATTATGCCTTTAATGTCAAACAATATAAGATATGTCTGAACAATTACTGTTAAAAATCCAAACTGAGCTATCTTAATCTGTATATTTATGTATGCAAAGGCCATAAGATCAAAAAATTAGATTGAATCAATTATTTGACACAATTACACAGTAAAAACTTGATTAGAGCCTTGTATTCTTAAAATGATTTTGAGGAGGTTGTATGAAGAAGAATTTTAACTATAAATTAACTTCAATAAACCAAAAATAGAGTACACTGAAAAAATATATTATTGTGATTAAGAGAACTCTAAATTGACTTTTACACTCATTTTTTGACATAAATATGCCTTAAAATTCCTGATCCAACAGAAAATTACTTCATTTTCGGGTCAGATTGTTATTTAAATTGCTGTATCTTTTGTCAATTAAAGATCAATATAGACATTTATAATCCTGGAAATATAAAACCTTCAAGAACAAAATAATATCAATAATATGATCAAGAAAGAATATAATATATATTTTAGTCATACATTGGCATAAAACCATCATATATTGCTGACTGAAGTTTGTAAAATCCTAAAGTACTCATTACAAAAGCATTCATATAATATTTCAATCAGTTCATAGACACGGATAAAAATTAGAAATGTTAGTTTAGTTAGCCTAGATACTCAAGTTGGTTGTCCAAAATTACTAAAAAAGAAAATTATAAGCCAATATTGGATTATAAGTTATCTGACATTCTCATTTTTCAAAATGTCCATAAATTATGATCATTGGCTGAATGGCTATTACTGGACCATGATGCTCATCTGTATCAATTGCTTCTCTGCCCAAAAACCAACTCCTGAGCTATCCATCATTGGCCAGATTAGTGGCTGTGGGCACCTAGGTCCAGTTCACTGAATGTGACCATTCTTCTTTAATAAATAAATCCGTATACATTGTAATTAATATATTATTGAGCTGAAAAATCATTCCTTTACCTCTATGCAGAGAGGTAAAGGAATGATAAACACTCATATCAATAAACATATTAATATGAGTATTATTAATCTTAAAATGTTTCAATAAGTTTATCGTGCAGTGTAGGCCCTCCAAAGTGATGAAAAACTCCCTGGCGTTAATGCTTAAGGGTTCAGGCACAGGGATTGATTATGTAATAGTCTATTAATGGAATACCACTCCTTTCTGCTATTGGGCTGCTTCAGTGAACATGTCTATGGCCTGTTCTGCCCTGGTAGCGCAACTTTTGCATTGAATATCTTATTTTCTTGGAGTATTGCCCACCACTTGATGTTTTGTTAGAACACATGAGATATCAAAAGCAGCAGCAGGAGTTAGTAGCCATAAGATCCATGCTAACCACAATGAGAGAAGCCTGCTGCTTTGGGAATATCATAAGTACAAGTTTAGGGATGATCGGTTTAACACTATATACTTTTTCTTGGATATTGTGGTCAATTGGACTGACAATTCCTGTGTGTTGATAAGAACTCCCAAGTATTTCAATGTATGATTTTTAAATTTGAATTTATTTTTTTGTAAAATTGTAATTGATTTATTCCAATAGTTGGAACTGCAAATTCTGTTTCCAAATAATTTATAATTGTAAATGCACAAAATTGATTGATCAAATATATTAGCCAATCCTCCAAATAACAAATAATTGTAATTTTAAACTTTTCTTGTGCAAATTTTCCGCAATACTTGGCCCACCATTTCAGAATCACAGGGGATACTGTATGCCCCTTAGGCAATATGGTGAACGCAAAAGTTTTATTGTTAAACTTTATGCCATAAAACTTCCAATGGCAATAGTCAACTTGCAATTGATAAAATGCACTTTTAAAGTCTGTTTTGGCCAGGGAAGCATTCCTTTGTATCAAGGCTATGGCTCTAACTGGTCCTAAAAGGGAGAATTTTGGTGTACAACAATACTTAGCATAAGGTGATAATTCATCAATTACCTTAGCGCCTTAGCTACTTGGTTTGTCTTACTTAGTTGGCCTTAGCTATAAGGAAATACTTAAATATATATTTGATTCCCCAGGGTAATATGATACCTGCCTTTACCAGGGGCTGTAAATAATAACACAGGCCAACAGTGGTTTTGGTGCCGGAGTTTTAATGATGATTTAAAGAACAATTGGGGTGCTGAATCCAATTATGACACTAGTTTTTTCCTATCAGCTATAGTTTTCAAGATATAGATATGGTAAAAAATTGAAACACTGTAGATTTCCACATATAGAATTTAATAAATGACCCAGGTTTCATCACTGAGCGACATCATCAGGTAAAATTTTTTCCGTTACATACCAATATATACCCTCTGAGGCGAGGTAGGAGATTGGGGGAGGCAGCGAGGGAGGAGGAAGGGTCGGTGGGGGGGGGAGAAACAATGTAGTCAAGAAGGGGTGGTCATTAGCTGGGTTATGAGATGGGAGGCAAGGGAAAGGAAGGTCACGAGCGGGGGAAAAAGAGTGAGAAAGCCTCACCGGGATGGGATAGGGTCTGAGGCAAAGTGGTCAGGGAAGAGTCGGAGGTGGGTTCTTCCCATCCGTGTCTTGGGATGAGGGGGCAGGAGAGGTGGTGGTGATTAAAGAAAAGGTGGTAGCGTCGGTGTGAGTCACAGTAACATTGCAAGGGGGAGGGGGGGTGGGACGGTTTGGGGGAGCGGGGGTGTGGACGGTTAGGAAAGGAAAGGTTCAAGAGAGGGGAGCGGGATTGATACAACAAATCATTTAAAATCTTAAATTTGACCGTTTTTACGATTTTTAAAATTTCTATTTGTTCTAAGGCGTCCAACTTGGGACCTTTCTTAGCACAGTGCAGAATTTCCGGGTTGAAGTCACTAAAATGGTTGCAGCCCAAAAGGTGTTTAGCGAACAATGAAGTGTGTTTTTCGTTCCTAAAACACGCCTCATGTTCCCTAATTCTTAACTTCATATTTCTGCCAGTCTGGCCGACATAAATCATATTGCACACGTTGCACATCAGTTTGTACACACCAGTCCTCAGCAGAGGGTCCAGTTTGTCTTTTCCTCGACTTATTAAATTGTGGAGATTTTTTGGGTTGTAAAAAGATGACCTGATCTTCTCCTTGGGTAGACTATTGCTGATATGGCTGGATATACTCCCCAAGAATGGAATTTTGCGCCATTTGGGAGTGCCCTCTTCCGAACAGAGGGTGGGAAAGATACTCATCGTAGCTACCTTATGCCGTTTTCTTTTGTAAAGGGAATCAACAAGGGTGGTGAATAGCCATTGTTGAGCGCTATTTGTTTAATGATGTCTAGTTCTTTAGCTATGTTGGATATTGACATTGGAATACTGAGTAACCTGTGTAATAGTTAAAGAAAGGCGGCCAATTTTTAAGAATCGTGATGTCTGGAAGATGAGTGGATGATCTGGTCAGTATAAGTTTTTTTTCGGAAGATTGAAAATTCCAGTTTCCGGTTAACATTTTTTGAAATTGAGATGTCCAGAAAGTTCAAAGTTCCATTTGTTTCAATTTTTTTTTCAAATTTAAGGCACTTATCGACACTATTTAACAAATTTAAGAACCTCTCAAGTTGTCTAGTGGAGCCAGACCAAATGCAAAAAATGTCGTCAACGTATCTGTACCAGATAAGTTAAAGACAGTTTTTATTTAATTCTGAGTTCAGGGATAAAAGACTCCTTTCAAAATCGTCCATATAAATGTCTGCCAGGAGGGGCAGACATTTATATGGCATTAAGGGGCATTAAAAATCGTAAAAACGGTCAAATTTAAGATTTTAAATGATTTGTTGTATCAATCCCGCTCCCCTCTCTTGAACCTTTCCTTTCCTAACCGTCCACACCCCCGCTCCCCCAAACCGTCCCACCCCCCTCCCCCTTGCAATGTTACTGTGACTCACACCGACGCTACCACCTTTTCTTTAATCACCACTACCTCTCCTGCCCCCTCATCCCAAGACACGGATGGGAAGAACCCACCTCCGACTCTTCCCTGACCACTTTGCCTCAGACCCTATCCCATCCCGGTGAGGCTTTCTCACTCTTTCCCCCCCGCTCGTGACCTTCCTTTCCCTTGCCTCCCATCTCATAACCTGGCTAATGACTTCCCCATTGTGTGTCCCCACCCCTTCTTGACTACATTGTTTCTCCCCCCCCCACCGACCCTTCCTCCTCCCTCGCTGCCTCCCCCAATCTCCTACCTCGCCTCAGAGGGTATATATTGGTATGTAACGGAAAAAATTTTACCTGATGATGTCGCTCAGCGATGAAACCCGGGTTGTTTAATAAATTCTATATGTGGAAGTCTACAGTGTTTCAATTTTTTATCATGAAGCAATTCCACAAAGTTACGCCTGAAACCATTACTTTTATCAAGATATAGATATGTTGTAACTTACGTAAAAAAATCTTCTACATGATGATATGGGGATATTATATTAATAATAAAACCCACTAAATATAAAGACTTGATTTATTGTTAGGGCTGTCAAATCACCCACAAACACAACAGAATTTTACAATACAATTGAACACAAATACTAACATTTTTTACTGTAATACACAAAGTGAAAAGAAAAAATACATGACAACATCACTCAACACATGGGAAGCTTCTTTTGCATGATTTTCTTGAGTGCACTTTGTTCAAACAGTCTCGTTTTAAGCACCAGCAGTAATCTGCCATCATATGGTTATCCCATGTTCCTTGGTAGCGAGCTTTCATTGTTTTTATATCCTGGTGAAATTCACCTTGTTCTTCACTTGTGTCTTCTAAATTTCCAAGAAAATTGTCTAAGTGGCTGTGTAGGTAGTGAACTTTTGTGCTCATATTACATCCAAGTGATTTGAAATTACTGAGCATAATGTTTACCAGCTCAATATAATTTTCACTTTTTTGATTTCCTAGAAAATTTTTTATGACCTCAACAAATGACATCTATCTAATTTTTTCAATCTCATTCATTGACTCGACAAAAACAGGATTCTTTGTAAGTTGTCTGATTTGTGGCCCCTCAAAAAGAGCAGCTTTAAGTTTTTCAATACTTATATGGGGCATCTTTAGTCTTAAGTAGCCGAAGCATGGTCCATCCTTGTCAAGAGCCTTTACAAATTGCTTCATTAGGCCTAGTTTAATATGTAGAGGCGGTAAGATGATTTTCTCTCTTTCAACTAAAGATTCAGCAATGATGTTTTCTTTCCCATCAACCAAGTTTTCTCTCTTAGGCCACTCCTTCTTAATCCAGTGGTTTTGTCTGTCCCTGCTATCCCAGAGGCACAAGAAACAAGGATATTTTGTGTAGCCACTTTGCTGCCCAAGAAGAAAGTTCATCATTTTTAAATCTACACAAATCACCCAGCGATGTTCCTGGTATTCTATTTTCTGTAAGGCCAATGCTATTGTATCATATTCTTCTTTCATTTTAGTTGAATGAGTGATTGGTATTGCGCCAAACCTGTTACCATTGTGAAGAAGTACACATTTTAAACTACGCTTGGAGTTATCAATAAACAAACGCCAATCACTAGCATCATATTGTGATAGTAGTCCCATTTTTTCCAAAAGACCTTTGTCTAAACAAAATGTAAGATTGTCTTCTTGAGTAAAGAAGGGTAGCATATCCTTTTCCCTTGTGCGATAAAAACTTATTTTTGTATCGGTACCGGTACCGTACCGTATTTTTTTACTGGTACCGTATTTTTGTTTTTAATCTCATTGGCCTACAATATAGAAATATACATAAAACTTATTGATAGTTTATTGAAAAAAAAGGAACACCGCAGAGTGGTCATAAATTAGTATACTTATAGATTTATTTAACTTTGAAAATTATTTTCCGGAATATATCAAATATTAACAACTAATCGTAAGATGTGCCATATCTAAAAAAATAGAGCTGTTAAATAAAAACAGATTTCATATTTGGATTCGGCTCTACAAATATAGTTAAAATCATCACAAAGATTCCTGGCACCAAAAAAACGATTTTTTTTGTAGGCTTGTGTAATCCATGTTACATGATACTGGCATGGGGTAAGACATATAAGGCACATCCTGAGGTTTCAGCAGCATGGCTACAGTGTGCGAAATTTTGGTATTGATGTACCTATTATAGCGGGTCGCAGTGATCTAGTGGGTAGAGCATTGGACTACTGACCGGAGGGTCACAGGTTTGATTCCCGGACAAGGCACTTTGGGCACCTGCAGCTCCACCCAAGCTAGTTGATTTTTTGGGTACCAGATCTTCCTGGGAAACCATAACCGGCACTGGGAAAGGAAATGGCCCCCCTACCCTGATGTGTGAATATTCACACGCCGTTGGGCTTGGTACATGGGTGAGCTCTACCATCACCTACTAAACCGAACTTTGGGTTGATTTCTGTGTTTATGGTTTTTTTTATGGTACCTATTATAGTATCCAGAGTAGGGGTTATATATCTGACAGGACGCTTGGGTCCTGTTCCAGGTCTTTAAAGATTTGTTTCAAGTTTTCTGGCATGGATTCTTCCTGTGCCTCCTCCAGGATAGGGGCCAGGATATTCCTGGGCTTTTTGTAGCCAGGGATCTGCCATTTTATATCTAAATCTCTTTTGGTATTTGGACTTTTCCTGGTTAGGTTGATTGTTGTCACTGCTGCTGTCCTTCTGTGAGTCATCGTTGTCAGACAATCCCTGACTAGAGTCCTCTGCAGGGAAGTCCACAGGGGACTCAATCACTGCTGAGTCGCACCATTGGAGCAGGACCTCTTCATCCATGATGATGAGGGCCCTAGGCATGATCAGCTCATTCAGACATTCATGGCCAAAACTTGAGGATATACCATTTCACATAAATTCACCTTAAAATTCCTGCTCCAACTGAAAATAATAAATACTAGAATCAGTTAGTTGAAAAATGGTGAACAAATACAATTTTTGTCATAAATATAATTTAGAGGCACAGTTGTTAAATTTACTTTTAAAAACCATTTTCTATAGAGTCAAAAATGAATATTTTAAAATTCATACCAAGGTTTCTATGGCATTGATTGCATGTCTCTGCATTTTGGTTTTCTTCATCCTCATTGGTTCTCATTTGGTTTGGATAGTTTGGCTTTCAAATTCAAATCCAAATTCAAATCCAGCCTGCAACCAGCCTAGGTCATAGAAATTTTTTTAAGCTTTCTCATCCACTTTATATAGGACTGGTAGTCTAGTACCCTATTTCTCAACATATTGGTATGGTAATGGTATAACCGCAATATTGAAGAGCGACCAAGGACGGTAAAAGTCTTTCACTATTTAATCTATAGCTTCTTAAATCTCATAGATGCTCAGAAAAATTAGTATCACCAAAGGACCACAAATGGCCATAATTAGTTAATTCAGGGCATGACAAGCATACACCTTAGAATCCAGGCTCACAATGCCTGCATAATACCTAATATTAAGGTAAGATGTGCATTAAAAAAGGATTGAAATATTAATTGGGGAAACATTATCTAGAGACAAAAACTTAGCTCAAAATATTTCAAAATTATCATAAGGGGCAAAGAAAACAGGGAATGTTCATGATTGGATATAAGAACTCAAAACATGAGCCATTTTTTGCCCATTATTAGACAAAAATACATCTTAAAGTGTCTCCTCTTTTATGTAAACTACTTGGACTTTTAATTAGAGATAGCAAAGACAGCCAAATCATTGATGGGCATAAAAATCTGAAAAGAAAAATCATAATGCATTTCAGGATGTATTTATTGCTTAGAAGTCTAGCTTTAAGTTTGATTCGCTTGATAATATGGGCAGATAAGCCAAACAAGAAATTTAGATAATTTTTTTAAGAATGTTTCATTCTTGAATCAATGTTAGAGCTTTTAAATCTCTAAAGGAGTGTCATTTAGATTAAATATTGAATAATATTCAAGTCTAGGGCATTATTATACCAAAACCCTATTATAAGCTGTAAAGTATTCATGAAAATGTTTATGAGGGCAAAACCTAAGAATTATAACATAAAATTCCAATTAAATATCCTAAAAATCTGTTTAAAACTGCACTTTGTTTAATAGTTAGAGCAGATGGACATGAACTTGTCAATTACACATAAACATGGGGAGAAAAACAATTTAGATACACAGTTCTATATTTATATTTTAAAATCAATAGCTAGACAATCTGTAAATAAAAAATATAGCAAGGATATATAGCATTTAGAATCCCAGCTGAATTTTAAAATTATAACATAATTATTATTTGGTAATCTACCAGTTCAGGTAGGTTTTTGGATAGACACAGCTATCAAATAAACATTTTGTAACTCCAAACAAAACCCAATCTAGCAACCTACTCTACATCAGGTTCCTCTTCATCTCTCTGTACTTCTTTCCTCCCTTCATCCTGTCCAACATTCCTATCCTGTTCGTGATCTTACCTTGCTTGCCCAATATTCTTTCCTCTATTACCTTCTTTAACATTCCAATACCGCTCAATATGCCTTTCATCCATTTTTCCTGCCTCCATATATTACATAATATGGTTACAGAAGATCAAAGACTGAGTGTTGTACTCATAACAATAGAAAATCATAAGCAAAATAATTAATGCTAAGGTTAATTTGGTAGGTGATGGTAGAGTTCACCCAGTACTAAGCCCAACAGCATGTGAAATTTAAACATCAGGATAGAAAGGCTAGTTCCTTTCCTTGCATGGGTTTTAGGTTCCCAAGAAAGTCTGGTACCTAAAAAAGCACATCTTGGTTTGAGCTGCAGGAGCTCAGAGTGATTTTCCCAAGTGAAAAATTAACTTAATATTTTTTTTTTCAAAAATATACCTTTGAATAAAAGCTAGGGCTTTGTAATCTCAAAATGAGGGTCGCTGAGGTTTAAATTTTAGAATTATAGTTTATTCTAGGACATCATTATGATATTAAAATAAGGTATTAGTTTAAAAAGTACAGAATAATGGATATAAAGCAGAAACATATGATATATAGTCAGTCTTTATAAATATACTTCAAAATCCCAGTTAAAATTATACCTTGTTTAATAAAAAGACAGGATAGGCATGAACATGAGAATTGAATATAATCTTTGACTTGAATGCAATTTAATAAAGAAGATCTATTTTTCTATATTCAAAGCCAGCCTTATAAGGTCTAAAAATGAAAAATATAAGACATGACTGAACATGTATAAAGTATGAAATCCCACCCGCATCTGTATATTATCACACGTGATCTGATAATAAAAAAAACAGGGCATAAATTCATTTTTGAGTGCTTATATTTCATTGATACTAAGTTATTACTGTGTATTCTCAAATCAACTGTTAGAATGTTCACAGGAGGAGAATAAACCCATAATAGCTTAGGAGAATAAACCGTTAAAACGTCATTTTGCTCCAGAATTAGTTCAGGTAGTCATTAAAATAAGAAATAAATACAATAATGAAAAAACACAATTTAAAAACCACTGTAATTGTGGCATACTAGATGATATAATCATAAAGGCAATAAATGCAAGTAAATCTATTTTTATGAAAGTTTTTCAACTATAAAATGAGTTTAGAGCTTTACAATCCCAAAATGACAATAAAAATGTTTTGAAGCCAGGAATAATACTTCATTCTTTTTCCTTATTGAATCCCAAACTTAGTATAACCTTTAACAATCAAAAATTATAATCACAGGAGGCAAAACTGTGAATTATATCAAGACTGAACACCAATACACCTTAAAAGTTTTCTCAAATAGTGTGTGGCTTAAGATTATAACAAGATAGGTATTAAAATAAGGATAAATACAAATTACCGGTTTAAGTAAAACTAAAATCAGAGTATAGCCTTGTGATTTTTAAATGATGATCAAAAAGAGCTGAAATAGAAAATTCTAATCAATTGTGGAACATTAATATGCTTTAAAATTCAATTACAGCACAAAATCATTTAACTGTAGTAGCAAGTGGCTTTAAAATGAGATTAAAACCAATTTTTGAAATAATCTACAGCTTGAAAATATAGTCAGGGTGTTAAAAATTTCATATTATGATTAGGAAGGCTAATAATGAGTATAAAGTACATGATTAAATGAATATACTGTTTAAACTTTCTGATTAAACCTATAAATGCTTCATTTTATGATCAAAAAGGTTTTAAAATTGAAATGAAATAATTAGTGTGGCTATTTATAAATATTATATCAATGTACCTACAAGAATTAATGGTATTTTCTTTGCTTATATATAAAACAACTATGAAATCGGTTTAGATGCCATTCCTGGACATATACGAGATTGGAGTACATCTTAAAGACATATTATAAGCTTAAAAGATTCAAGTAAATGATTTGAAAACAAAACTTTGGTATTATGTACATCGTTTGAATTAAATACACCTTAAAATCCAAGTGTACACCCACATTTGCATCATAGATTGATGATATTGACATTAAAATGACATTTATATAACATATCATTCCAAAAATAATTTACAAATACAGTGTTAGCTACATATTATAAATGCAATGGCTAGAAATTTAAAAATTAAAGATGTGCCAGAATATATATGATATGGAAATCCCAGCCAAATCTGCACATTTATACATGGTAAATTCATAAGAAATATATTCAAATCAATTATTCGGTGCAATAAAATTCTAAAATTAGTTTATAGCTTTATAATCTCAACACAGTTATTAGAAAGTTCTAAAAATAGAAAATAATACCACTATTGAACATCAATAAACAAAGAAATACAATATATGGTATTGATTTTGGTTATTTGATTGGGGAAGTCAAAAATTGGTATCAATACACATGATTGGATCGATATACTAGTAAATCAAAGAATACCTATTTTAAATGAAAGTTACTTAATTTTATTGGCTGATTGATATAAAAATTATAATTTAATGCATTCTGGGGCATAAATGTATTATAATTATATAGTTTTCAAAGATTATATAGTTGTTTTAAGAAAATTATGATATTCTTTGACATATTCTTTGACATATTCTTTGACATATTCTTTGACATATGTACTAGTTTTGAATATTTAATCCATAATGGATATAATATATTGGCTATATATAGCTTATAATCCTAGCTAAAAATATAATTACTTAAAATATGATCTCTTAAGCAGAAAAGAGACTTTTATATCTATTATTGGGCCAATTCAAATCAAACACAGATAAGGCTTTGAGAAATTCAATATGATGATCAGAAGTGCCAAAAACTGAGAATTATATCCTTGGTTGGACATATTTCATTTTAAAGTTCTTGGTCATGCTCTTAATTACTTAGTTTAATGGTTATTTAGGTACTAAAATGAGATATATATATGCATTCATAGATATGTAAAATAAAAAACAGAATTATAGCTTTACACTATGTTAATGGGAATGATGTCCGGCAGGTGGAAAAATCATAATTTTATTGATACTTGGAAACCAATTTACCTCTATAAACATAGTTTATGCTTTGAAAAATGATACACTATAATTATAACCACCTATATATGTGTATTTATATATGTTTTTACACTTAACTGTACATTATAATTCTTCCCACTGCATGTTACATGTACATTACCATAATCAGATTGTGGTATAAATGGATGACATTAAATCATTTCTTGGACACAGAGAGACCTTTACACCATGGTGATACCTTTATATTATTAACAAGATGATCCAAAAAGTATAAGAATAAGATTTAAATCAATTTTTGGACACAGTCATAACTGTAGAAATAGTTATTCATTCAACTTACTTAATCATATGAATATCCTCAAGATGATGGTAAAAAATATGAAATTAGTTGGTTTTGTTCTAAGAAGACTTATTTTTATAACAAATTTTTTAATATAATTGCCCAAATTTGTTATGTTACTCCATGCATAATGAAGGTAATACAATTACATTTTCCATACTGATCCAATTGGTTGTAGAGGGAATTATTTCCTTAAATTAGATGAAAAAAACAGTTAACTTTGTCATATTGCCAATCTCAGGAGTCTGAATTCTATAAAAATGAGAGAATGATATTTGCAAGCTTCTGCACACCAGCAGTAAAATGGAAAACTAACTGGCAGGTACTTGCAGGTGATATTTCGCAGCATATTGAAAATGAACATGATTATTTGGACAATGTTATCACTGGTGATGAAACCTAGATTTTTGAATACAGAAACAAAATGAGATCCCCCTCTGAGTGGTACCCTGATCAGTCCCTCAAGCCCAAAAATGCAAGAATAAGGAAATCAAAATTGAAAACAATGATTATTGTCTTTTTTGACAGTAAAGGTGTGGTCCATAAGGAGTTTGTTCCTATAGAAAGACACTTAATGCTGCCTACCATGTGGATGTCCTGGAATGACTACGTTATCAGGTAGAGAGAAGACATTTCTGCCTACTGGTTACTCCATCATGGCAACTTTTCCTGCCACAACTCCCTACGAGTCCTTGAGTTCCTGGCCAATCACCAGGTGCCAATGCTGTCCCACCCCCCCAGTAATCCTGATATTCTCGAGCAGACTTCTCTTTGTTCCCTCAGATTAAGGAGGCCCTAGAAGAAACCACTTTTTCGTCCAAAGAAAAGACCCAAGCAGCTGTGACAAAGACCTTGTGAGAGGTCCCTAAAGATGCCTTCATAGATTGATACGGTTCATGGCAGAGTCACTGAAAAAAATTACAGAGGCTTACTGACAGTGCTTTGAAGAAATTGAAGTGTTTGTGCAAATACGTTCAAAACATATCTTGCAAAAAATTAATATACTTTTGTTATGCGCCTTGTATATGTTCATAAACTACTTCAAATTTATTCATTTCTCCTTAACGTTAGCAGAATTTTCTAGAAAGCAGGATACTTTAAGTAGAAGGGCAATGGTTCTGCTGGCGATGGGTCAATTGAATGGATTGTGCCTGGAACTGAAAATTGGATGCTTAGCCCCTATTCCTTCAATTTTATTAAGATTTAACTTTTGTGAATAACTTCAAAAGTCATATTTAGGGGACTTATTTTGTAATATTTTTAAGAGCTTTCCTATGTTTACCTTGATACAATCTTGGTACATTACAGTGCATGCTGGGAAGGCACATACTATGAGGGTGAATAACCAGTGATTGGGATGATAGATTGATTGAGTCCTCCTCATTATGTTTTTCTTGAAGCTATTCCTAGTGTCAATCCCTGTCTAGTAGCAAGTACGAAGCATCGAACACTAAGTATATATTTAATATATCATGATGTCCCTATCCTATAGGCAGGAAAAATATCCTGTATGTATTAATTCCAAAATCAATGTTTCTTTCCTTCAACTAAAGCTGGAGCAGGTTTTGGGTCTTTGTAAATATTTACATGTCAATCTGGGAAAGAAATATTTTCAATTTACCTAATGACGCCAACTTTTCTTTTCATCCAGAAATTGTTGCTTTAATTAGCAATAAATGGCTTATTATCTAACGTCTTTACCCCATGGGTTAATTATTTTATATGTATATTTTGACAATTAATGGTGCGGTTAACAAATAATTTGTTTGAATTGTAACCCCTTTGAATCTGTTGTTCTAGGGCATTAGTACAAATACGAGAAAAAGATTTATCGCCATTCCTTAACATATATATTGTGCAACAAAAGGGAAGACTAGTTGACGCTAATAATGAATGAACTTAAAAGTTTAAAGGGTTAGGTGAAAATTCGTCAATCCTATTCAGACTGCGTTTAAAGCAGCGATAATTATCGATTCCTCCATAGTTGTACCGTGTCATCAGTTCATATGACGACTTTCGACATTTTTTCCTAATTAATATTACTACAGGTATTGTTGCATCAGACGTATTTCGTGTTTTTCGTTAAAATGAGAGAATTAAATTTCAAGGAGTCCATAAACTCTTCGTTTTAGAAAAATTAATTCCTAACGCAATTCATAATAAGTTGAAAAAAGTATGCGGAGATTCTGCTCCATAAATATAAATCGTTCAAAGCTGGGCAAATGAATTTAAACGTCCTCTATACATGCCTCGAATATGAACAATATGGATGACGGCCAACAATCGTAGACATGCTGAAAACCATCCGAAAGGTACATGATTTCTTGTTGGATGATAGTCGAGAGAAGGTAAGTGAGATGGCCAAGGTCTTGTTTGGATATCGGATGAAAGGGTGGGAAATGTCTAGCCCAAATAATCAGGGATGCCGAAGTTATGCGAAAGTTGGGTGCCGCATATGCTGAACGGCAATCAAGAGGAAATGCGCAAACGATATTAGCACCAAAGTTTGCACCGATTCAGGAGGGATCCGAGTGATGTTGAAGGGCGATTTGCCGACAAGGGTCCCCCGCTACCAGCCAGAATTGAAACAGCAGTAGAAGAGGCAGTGGATTGAAACCGGTGATTCAGCGCCTATGAAAACTAAGTCGAACATATCTCCTGGTCATGGCCAGTGTGTCTTGGGAAGCGAAAGAGATCCTGTTAATTGATTGCTACCTTGAAAAAGGCATAAGCAATCACATGCAAATATTACTACAACTTTATTGACCGGTTAGGCGCTGAAATTTGCAAGCTGAAACCTGACTTGAAGGACAAAAAATTAACTTTAACCAAGCCAACGCACCTGATTACACAGTTGCGGTAGCGATGGAATAACTGCGGTACTTGGCGATCGATTTGCTCAGCTAACGCCAACTATTCTCCCGATTTAGTATCATCTTTACTTTCTTCATCAGTACTTTCATTTATTCCCCAACTCAAAGAAAGTTGTTTCAGGGGAGTGATTTGCGGCAATGCATAAGTAGACATGGTTATAGATGGATATTTCACAACCTTCCACACTGATACTTCCGGCAAGGAAGCCTGATGTCGTATCAATACTGAAACAGCTGCATTGAAGTCATGGGATGGTACCTAAATTAAAAATATTTCTTAACTGAAAATCGCGGTCTTTCATTTTTGGTCAAGAACGTTTAACCTTATTCTCTTATTATATTTAGGCATTTAAACAAAAAAATCCGGGACCGTAAACTTCTAGTTTACGGTCCCGGTATTTTTTGTTTACATTGATTCACGACCTTAGCTAAGTTCCTTGTATATTTAAAATATTTAGACATTATTTTGTAGTTTTAAAATGATTCGTATTCAAAACTGAAAAGTATCAATTCAAACTCCTACTTTTTTATATTTTTCCATTTCTACTGATTTAGTAAATTCATTATTTCTGTGTATTATTTATATAAAAATAAAGACCAGAAAACCATGAAATCTACCAATGAGGTAGAAGATTTTATTATTGCTTTGCTCTAACAGCGATTGGGATGACAACCTAATCAGTGTAAGGTTTGCTAGATAATCCTTTTTTCATTAATTGTATAACTAATATATTATAGTTCTATAATCCACATGTTAACAATTCTCGTTTTTCTATTATTAGGCTATTAGTATTAAACATTGCCTCTATTGAAAACGATATTCCCAACTTTTCAAGTATAAAAATGATGCAATTGATTATTAATGAATTTACTACCTTTTTTATTTCAGATGACGTTTTCCTAACCCTGTCTCTATCATTTGCCGGAAAAACCATTTCAAAATCCTCTACCAATTACATTCACGAACCCCTTTAATGATATTAAACCTCTACTTTGTTTTTCTAAAGAGCAGATATTTCGTCGCCAAGGCAAAAGAAGATATTGACCTTTGATTCTGGAGTTCCTTGCCTGGACATTAATGGAGTATTTCGGAGAGACTTTCCGAAATCTCTTCGGCCACATGATAAAATCAGGATTGATCCACAGCCTCAGGGACGAACTCTACAGTGAATTGAGGGTGATATACAAGACCCTCTACGATGCTGAAAGTGTCGACAAATCTTCAATCAGTGTGGACGTCACCTGTTTTATAGACTCCAAAACCTCCAATTCGAAAAACGATCCTGAATCGGTAAAATAGTCCTTGAACTTTTCAGTCAATATGTGAAGAAATTTGTTTATGTTTCTATATGTAGAGTTTTTCCACAAAAAAAATTGATATAATAATGTTTTTTACGCAGGGTTCTCCATGTGAGAAATGTTACGAAATTCTGCAACACATATGATGTTTTAAACCGTGAATTGACGTTTTTTGGGTCAGAAATTTCAGTGTAATAATGAAGCGGGATGAAATATTTGTAATGTTTAAAGAAAAAATAGTTTATTTGGTCAATATCAGGTTTTAAATTGAAGAAGAATTTTATCGTCTATCTTTTAACATCCAATGAGTACATTATCAATGCTCATGGGGTCTAATGTCATTAACATTCCATTTTTTTAAACTTTCCTCTTATTATTTAGAAAAAGGAGATGAGGTGGTGGGATACTAAAGACCAATATTTAAAAAAAATTGAGTAATAATTTTCATGCAGGATATCAATTAAACTTCTTCTAAAGTGTTTTGCATTTCTAAAAATACCAATATTATTTTTTCAGAAAACATTTAATAAATATCACTTTTTAAAGCATTTTTCTAATTGGACATAAAATTGTGTATTAAGATTTGTAGTTGAAAAAGTTTTTTCGTTTTAATATCCTTGGTATTATAACAAATATTTTAGCTCATATGAAGCCCTGAATCAATATATCATTGAATTTAAGTAACTTGTTAAATGAATCAGATCATTTAATGTTCATACCAAATCCAGAATTCACAGATTTTATAAGGGATAAACAAAAAGGGAACACCATAAGCCAAAAGTAAAAACCAAGATTCGCATAAAAACGTTAAAAATAAAATGAAAATATTCGGGAAAAAGATGTTATCTGAAAGAGTTTGGACCCCATAAGTACTGTAATGAAAGTAACTTTTTCCCAATGATTATATGTTTTCTTGCGTTTCTTTCAGCGAACCGTCCATATGATGCTCAACGCCCTTGATATCATGGGAAGTAAATACATGATGGAAGGAAGCTACAGCGTTGCCCACCAGTGCTTTAAACTGGGTTATTCTGGTTTCGTGGAACGCTTCAGCAAAGATTTCTACAAAGCAAGAAACTTCAAGAAGAAAATGGCGAAGGCTCTTCTGCAGATGGGTCAATTAAATGAATTGTGTGAGGAACTGAAATCTGAGGCTGACGTTGATGCCTACACGACCACTCTTGACGGGGATACGACCATCTACTTGAAGTATGCCTATGGTTGCTGCCTCATTTACAAGAAACGTCACATGGATGCCATTCCATACCTGTCCCAATCCTATTTGGGCCAGATGGACACAAACAAGGCAGTAAGGATATTTAATTTTTACTGCTACACATTGTCACAAATTTAAGTATTCCTTTGATTTAAGATCTCATTTTTTGAGCGCACAACGATAATGACGTAAAATTGGTAATGTAATGAGTCGGTGAGGATTTCTGTGGTGGACGTTTTTGGATTCCAATGTCACAATTAGCGAAATCCGTAGTTAGCTATTTCATCGCGCGAACTATTATAAACTCAAATAGCAACTGAAGAATAATTATTCGGTTTCATATCACGGATGTTAATTTAAATATACAAGGAACGTAGTCGTACAGTCGTGAATAAATGAAAACCAAAAATACCGGGACCGTAAACTCGAGTTTACGGTCCAGGTATTTTTTGTTTACAAGGATTTTAATGTTTTCATAATTCAAATATTGAAAAAAAATATTGACAACATGTCGTAAAATAATGTATTATAGACAGATAGGAAGAGGTCTTTAATTTGTCTAAATTCAGGCTTAATGGGCCTTTCTTCCATTAAATGCATCGTGGAATGAATCCTATATTGGGCATAATAATCATAACTGCTTTCAAAATATTATATATATATATATATATATATATATATATATATATATATATATATATATATATATATATATATATATATATATATATATATATATATATATATATACATACATACATACATACAGACGTACAGTATGCCGAGATTTGCCAATTGAATAAAATATATCCATGAATATAACCTTAAATCTACATATAAAATTAAGTGTACACCTAAACATATACATGTTTCATAGAAAAGCAACCTTGCGAAACTCGGCTATTAGGTTACTGCCAAGAAATTTTGGACTCTATGGCTGGGGGAGTAGATGTGGATACTATAATAGGCGAACTTTTAAAAGCCCTTGAGAAATTAAGTGTGCACCTAAACATATTTTAATAATGCAAAGTACCACACAAACAAACCTCTCCAAAATATTTATTGCATTAGGACTAATGAAAAAGGAGGTGCACTTTTAAGAGATGATTGTTCAATGATAACCATTGATTTCGGGACTATTCAGGAGGAATTAAATAAAATACATTTTAGGAAAAGGAGTAATATATTTAGTAATAATGATTTCATCTTTCATCTGTGAGTCTTAAATACCGAACGCAAGACATTCATTAAACAAGTTATTGCTTGCATATTGATTATATGTATTTTAATACGAATTTTGCGCTTTCCTGAATTTTAGAATTTTGAGCTCTCCTGAATGTAAAAGTGTCACATAAACTCATCCATTAAATTGTTACAATTATGAAGCAGTCATTTTTTTTAATAACCGCTATTTACTATTTATAAGTCAATTAGGTGATGTTGAATCATTTACAAGTTGCCAAATGAACAAGAAAATTATCGTCCAGTCTTTTTTTTGCACTGAGAGTCATATTTTTTTCATTTTAAATTTCTAATTATATAAATGTTTTAATTGCAAGAAAATAATTCTACATTTCATGTTCATTTTACATTGGTATAATATTATATGGTTTCTCCTCAATGAAGCGGGGTCACGATTTTACGCCCACACATAATCAATTTAATGCTGACATTATTATTGTGAAACAACCGACTATTGAAATGTGGCTGCCATTTTAATTTTCAGGGCAATATGGAAGTACTAAAATCTATCCTGGGCATTATAAGCGAACAGATGTACCGAGGAAAAATCATTTTTTCCGTCAAGATGACCTTCAGGCTCCTAGACATCTTCAAACCGCGATTACTTCGGGGGGACTGTCCACAGGAGGTCATCGGATTCTGCTCAGTCTTCGCCCGGCAACTTATAAGAATGAGACGGATGTCGGAATTCTTTACAATGCACAAGAAAGTTGCAATGATACGATCAGAAGGTTGTACTCTCGAAACTCATCTGCTCATCTCAGCCGTCTGTTGTTTCTACAAGACGGGATCGTGGCATCATCGAACGGCTATATTGTGCATCGTCGAATTCCACAAAAGACTCTTGTCCACGCTATCCACTGGAGGCATTCTGACATTGAAGAGATTGATGGTCACCTCCAATTTGATCCGTTGGCGCGCCAACAAGGAGAAAGCTGATGTTATTCTGAAGGAAACATTCAATGCAGTCTCCAAACGTTTTAAAGAAAACGAGGCAAAACTTAAAGACTTCCGGGCAATAGCTAACGGGAATGTGTAACTGCAGCCAATGTTGGTAACGCTTATAGAATATGCCGGGAGAAAAAGTGATAAGCATTTAATATTTGTCTTAATTTTTTTATTAGGAAGAAGACTTGGAGTTTTGTACCAGTTGGGAAACAGGAAAACTAGTTTTGTGTTAACCGTTTTTAAATTTTGAGGCATAAGCTTTATTTGGATCATTTAATTTTAGGGATTTTATCAATGTTGTGTCAGTCCCAACAACAGTTACACTCATACACACTTTATTATGAAATACAGTAATTTGCTTAATGTATTCTAATATTCAGTATTTTTTAAGGAATGGTCAATATATCACCCGTTACTTCATTCAAACCTAATCATCAAGCGACCATGGTTTGGTCTTAGACTTAACTGGAAATGCTGGACGGCAGTAACATCATGGATTTGTGGTTAGTTATAGAGAACTGTGAATATTTAACACCTGTTCTTGAAATTTGGAATACATTCTGCAGACAGGTTAGCCCATGGATAGTGTGTTACAAGTTGTGAATTTCCTGATTATTTTTTACTTTATGCTACAAGCATGATTTTTATAATTTTAATTGTATTGAATATAAAATTTTATATCCTTTTATTACATCTTCTAAAATATTCTTGTAAGACTTGGATAGAGTTAATTCTGAGAGAGAATAATAGTTATCTTTTAGTTAAACAAAGTAAATGTTATGGAACGGAAGAAATATATGTTGTATTTTACAAAATCTTTTTTCATTTTCTAAATAATTATAACTTATATTTGTTGAGTTTAATGCACTCGAATGAATGAGTCCAGCGTCAGATGTGGGGTTGTTATTCTGTGATGTGTGTGGTCGGGTGGAGCGGTAGATTTTATCCTGTAGGAGCTTTTCTGGGTAACCGCGTTTGTGGACTGTTGGTGTAGATTGTGGAGGTATTTGTTGAGGTTTGCTGTGGTGTTGTACAACCCCACATCTGACGGTGGACTCAACCTTTGCACTACCTGTTTCCCCGGATCCCACAGACTGAAAACGATTCTCAAAGAACTTTATCCTATATTACATGACAATGATGCGATAACATCCTCTGTCGCTTACAGACGAACAGCCTATCTCAGAAACCTTCTGAGATCCACCAACCGTTTGGCACCCCGCCCTGACAAATTTCCACATATTTCCCCTACCTGCAATCCCCCCGATTCAAAACATGTATACTAATCAGATCTGCTCCCCTCTCCCCACATCCCCTCATTGTCCCTTCACCCCGTTCCCACGCTAATTGCCTCTCAAAAAATATTATCTATCTTTTGTATTAAGAACTCCGCAAAAATATTTTACCCTAATATGAGCTATGGTTTTAACCATATATACCATTTTCAGCAAATTTATTTTAGAAAGAAGTTGATGTAAACAATGTGTTACAAACACGTCCTTAGATACACGTACACTGTAGAAATTATTCACATGTGTTCTAACTTAACTTATTAACATATTTGGTAAGACTTGTTCGTTACTTCAGCCTCATATTCTATTTGGTAATAACAATAATGAAACAGGACCTTGTATAATGTCAAATTAATTAAAAGCGGTGGCATGGGTGACGATATTAACATCAGAAAACAAAGCTCTACCAAAATGAGGTCTTTATTGTAAATTAATATCTACTCATATAAAATTATTCCAAAGTTAAATTATTTAGGAATGAACTATAAAAACTAAATATTTGAACATGAAATAATGTGTTATTATGTTGAAATGTTTGGTTTAAAAATTAATGAGCCTGATCAAATAGTTTATAGCCAGTAATGTACATTCCGTACCTAAATATAAATTGAAATACAATACTTAAATGGTGACTTGAAAGGTAGAATTCCCTGGCACAATTCCTTCGCTTTTTTAATTAGCACTTTAGAACATGAAAAATCAAAAAAAATGCCAGTTCCAATTGTGGGTGAATTTCGACGATAGACGTCAGCATTTTTTGTTTCACCATTAGCATTATTTGAAATCACTTGAAAGTAGAAGTTACACCAATGCAAATCAATCATATTTTTGGTCCATTGTCATGCTCCAACGTAGAAAAACTCCTTCATTTCTGCAAAATATGAGATAATAAATCATAAGACAACAGCTTGAAGACAAACGATAGACTGATAAGACGCTTGAGATTTCGTTTGTTAATTGGATTCGTATATTAAACATTAAAACATGGTTAATATAGTTTTTATGTGTAAATAAGTAACCAACAGGTCCATTATGGAAAATATAAAAAAGACTGATTGAGAAATTATCTGCATTGACAATATTATATAGAGTTAATGAAACCTTATAAGCATGGAAGAAAAAGAGAGATGCAATGTTTCCTGGCCAACATGATGATACCACAACTGACACCAACTATCCATTTTTAATAGCAATTCATTTTAAGCATAGGAACCGATCGCTTAACACACAAATTCCAATGATCATCAAATATTTATTGTCCTTTACCATTGACTTCCGCTGCAGGGAGACCATCACGAAGTTCTCGTAGTAGCTCATAAGAGTAGGGATGTGTATCATCATTCGAATTGTCTCCCTAGACCGACCGAACACTGCGAATAGCTGAGGAACGGCTGCTATCAGATGTATTTCCTTGGCAAGCATCGTCGTTTGACTAATTGCTTCATACAAGATCCCGTATCCTCAACCCATTTCCAAAACTGCAATCTCCGCCTCCTGTACAATTCTCTGGTACACTCTCCTGTTCCCATCGTCGTCTGCCGCGTAAGGCCTGCCATTGTTGTTGAAGGCTAGATACATGGCCATCTGTGCCAAAGTCTTTGCCAAAGGTCCAAGTTGATACTAAACTTCAAACGGATAAAATACCTTTCCACCCAAATATATTTTGCCCTCTGCAAAATTAGCAAATGAACGGTACTTATTTCCGTTGCGTTCACATCCATCGTGATCCAAGACGCTTCTAGCCATCTTTGCAATATACAAGGAGTCAGGGTCTACCAGGATCCTCAGATGCGTTTGGTGTTGTAGAAATTTCAGGAGGCATCGTGTCTGGTCACTAGAATTGCACAGGGCTGCGTAAACTTGACGGATGTCGGACAAATTTGACTCATCTTCATTCAGTACTATAGTCTTTGACATCATCCCTTCAATGCAAACGTTGAAAGCATTTTCTTCAATTGGAGATGCCAAATTTCTTTGAATAAAGACATTCGAAATTTTTGAAACTTCCCCTTTCTTATTAGAATTTTCATTTGGTTCAAGTCTCTCCTCATTCGCGCATTCCTCAGTGCTTAATTCGGACTCAAAAACCAGCGCAGGTTCAGTGGCCATTATCTCTGAAGGAGAAACGGCTGGTGTTAAAATATCCTTTTTACCCTTATACTCCATCAAGGACACTTGCTCGTTTAGATTCATCACCCCTAATTTTATATCCGACATCAGTATACTCAGGCTTTCCATTTGTGCGGATATCATGCTTTTATGTCCCAAATGTTCCTTTGGCTTTTCCATATCTGTAGTCAACAAAACTGGCTTCTCGGTCAACTCCTCCATCTGTTTTGAAATATTTGATGGAAGATCCTCCAGCACCTTGGTGTTAGCTATTATTTTCCTTTCATATGAAGGACCAGCCATAGATGTGGCACCACGCCATTCATCTGCATGAACCCTGACCACCTGTTTAAGGATTTCTGCGCGGTCTGAATCTTTAGGGTGCTTTGTGCACATTCCTTCAGCTATATTAAGGGAGTCATAGCCAGAAACGTTTTTTATGATAGGATCAGCGCCCAACTCGAGGAGCTTTTGTACCCAATCCAGCTTCCCCAGGAAGACTGCAAGCTGAAGGAGAGTGCGCTGATTGCCAACCATAACGTTTATAGCTTCCAGCTTCTCCAGAAGGGCCTCATTTTGGAGGAGAGGGCCAGTAAGCATCGCTGCAAATAACTGCTCCTCCACTTCGAGTTCTGAGATGGAGGTACGAGATTGCTCATCCATGATTTCAAAGTTTTAGACTGGATATCTTGCTTAAAAACTGCACGTGTACTGGATATTTGTTTGATGACTTAATACAAAGTATTTTCAGTGGCTTTAAGGGGAATTGAGCGAAATCTGGAAAAAATAAGAAAAAAGTTATGTGACTTGAGTTTTTCTGATTTTAAAAAAAAACATTGAACCATGATCTAACTGTGCATTACTAGAGTGAAACGTAAATATTAATTTTCGAAATTACTTTTTTGGTATGAAGGATATTCAGAGCATTATGTATGTAAATATCTCAAGTGATAAAAAAAAAGAAAATATTACACCATATAATCCTTTTAACATATTATAACTGTATAGAAGCTTAATAAATCAAAATTAGATTAAAAATAATACTACCTTACTTTCATTACTAAACTCTATGAAAAATTAAACTAATAGAGTATATCCTAATGTTAAGTTCTACATAGTATTTATAGATACATATTCTCTAACAAATGCAAATATTCTATAAAACTCGAATAATGTTTTTCACCTGATATATTTAGCTGAACGGTTTGGACTTTTTTATTTACTTATTTATTATTCTTTACGTGTTTTTTACAAAAGAACAAATGCCTTTGAGCAGTTTTTGTCGAAAACACACACAAATTGTAAAATTTTATTTTGAGTTTCTTACTCGTGGCATAAAAATGGAAAACTATCTAAAAATTCACCTTATCAATTATCTTGTCATCATTTTAAAATTTAAAGTTAAACAGGTTTCAAGTACATAAAATTCAATTGTTTTGTCGAAATTCACAATTTAGGGACCCACTTTTCTCTTTCAATAAATTTGAATAATTATTTTTAAATAGGCATATTTAACGTTGAATTGAAGGCATAATAAACATGTATATTTTTAGTCAGGAAGGTCGCATTATTTTTTCTAATATTGTTTTTAAAAAATATTGACAAAACCTTAAAAAGAAATTAGATATTTATATCTACACCTTTTTTACATTCCATTGAAATACTAAAGGTATCCTAAACATTTAAAGATAAAATAACAGGAAGTATTTAATTCTCCATTACTTATTTCGTAAAATTTTGACAGAACCAACGTGCAATGTACGTAAAATAGAACGTCAATGAGCTTAACCTTTGGAAAACATTTCACCTTAATATTCAACGCGTTTTATCTACACATATGCTCCTAATTTTATTAGAATCATTAAATTACTTTTAAAACCATTCGCTAGCATTTGCTCATTATTCATTTGTATGGCTTGTCAAAAGGTATTTTCGTATATCGTGCAAAATAAACCAAAAATAGAGCAAAATATTTAATGAGGAAATTTTTATAGGAACTAATTATTTTTTACGATATTAAAATACATTGAAGCAATTATAAATTAGAAAATACAACATGTGGATAACGTTGAAACTATATTGTGAAATGTCTATGTGACTGTAAAATATATAAACCTTTCAAGATGAACTAGCGGCAATGACGACCATATATATATATATATATATATATATATATATATATATATATATATATTCATTCAAACATAGAAATAGGTATAAGGAAAGGGGATAGGAAAACACATAACAGGCGAACACAGGACATGTGGGGAAGGCGGTTTTTGAGCAGATCACGAAAGTAAAAATGTTTCCTTGATGATATATATATCTGCATTGCTCACTTCATAATTCATCTCTCTATTTGATATTTTTGTAAAAATTATTGTTGAAATACCTTTTTTATTAACTAATAACATAAATTAAGATTATTCAAAAAAATGTTTCAAATACAAAAAGTTTAAAGCCGTGAGTATGTATAAATTAATAAAAATATAATTAAATAACATAAATAATTTTAAAACTTCCAAAAAAAGTAAAAGTTTTTTCAAAATTGCTCCACACCAATGTTCACGACGAGAACACTGCGTGCCTACCCCTTTGATAAACTAAATGCAAAATGATCAGATCCTAAATACATTGACATTTGTCCGTTGACACTATATAAATAATATGTATTCCTGTTTATTGAACTGTTTCGTTCATTTTGACCTGCTAATAAAAACCAATGACATGCAGCACCGTCATCCAAAATACTGCCTCGAGTCGTACTATTTTTATCTGTACATCTTAAGTCTATGAATAAACGCAGGTAGGTTTCAGAATTCTTTTTTGATTCCAAACGCTGTAAGACAAATGCCTAACATCAACTGGAAATAAATAAAATTTTAGCCATGCATGAAACAAATATTTGAATACATCACTGAAGAAACATTGACCGGCCAGGATTAAATAAAATTTGTATTTTTTCAAAACTTAACCGTCCTAAGAATATTTCACTTTATATGCAGTAGCCAAAAGTTAGAGACTGGTTTTGTTTCATTTGTATGCAGCGGAACCTTACATGGTATTTTCTATGGAATGTTTAACCATATTCCTTCTGCAGAAAAGTAATGTTCAGTACATTTATAAAGAAATTCATAACTTTTCTTTAATATTCTTACCCTTATTAGTCCAGGAAGCCCATTAAAACACCCTAAACGAAATCATAAGTGATAGCTAATGAAGCGATATATTATTACAAGTAAGAAAGAAATATAACATTAGTCTGAATCACCCAAATTTCATTTGTTCTCGAAAAGACACTAACGTGTATAAGCATGAATTTGAAAGAATTGAATATAACACCAAAATTCATTACGAGAAAAGCATGAAAATTCGTAAAATCCTCTCACTATTTCAAAAATAGGCCAGATTGATTCCTTAGTCATGGATGTAGTCATGCGTATAGTTCATATATGAACATATTTAAAGCATTGATTCTTTAAATGTGTGTATAAATTGGTTTTAACGTATTTGAACACAAAAAACAAGCACCAAATGCAATATTAGCATATTAAAGATAAGATAAGTTAGTTAGACAGTATTTTAATGGAAACCCTAAAGGAAATTTCGGTGTAAGAGCCTTTGGATGAATAAGTTAATTACTTACTTTTTGCTTAGGCAAAATTTCGTCCTAGATCCCCCGTCCGTGTATGGTGAATGGTTTTGTAAGGAAAAAATGGGAACACCTTCACTTGAACTTGACACAGAGCAGACACACCTTGAACTGAAGCATCCAGTCATATCTAGACATTCGAAAAAGCGACAAAATGCGGCTAAATTTGGTACTAAAACAAATAGTTCCATATACATATCAGAGATGGCAGTCCTGTCTCCTTTTCGAAACGGCTTTGGGAACTCGATGAGGTCACGTCACCTTTTCATTCTCCCTCGACTCAAAACAGACAGATGTCACAAGACTGGGTATTCTCTGAATTCCCTGATTAATGAAAAGACTTCCTTTCACTGGTCACCAATTATATGAGCAATATAGATGGTTACACTTCGTGATGATGTTTATAGTTTCCATAAAATACGTTTACAATTTTAAGTTATATTCCATAACCATGTATGTCATGTAAAACTTTCTTTCCTAAATCCATGGCCCTTTTCTGCCACATTAAAACATTGTTAAAAGTGATAGTTCAGAGAATCTATATTCTGTCGGGGAGATTTGGTATCATTCAATTGAAATGTTAAGAGCTCTTGGTGATAGTATTTATCGTTGGGGGACCATTCCTTCTCAGATGATAAATAAAAGGTCGATTACTGCTATAACCGAGATTGATCTTCCAAGAGTTAGTATGATACTACATGCTGTATAATCATCAGGATTATCAGAATACCGTCGAGGTGTCTGCTAACTCTGGAGAGTGTTAGGGGAGGAAGGCCAAGTTTACTCCTACAAATATTGTAACAAATAATTAATAAAAGCCTTAAATATTTAGTTATTTATGGATAATCCCGTGCATAAACGGAATCAGTGTACTTGGCTTCCTATGAAACCGAATAGAGAAAGTACATAACGAAAGTCAGCTACTGCATAGTAACTGTAATGTATTGCGATATCAATCGAAGAAGTTGCTAAAACTACTCCTTTTAAACCCCCTTCTGTTAATTAGAGCAAAAATTCTAAACTTCATAGTACAAATGAATCTCTAGTAAAATTGGTTTCCATGTTGGTGCCAGTCAACTGAAAATTTTAATCCCTGTTGGCACTGCAATTACTTTTGTTGAAAAAACTAAAAATTTCTTAAAATAGCTTCCATATAAGTCATTGAAAAAATATGATTAAATTAAAATTTAATATTTAAAAAAATTGAATATATTTTAATACGCCGCGATTTATATATTAGTTATTAAATAAATATATAATCCATTCGTCATGATTCTGGGTGTCCCATGATGTTTGTATGAACGTAAGTGAATTCATAATAAAATTTCGTTTATAGCCATAGCCTACCAGAAATGAACGGACGCTATAGAAATAAAATCTTATTAAATTACTTTTGGTCGCATAATATTTCCATTACTTTTAGACAATGCACTGTTGCACTCCATTTTGTCAGTAGCGAATTTCGGCTCAGAGGTTGGCAGCTCTGGTGGCGAGAGCTATCTTGCGACGCACACTTCCTCCGATAAGCCATGACTACACTGCTGTTCCGATCAAGAGTGAGAGAGAGTGAGAGTCACGAAAGGAATGCCACCCAGAATTCACTATGTGTTCTTACGCTGCTGTATAATATTTTGAATAAATTTTTAGCCAACTAACCAAGTAACCAACTAACTTACCAGGAATTACATTTTTTAATTAAAAAACATAAAACTATTAAGGAAAACGGACCCGAAATATTATTCTATGATACGGGAGTCAATGATCTGGACCAGCTTGTAGCACTTCAAGCTTCCCTGTAGGTACACTAATTGAAAAAGCAAAAACTGAGACTCCTCAGAAAATACAAAGCATAGGAGTGAGGAAATTGTAGTATGAGGCAAAATGAAAATAAAATCTTAGCTTTTTAAAGGTTTTCCTGATGCATTTCCGCAATTGGTGAATATTTATAAAATATAATTTAAAAGATCCTAATCAATGCTTATCTACTAGCAGAAAACGTACAAATATGGTACTCCATATTGCCATAATTACTCCAAATCCAAAAAATATGAGCTATGTAAAGGTTTTTCTAAAATATATTATAGTATATCATACAAAACTTTTTATATACTCATGCATAATCTATCTTAGGGAAATGTAATTTTGAGGTGTTAATGTTAATTGAAGCTGAGGAAAGATTAAGATTTATAAATTGATGGGAGAACTTCTCTTTTGAAGCACAAACACATTTGCAAAGATATAAGGTGAAAATATCTGGAAAAAAGGCATCTTGACTACATGGGGAATTGGTGATTAATATAATTCCAACAAGATATTTTAAGACTAAAATCGCTACTACATAGTGAGAAAACCAATACGCTTATAACAAAGGTGATACAATACTCAAATATTTAATTCGAATATTCATACAAATCTTTAACAGTTAAATTTTTATCAAATTTCCAAGTAATTTTGTAAGTACATAATAGTCAATTAATTGAAAATTGAAACTTAACTCCAATGAAGTCGACAATTCCAACTATATTCTCCCCATTGTACGGCCGCAGCCTGACCGTAGCCAAACCGCGGAAAAATGACCTCATTACCCAGATTGGATTTTGCGAAGGTCAAGGAGGAGGCCGCCGGGCACGGGACCACATGCCCAGGCTCCCATTAACGCCCACTAGAGTATGCCAGCAGAGGGTCACATCTTTCCCTACCCCCTCTGCTCCCATATTGTCCACGAGTAGGCATGCAACTAACATGTCCCTGCATATTTTCATTCCTCTTTCCTTACAGAAAAGATCAACCACAAAGATGTAGACTAGCCTAATTGAAAAGGAACTAAAACTTAAACTTTATTAATGAGAATTTTTCATAAAGGCATTTGAGAACACTATTGAATTATTTTTTGTTTAATACCTAACGAAAATTTTTGTGTCTAACACTTCAGGACTTCACGACTGAGGCTGGTGTCGGTCTGTTGCTAAGAGCCCCCTCCACCTAACCCTGCCAGGCGGACCCCCCCTTCACGGTAAGAGAAAATCAGTTTTTCCATTTTAGGGTGTGACCCTGTACAAGAGAAGAATGATGTAGTAATTTTAACACCACAGATCAGTCTTAGGACTAATGCTCGGAAAACAAATGCCTACAGCAAAAAGCACAACAAGCATGGGCAGCAGTTGGAATATCAAGAGACGGTGCCTCAGAACTAAAAACTTCGAAATAGATATCGGTGTTTCTTTCTTATATTACATAAAGCGTTCGTACGGAAAATAAGTGTACTGAGCTCAGGAAAAAAATGTATTACCCTTTTACATATCTTAAGCTAAAAATCCTCAAAATAAGACCCTTGCGAGTCGATACACTTGTTCCAACGGCGTTCCCATTCCTGGAACGCTCCCGCGAAGGCATCATCCGGAATCTCCTGAATACACTTCGTCACGGCCTCTTAGTCGGCGTCCTAACTCCGGTATCGCGCTCCTTTCAAACTCCTCTTTATCTTCGGGAACAGAAAAAGTCTGGTGGTGCCAAGTCCTGGCTATAGGGCGGAGGCGGCAGCGTTGCCACATCTTGCTTGGCCAAGAATTCCGACACGACAAGCGTGGAGTGAGACGGCGCATTGTTACTCATGTTGTCAGTCATACGGCTGATCGCTGGCCGGACGCAGGTGACTCTTTTCGAAGCCTGTGGAGCTATTGGACGTAAAATCCAGCATATATAGTTTGTCGTTCAGGTACAAATTCGTAGTGGACGACTCCCCTTTTGGCAAAAAAGATAATGAGCTTATTACACTTATTTTCCGGACGAACTGTGTAGACACACACACTTCGTTACACTTGTTTGAGAAGTTTTATTATTTATTCATCGCATTAACAAGTGACAATAACTCATATTTACCATGCCTTACGACTCCTGTTCATATTTCCCGTTAATTTTTAACGTATATCATACTTAATATTTTGAAAATTACCAGCAGTATCTGATTACATTGACGAAAAATCAGTAAGATTATCTCAATAACTCAATCTCTTTAATATATTTGGTCTAAAGTTCTTTCCTCGCGCCTAAGGGGTGCATTTATGTGCTTTCAAACTACTCCTTACCATAGTATATTTTTATATATATTTGATTACAATAAATAAGACTACATCAAGGCATTAAATATATTGCAATGAAACTGTGTTTTCATTTATTACATTCATCATACACTCTAACACAAACTTTTCATATCAAATATGGCGTTTGATTTACTTCCTTCTACCTATTAGGTTTCAATTTATAGACTTTGATATACTAAGTCATGTCAGGTAATCAGGTCAAGTCAGGTCAGGTAGCAAAGCTTCAAATTTTACACATACGTAATAATCTCCAAAAAGACTAACATAAATATGATGTACAAAAAGCAATGAAATATTCATATAATTTCCCTTCATATCAAAATTAATATACCATGGAGCAGTGTATTATATATCAACATAAAATGCAATGCTTTCTTTAAACAAGGTATTTACAATAGCCAAGAACAATTAAAGGTTTCTAATGACATCATGTTTATATCTAGGTTTATTTTAGTGACCCATTTACACCATGTTGTTAACTCTAGATATAACGACACAAAAAAATGAAAGAATATACGTAGACTATGCTCATGAATACTCTTAATAGTTGGCAATACTTTTTTGCTGTAAACTTTAGAATGGTTCTCCATAAAGGGAGGGAATTCAAGAAGAAGGTTAAGGAGGTTTTGCAGAGGATGTGTTGGTCCGATGAAGTGTTCTCGTACCTGAAATTGGACGCCATTTGGAGTTTCTCAGCCATGCTATTGAAAGTGACAAGGTAATGCACGTTACGCAAACCTTCACGTATTATAATTCGAGCAAAATAATTTCCATCGGATGCTTAAACATTCCGGTCAGTCTTACAAAGGGCATACTGACACTATCAACAGGGCAAATACCTTTCTATTTAGCAGATTATTGTTTCATCCCACCTTAAATAAAGATGGACATTAAAAAATTAAACGTTTAAAATATAGTCAAGGAAATTTTATGGTAATATTTGAGTAAAATTTAAAAAACCAAAATTAAAAAACAAATGGCAAAATTCAAGGCATCAAGCAATGAACGATCTCCATGAAATACAATTCAATTTCTGTGTAATGCAGAGTTCCCTCTGACAACCATAGGAAAAATTAGCACAATATCAAAGGTACGGTTGGATGTACCAAAAGACGATGTGAATGTTTCTCGCAGGTAATTCTTAAGGAGATGACTCCGCTTCAAGGTCAACGGGTATCTCACCGTCATTCAAGTGTTGAAATAGAACTTGTCTCTTATTTATTTCAATAGATTTACCCAATTGCAATTCAGCACTTCCGGTTCATTATGCCTGATAAATAAAAGAAATTCATGGAAATTAATTAATACTTAAAAATAGCAGAGAATATTTATTGTACCTTCGTAGCTAATACCATCAGTTTGCCAAATGTTTTGTTATTTCCACTTCTTGGTGAAAAAGATAATATAATAGTTTTAAAGAGGACATTCCGCCGATAAAACTGAATTCAAAATCGGAATCCTCGGGTTCTGACTGAGAGCTTAAAGCAGTTAGGTCACTTACAGACCAAAATTATTCTCAGAAAAGACGAAAAATACGAACTGGTTTATCCATCGACATGTAGCAAAATAATTCCTTATAAATACTTTTAGCTCTGTATCGTCCCATTAAACTTTCTCTTGTATCTTTTAAATTGGCAATTATAACAATTTCTTAGTAATATGTCATAATTATATCACAATCATGTAGGACACATAAGTATTATGATGATATACTTCAATATCATTTTCACTTATGTCAGTTAGTATATGTGAAAAACTATACTTTCTTGGTAACATCTTGCCCAATGATCACTTTCTGAAATTTAAACTCTAAACTAAATTTCATATTCTTTAATTTTGTAAGCAGGCTAATGTCTTCAAGAAACAAAATTAATATAAGATACACTTTTAGTGTAATGAAACAAAAAACCTCTTTCGCTAATTGCGTACGTTTCCATTTTTAATAAACATGCAACAAATTTGATTCAAAAGGTTATTTATGAGAGTGAAATTTTTAAGGTTATGTCCTCATTTAAAATTGCGTTTAAAAGTTATCTTATATGATTTTGGAGTCTGTGAACTTAAAAATTATTTTTTGTGTCATTAAAATATTATTAATTGCAGTTGAGATATATGTTGAAAGAATTTGAAACTGATATTAACAAATTTTGAATTTTGATTTCAAGATGAACGAAAAGGTTGAGATTTCTTACCCCATTTTCAGTCCCCATAAATCCAATGCAAAGCTGGAACATGTATGCAATGGCTTCCAATTAAAATTGTCTTCTGCGTAGGCGTACGTACGTTGTGGTGCTTCATGTGTATCGCCTTGTCACTTTCAGTAGCATGGGTGAAGAAATTCCAAGTCGCTTTCATTTTCAGTCACAAGCACCTTTCGCCTGACCAACACATCCTCCACAAAATCTTCCCCTTTTTCGTCTCAAATTCCCTCCTCTTTCAAAACATCATTTGGCAGTATTCTACAATACAAAAACACCCTTGCTTTTAGCAAACGTGAACTTCAATTCTGCCACGCCCAGTCATTCTTTTGTTCTTGATAATAGCAAGAAGGTTTTCCATGCTGTCCTATGGTCCTTGAAAAATTTTAAGGAAACGATATTAGTGATCAAAAAGAGTTCCAATTGACTTTGTTTATGTTATAAATTAAGCATTATTATCGGCCAAAATATTGCTATGAATATAAACTCTTTAATCTTAATATTATTGATATTTAAATGAAAAAAGGAAAAATATTTATTAGAAACTATATCGTTAAAACATTTAATAATCTTTTGACGTTATTTATGCTTTCAAGGATAACAAGGTGGATCGGACGAGCTGTGTGTGGAACCCTAGAAACAGTATTTTCAGCGGTTTTGGCTGAACATATAACCTTTTTCTGCAAAAAAGAGCATCTTTAACGCCTCGCTAATGCAATCCTGTTTTGCCTATTGTGCCTTCTCTGCCTGGTTTTCAAAATTTCCAGGATTTCTTTAAAAGATTACTCTTCATAAATGTTTCTCACTTGCTACCTAGGTAAGTATCCATGGTTCAGTCCGAAATTGTGTAGCCTTTGCTTCAGGGATAAATTGATTGCTGCACTCCAGCTCTGCAGTCAGCAGAGTAATTTAATCTGATACATTCGTATATATTAAGGACACAATTCATGAATATATTATTTAATATTGAGAATACTTGTAATTTTTTGAAAAGAGAATAATTATTTGTACGAACGGCGTAATATAAGATATTTTTTCTAAATGAACATATTACATTAACCTACGTTGTGAAAAATCCAGTGTTTAACTTGAAATTATTACACAAAAATTAACTTCTGGTTTTTTCGTAGGCCGAGTTTTTAATTGAAGTTAATCGTTCATTTAGATCCTCATGTTTGCCTCATGAAAATTGAAAGGTCGTGTGGTATACTTTAACGACACTCGTAATAGGTTAATTCCTTCGAACATCCCTACAAGTTGGACAGTGTTAACGTTCGAGTTAAAGTTCACCAGTCCAGTTGGAAATTTCAAGGTTACAGATTGTTCCTATCGCTGATAAAAATGAACCGTAAGGGTATGGACCTAAAGAAAATATATTTTATATTTAAAACCAACGAAAAAAGTTAAATTAATTTTGGACTAAAAGCTTAATTAAAATATTTCCGATAACCGATTATTTCATACTTTAGAAGCGACAGACACTATTTTTGGAATTTTAAGACAAATTTTCAGAAATACAATATAGCGGATGGCATTTAATGGAATTTTTAAATAAATAATGAAACAATTTTCTTCCCTTTTCGCATATTTAAAATAGGACAATAAAAACCGTACAAGTTTGTAGAAAATTAATATTTTCAATACGTATTAACGTTTTATAAAATGTGTTTAAAATTTTTAAGAATAAAATGTTAAAGCTAACATTTTCTTAGAAAGAAACATTTTGACAAATAAGATACGAAATATACGATTTCATGAAATATCGGAACAGACGGAAGTGAAAAAGGGACTCTGTGATATAAAGACAATGTGAATGGGATGAAGGACGAGGATGTTGGGATAATCCTGACGAAGTACTTTGAAAGTTTGGAATAGGTTATAAAAAAGAATTAACGCGACCTAACAAAAAACTATCAAAATAGGCCCATTTAGTCGGTGTTCTAGACAGCGATTACACAGGCCAACAGTGTTTTCGGTGACGGAGCTTTTAATGTTGATTTAAAGAACAGTTGGGGTTCTGAATCCAATTATGACACTAGTTTTTTCCTATCAGCTATAGTTTTCATGATATAGATATGTTGTTACTTACGTAAAAAAATCTACTACATTATGACATGGGAATATTATATCAATAATTATTAATATAATATTCCCATATCATATTGCCCAGCGATGTTCCTGGTATCTTATCTTCTGTAAGACCAATGCTATTGTATCGTATTCTTCTTTCATTTTAGTTGAATGAGCGATTGGTATTGCGCCAAACCTGTTACCATTGTGAAGAAGTACACATTTTAAACTACGCTTGGAGCTTTCAATAAATCTTTTACCGAAGTCGATACAAACAATTTTTGGTTTTTAAACTCAATGGCCTACAATATAGAAATATCCATAAAACTTATTGACAGTTTATTGAAAATAACAGGAACGCCGCAGAGTGGTTATAAATTAGTAACTTTATAGATTTATTTAACTTTGAATATTATTTCCGGAACATATCAAATATTTGGATTCAGCTCTACAAATATAGTTAAAATCATCGCAAAGATTCCCGGAACCAAAAATTTTTTTTTCTAGGCCTGTGTAATTAATACGCATAACATATATGCTACCAAAGGTTTCTAAAGAATATTTAACAGTTTTTTCAACAGTTTTTTAAGCATGTGAAAATGGTACCTGTTCATAATAGAAATCAGCAGAAGTTTGGTTATAACTGTAGTGTTTATCATTTAAATTTTATTAAATAACATCCTAAGTTCCTTATTGTAAATATTACAAGATAAAATTAATTTTTTGTTAAAAAATATAATGCTTATATATCTATATATATATATATATATATATATATATATAGATGATTTCTTCGAAGTAACACGGAAGTGTTGAATAAAAAAGATGGATGGAGATGAGATGGACGGAGGTGGATTTGTTTCTTGCGAGGTGGTGGGACAATTCATTCATCCGCATACATTTTGTCATCCTTGTCCTGTGTTTTGACTTGTCAAACCCTTATGATGACTTGGTGAGTTGATGCCTTGGTCATGAGTGTTGTGGTATCTGTGGATGAATTGTTAGTTTTCTGTGTCGCTTGTTACTATTTCCGCATCCTCCTTATTCCATCTCCGCTCCCCTCTGGCCTCCCTTTCCCCCTCCATAACCTCCTCCTTCACCCCTCTCCCACCACCTGTTCCCCGCTCCGCTTTCTCCCCCTCCATATACCCCTTCTTTACCCCTCCCCCACTACCTGTTTTTTCCCTTCTCCCTCGTCCCATACTCTCTCTGCACCGTGTACCCTTTTCCTTAGTCATATCTTATCTTCCGAAGAAGACGGAGCTCAAGTCCGTCGAAATTATCAGGATATTATTGTGAGTGTTCTTTTAATGTGTTCTCGTGCTGTGAGTTACTGTCTAAGTTATATATATATATATATATATATATATATATATATATATATATATATATATATATATCTTCATAAAACTAAATATTTATACCTAGCCTTTTAGCAAATACACATTTACCAAAATATATGAATGCATTAACATAAGTGTTCATCCTAATGAAAAACGATGCATTCCAAATAAAGAACGATACCTATTCTTACAGCGAAAATGAACATTAATATTCTAATACTTTGTAAAAGCTTCAGCAATGACAAGCTGTTAAGGAGGTCGATCAGGATTAAACCCCCGTTGTTCCTATTTCAGGGATTATTGCCTTACCTGTACATACCCTACCAGGACTTCAGGGCCTAATTGACTTCAACTACTCTATGCCCGACTTATATACTGATCTTGTCTCGGTTAACGTGTGCTCTGATTGGCCAATTGGAAATACATCATACCTACTCATGTCTTGATTTAAAAAAACCTCCCACTCACATCCGGTTGAGGAACCACACGTGCGGCGACCTGACGTAATCCGACCGCTACCACAATTGTTTCATATTCCGAGATATCACTCAATCCAATGCAACATTGCCACCTTGAATTCCATGAACGGATATGAGTGGGTGTGAGCCGCAACAGCAGTTGCACAAGACATTGCCTTTTATGGAGTCTCGTACTCGAAATGAGCAATTATTGCGCACCTAGGCAATCGATGTTAATGTATATAAGGCGGGCTATAACAAGCAGCTAACGATTTTGAACAGAAAGCGCATGCGACAACATAGTTGAAGCTTATGCCTGTATGTTTATATAGAGACAATAAAACTGCATTAATGTTTGAAATTTAAATAGGCCCACAAAGGAAAACCTCTACAAGTTATTTATGCATGAGTATAATTTTAAGGTTACCCTTCGTTACTTGATTTATTAAATCGATACACATTACCCTAAAACGTTTCCTTTTACTCTTGGGCAATATTCGGTAACTAGTGGATTAGTGATACCACATATGGCCTTCATGATGGAATGCAAACGATCAACTTTAAAATTTTTAACCCAACAGCCAGACGAAAATATAATCTAATTCAGGCTGTATGAAAAAGGGTGTCCCAGTTACTCAACAATGATTAAAAATTAAAATTCTCCTTGTAATTTAATTTATCAAAGTTAATCCAATTTATGAAATGTATACAAAAAAGGAATATTTCAATAAATTTACTATTCCAATCGATGGTAAGAGTTTTAGTTTTTATTTTAATATATGCGCCGTTAAAATAATAAATAATTATATGACATATTCCTTGAGAAACTTGGCTGAGATCAACTGAAATTAGATACGGAATGAGTTTCTTTTTTGATTTCGGTTGTTTTTGCCTTCGTCAACTTGTGCAACCTTTGTATTAAAGAAAAGCTTTATGAGGGAATTTCTTAAATTTATTATTTTCGAAAATTTAAATTTACCGAAATATATCCTACGAAATCGATCTTTGTATTCAATGTTCAAGCTTGGAGAATATTAATAAATTAAAGGCTTGATAAAATTATATAAAAAAGCTATATTAATCTATGAAATATTCCAAATAACATTAGGGAATTTCAAAATACATTTAAGCTAATATTTTCACGCGTAAGTGAAGCGCACTTCATAAAATTACTAATTGCTCCAATATTTCCGTATTTTAATCGAATAAAGTAATACATAATTTTTACCTTATACTCTTTCGAGAAAGTTTCGTGGTATCAGTGTTACATGATAAAAACATCGAAATATTTCATCAAATAAAATTAAATGAGTATTGTCGAATTAATTTTAAGTCTGTTGTTGTTACAAAGAATTTACAGTTTATCCGAAATATCATTTTTTGTTTAGTTTGATTGAACTTGGATAATAAGAATCTCATTTTGATGAAATCCTTTCAAAGAATAAGATTCAATAACAAACGGTTAAAAAACAATCTCAAGAGTGAAAAAGACGTCCCTAAAAACATATATCACCCTCGTCTATGATTAAGTAACTTTTTCGCCATAGAAATATAATGGCGAATACATATCACTGTACTTTTGTCACGACGTTTTTCCTAAGCGTGTTCTCCTTCAGTTAGAGTTTCATATTCAGTTAGATATTTGCATTGTGTTGACTTAGACGTTTCGGAAACTGCTTTGAGTGTTTCATTCAGAATAATGTAACTTCAAACGTCCTTGCTCACTCAAATTGTAGTTGATTATCATTCGCTTTAAAGTCAAAAGTTCCCGTGTCCAACATTGATACCTCTTCTATGTAAGCCAAAGATACACAATATAGCCCACGACTATGCCTTGTACCTGACTAGTAAAAACAACAGACGGCGGAAATTAGAAGAAGCATGTCAAGTGTATACTGTTCCAAATGAATACTTTCGACATTTTAATACATTGGAAAATATTTGATCTATTGTGGTTTATCTCAGAAATTGCCCGAAAACGAATGGTAAGAGCTCAAAATCCCCTTGTAGGACTCACACGTCTAGGAGTAAACGAGGTTTGAAAATGTCCATAAGCCTCAACGTCAAGTTGACGGAAAAAGAGATTATACAGCGCCTTACGTCTTCCTGTAATATGCCCAATATTAAGATTAGTACAATCAGATTACTCTGAAAATTAGAAAGGAGCCATTCTCCTTTGCCTCCAAGTATTTCACTAAAAATATGTGTGTACTCAGTAACACCTGGCTATTCACGCAATTGCGTTTCTGTTCTATGAATAAGAAATTGTTTCACTAAAGTTGAAGTTTTTTGTGGTGTTTATGTCTTTTTTGCAACAAATATGCAAAATGTTAAACCTACATCAATAATGAAATGAATGATGGTGTCTTCTTTGTTTGACAATGACGTCAAAGTCACCCAATTCAATGCGTTTTTTAATTTGATTATGCACATTATTGAAATAAGGGTATATTAGTCTCCAAAATAGATTAACTCAAAATGGAAACTATGTTTTGTATGCTATGCAATGATTAGCATCCGGTGACCTACTTTAGGAAACTGCAGTTATTTACTAGTTTCCGTTTGCTACAGGTTGTAACCCCTTAGACGGTCGCGCAACGAATGCGCATTACCACAAAAATTTGCATGATTTTAGGGTTCGGAGGTATATTTAATTATATAACATATAAGTAGTAGTTATGTAGATGAATAGGTCTCCCGATTTATGGTTTCCTACTTTGCATCAATATTTTGGGAGGATAGAGAGGAAGTTGAAGAAGAGAAATTCCCGGTACATCCAACAAAAAACCAGATCAATGGAAATGTTTAACATTATGAGGCACATGGTAAATTCTGATTGAACCATAAATGTTAGCTTTCTTGCAGAAAACTACAATGTTAAAAAACCATATTCCATTGAATCTATCAGTGGAGTTAGCTAAGAAAACAGTGTGCCAGGGTGGTCCCCAGGTGCTGTTGGATCTCTAGTTGAGGGACAATCTGCCCATGGACCTCTTAGTTCCCTGTGTATGGACCAAAATGTATGTTATACGTAGTTGCTTGTAAGGAAAGGTGGACCATTGTTTTTGCTCCAAGGACCTTAGAGTACCATTTCGAACCAGGGGATTATGTCAAAGAGGCCATAATAACGTACCTGAACGAGAGCCCAGTCTTACAGCCTTTCATAAATGATACAATTATCGGCGGAAGAAGGGCCATTGGTGTGTCGTGGCATTTGGGTGTTCTTAAGAAGAAGTTGTATTTTGTTAAACAATATTTTTTCCATGTTAAATATATTTTATTTATTAGAAGCTGACTCTTTTTTAATACCCTGTTTTTATCTAAGGTTTATTTTGTTAGTCAAAAGTAAAAATGAAGATTTTTAAAAACTGCTTCACAGAGGAGAATACCTGAGTATATTGAGTTGAAACTATGAAATACCCATTTTATATTGAATTCAAATTTACCTTTATCAAACTACTTATAATACCTTTAATGTATTCAACACTACAACTTGCATTAAATACTTAAAATTTAAAAATTAGTATAATTCTCCTGTGTGTTGTGCTTTTCATTTGATAACAATAATATTATTAAGGTATTAATTAATTTATTAATATTTCGTGTTTAAATTTAAAAACTGGGGAAGACCATTTTTAATATTGGAAAATAAAATATGTATTTTTTGGGCTAGGATAACCGATTCACGTCATGAATCAAGATAAATTACTTTTATTTTGGGGATATTTCATTTCAATGCTTCATCTGGTTCAAATCAGTTTTTTGTAAAAGTCAACAAATGAGAAATTAATCGCTCTTTTTCATCAACTTGTTTTATAAATTGTTACCTGTAAAATTTCTATTAATGTTATCACTTCAAAACTGTGATATATTCTGGCAAGTTGATATCAATAATTTCAGTCAATATAAAGGCTTTAAGAAAAGTGGCACATGGGAAAAGAGGTCACTGCATACATTAATTGAGGAGTAAAATGTGGTTTCAAACTGTTCTTTACTTTGGCACTTGTCCCATATTTCAGCAGAGTTAAATGAGAGGTTTTCAAAACGACCCAAACGATTTTAATTAAATTTCTCATAATATGTGTATTTATATTTCAAATCATTGGTCAAAAATATATCACTGTCGCTTTTTACATTAAGACTATGACTGGTCAAAGAACAATAATTGAATGTCCACAATGATTTGGCTGTTAAACTATAATATTTGTTAATAACTGGAATTATGAATTCATTTTGAGATGCTTTTAATATCGGATTAAAACAGGTCACTTCATACATCAAATGAGGGTAACATTTTGTTTTACGCCGTTCTTTACTTTGGCACATGTCTCATATTTCAGCAGAGTTAAACCAGAAACCTACAAAGTCACCCTAACCCTATTAATGTGAACGTGAACCCTATTAATATGTAGTTAGAGTAGTTAGAACATTGTTTTTTTAAATACAAAGAGGTTCTTAGTCCAAATGAATGACATTAAAATACTCAAATAATTGATTTCATAAAACTTCCTAAAAAATATTAAACATGAATGTTCATTGGTCACTTCATGGTTTTATGACCAGGCTTTCCTAAATAGCGGTCACCCTCCTTGAAATCTGCACTTCTTGAGGTATGAGGCAGTGCCGCCATCTCTGTAATTTATAAGGAACTAATTGATGAATGCTACTACATATAAAACGGGCATCGTGGTTTATTGGCTTCACTCCGGAATTGGCATCGACAGCGGTTAGTTCACCATCGTAGCTCAACAGTTATCCTCCCTGAGACCTGAGAGGCGATTGATTTCCCTGATCTTCGCCTGATAACCTATCCTGAGTAAATTTTCGTCTTTCGAAATAAGTGATTATTTTACCTATTTATTCAATTAATTAAAATGGGTTTTCGAAACAATGCATTTTTTCCTAAATACCGCGTAGCCATCATGTTAACCTTCTCCAGTCTATGACGTGTGAATCATTTTCACTCGGATAAGAACGTTTCTTCGCGTTATTTACTTCGTGATATATATTAAATGAGTACGGGAAATTGTAACGGGTTGATTTTAATACTTTAAGTGTTTGGACAAGCAAATTTACAATATTTTATATACAATATAATTCCTACAAGAAGAAATCAAATGTTGTGATATAACTCTTCTCAAATGCTTTCTACCAGTGACACGCAAGAGAATCATTTTTAATGCCGAAAAAGAAATGTTATTCTATGGTTTCAATTTCTTTAAATGCAAAACAGTTGGTTATTTTGATGCATGTGAAGTTCAATTTGTTTTTATCTAGTTCATTCCGATCTATGTGTTTTTACTCATAAATATTAATAGCATGAATGTTATATCAACTTTTTAATGCGTCTTCTATTTGAATTTAGTGTTAGCATACAAAATATAGATGTTAAAAGTTTTTACAACGAAACATTTTCAACAAATTATCTTCCATATTGTCTTATCTAGCCATTTTAAATAAATGAGGCAAACAATTACACATTCGGCGGTAAACGAGGGAAATGTTTCTTAGCATTTAACCAAGAATTAATTATCACTGGATATTATTATTCCATTTTATAGCTAAGTTATTGAGTTATTATCATGGTTTAATAACCGGAAGGTTTAATATTAAGTTGTTTCTGTATCAGGATGTTTTCTTTATTTTGGCTGTAGTATCATGGCAATAAAAGAACGTAGTATTTAAAATTTTGATAAAAAAATATGTCTGGAATAATGATTTTTTAGTATCATAGTCTTTTAATATTTTTGCTTTTAGTTCATGGAGTCGCATATATCATGGTGTTTTATTGTATAGGAGTGCTCTTAATGATTTAGTTTTACAATATGCTTTACATTGTAATATCGTGTTTATGTCAGGAGGTTTTAAAATTTTCTTTTTCATATAATTGTGTCTAAAATTCCTTTTTTTAATGTCGTAGCGTTTCACAATTTGGTTTTACAGTTATGGTGTTTCAATATCATTGCTTAATATAATATTTTAAAAATATTTGGGTTTTAATAATATGGATTTTAATAATATTTAGGATAATTATATTTAGCTTAACGCTAACAACGACGCTGAGTTTGTTCTTAATTAGCTTGTCATTGAATGAGTAACTAGTTTTATATATTTATTCCATTTACATACTTAATGGTTTTTCTATGGAGGAATTTGAACACTCGACGGTTGCTTAGATTGTGTTTTTCAACGAAACAATTGATATCTCTAAACATTATAAGTCAAAAAAGCTGAAGCCCTTGGAATAAATTATACTTTTATTTCTTGCAAAATATTTTATTTATAATTTTACACCTCATTTCGGTAACAAATACCGTATTTAGACAGATAAAATCGCACATAATCATTGCGTCATTTATGATTGCAAAAGAACCATAGGGAGGGGGAACGATTACATGGAAACGACGGACTTTCTAGAGGAAATAGCTTTATAATTTAGTTAAAGAAAATGATTTACGTAACTTTTTCGATGCGTAGGTAGCGCGTACTAATACTTCAGTGAATACTACTTTAAATTTCAACATATTTACATTTTCAGCAATAAAAAGAACAACGTTTGCTCTTCTGTTTTTTCCTGTATTATCTTCGAGAAACAAAACATCCAGTTTTATTTATTCCCAGTTATATTCTCTCATCGCCATACTTGCATCCTCCCCGAAAGACTTCCATTTTTGAGAAGATGTTCCATTTGTTAGTCAATAAAATTCATGCCGCATATGTTTTGTATACACCAATTTCAATATTGCAAGTGTTTATAGATTTAATTGTAGTTATTTCATAGGTTACTAGAGTGTTATAGATTAGAGTTTCCATTTATTCCATTGTCTATATTCTGTTTTGAAAGTAAATATTTTAAAGTAAATGCAGCGGTATTTATTTCATTCAAAATTATCTCAGTTTGTGTTATTTATGTTAGATGTTCTTCTTGTTCTATTAAAAACACTTGTTAGCAAAGGCGTGATTACTAAGTTTATATAAAAAAAATGTTGGTAGTTTGTTTACATTAACGAAGCCAAAATAATTACTGTCTCTTAAAAAAATATAAAATAGTTTTTCGAATTTGGAAAGAATACAACCCTAAACACTTCAATCCTCAAAGCAACTGTTATTTTAATGTGGTTTTTGATAAATGTTATTGCAAATATTAATTGTAAATTTTTGATAAAATGCATAGTAGTGCAATATAATATTTTTCATTAGTGTAAATTCTTGGCAATCCGATGATAAATAGTTATTATGAATGCTCCTATCATGTGTCCATATAAAATTATTTTGGTATTTTCTATATATATCTGTGTAATTTTACAATATAAAATGTTTCCATAAATGTAAGCAAGTAATTGTGACATTTATTTGTGTAATTTGATCTCTACAATATATATTCAACCTTTTGCATATAACTTCCGAAAAACAGACAATTTTGAAATACAAGAAGATTTTTCCAACTGATTGAATACTTAAATTCACTTCCATCGCATTTGCTGTAATTATTTTATACTTAATGGATACGGTCTGTAATTTTTCAGTCGTCAATTGCCATAATATGTCAATAAATAGTATGGAATAACGAAAAAATCAATGAATCATAGTTTAACAATATTCATGAATAATTCATATTTTATTTTGTCCTGCATCACCTTTGATGCTAATCTTAAAAACATTTTCGAAATATTTCTAAAACTAAGAAACATTGGTCAATCCTCTTAAGTGTAAAAATTTTTCCATCATTTCAAAATTCAGGAATCGCTTGGAGAAAGAACAGTTTGGAGTGGTCATAGCCCACGTGACAAATTCAATCTTAGAGAAATTGCTGGAGGACAATCAGGGATTGTCTGGAATTCCATTTCCGATTTTGAGGCTGATCAACGAGAGCTTAAATTCGTCCTTACGTGTTGTTGACATCTCCTGTTCCACAATTTCTCTCAAAATGGTCGGACAGGCTATCGCATTGGCCCTTACTCTGATCACCCTTGCAGTGGCCATCACAATGTTATTCCTCTACTATTGTAGCACATGCTGTTTCTGCTTAAATCTCCAATAAACCACCCATTGAATTGATTGAGCGATATATCCACCAATCAAGGGGAAAATTCGTAAGGTTAGTACACAAATCTACTTTCATCCAACGGTAATTTCACCTACCTCATGAATTGATCATTTCAATTAAAAATTTAAGTGATATCCTGATAAACGGAGGAAAAAAATATTTTTTACATCTTCAATATCTTACATCTGTTTTTCTTATGTCATTTATCTTCTAAATATTACTTTTATTTATCTATCGCTGATGGTCTACGATATTGACTCAGAAGGTCATCATCAGAGATAAGGATGAAAAAATATATACGGATGAATAAATTGACCCCCTATCTTTCATGAAGCAATAAAAATTACATTGATATGGCTGTGAAGAGCCTATTGACATCCGGGTCTCAATGTCGTTCTTTAATTGTGGATGAATGAAGTGGATAGGTTTGGATTTGCTTCATAAGATATAGTGAGTCAATTTATTAATCCGCATATATTTTGTCAATTTTTGCCTTGGTTTTGATTTATCGAGCCCCGATGATGACTTTGTGAGTTGGCACAAGGTCGTGGGTGTTATGGTATCTGTGGATGAATTATTTGTTTCCTGTGTCACTTGAAACTATTTCCACATCCTTCCGCTCATTCCTATTCCATCACCGCTCCCTCCCGCCGCTCTGGCCTCCCTTCTCCCCCTCCACTACCCCCTCCTCCTCCACCTGTTTTTCCCCTTCCCTCATCCCCTTATCTCTCAATCATGAACTTATTATTATTATTAGGTAAAATTCCGGTTAAGGTAGGTTTTTTGATGGACACAGCTATCAAATAAACATTTTGTAACCCTCCAAACTAAACCCAATCCTGCAACCTCATCTACATTAGGTCCCTCTTCATATCTGTGCAATTCTTTCCTCCCTTCATCCCGTCCAACATCCCTATCCTGTTCCCACCCTATCCTCGCTTGGCCAACATTCTCCCCTCCATTACCTTCTTCAACATTCCACTACCGCTCAGAACTTATATACACACACTAAAAAAACATGCGGGTAAAAAAATAAATCATTGATATTACAATGTATTGTTTATGTTATTTATCATTTGTTCAAGAATAACAATAACTAATATCTTGTTTATTTAAAAATATTTTTTATTAAATCTTGCAATGATTTCTATTGGAACCAAATGTAAAATATCTGAGGTTCTCGTAACTTCCTTTTATTTGGAAAAAATATTTTCATTTCCTATTAGCTTAGGAACATTGCCTGACATTTATTTATTTGCAAAATGTGAAAAAATCTGAAATTAGTTTTTTGGAGTTATAATTGTGTTTATTTAAGGGCAATATCAAAATTACTCTAGCAAACCTTTACGTTAGTGCATGATTATTTTAATTTTGTCAATGTTTCACTTATAGTAGGAACTTTTCAGGTTCAGCTCTACGCGTGAATTGGGAGACGTGGCGTCAGCAGAATGTCCTTTGGTCAGACATTTAGAGAAACCAGATGTTACTTGATCAAAACTGCTTCCATAATTTTAGTTATTATCCGGACCGAGTGCTTTGAGAGCGACATTGATGACAGAAGCAGGAAGGTTCGACCGTGATTCAGAGATGAAGAAATTGTGGATTTTTTTTCCTTTAGCCATTTCTATTGCAATGGTATCGTTCATTGCCTACGTAGCCTTCATCATTGCTACTGAAATGATCTCCGTGCTTAGTCATGGATTAGCCTATCTATATTAATTATACTGTATGGATTCCTCGTTTAAAAAAACCAAGAATGTAAGCCTGAAATCTCTTTTGGAAAATGAAATTCTTCAAGGTGTATGATATTCATGGAAAAAAAACTTCAACCAATTTGTTAGCAGTGTCATTTTATTTTTCCAAACTTACTTGCACTTTACTAATATCATCCATTTTTTTCATCCTATTTCCAATTTAAATGATGGTCGCCTTTTGAAATTAATTATCCTTTTAATTTTATTAATCCCGTTTGACTAATTTGTGATATATTTTTAGAATTTTTAGAATGAATCAATTTCCTTTTGTGAAAAACATTCAAAAATTGCACTCATATTGATATGTACTTGTTTGTATATTCCATCATACATAATAAATAAATGTACGCTCTCATTGACCAGCATTTGATTGATGCTGTAACTACTCTTGAATTAGCATATCTTTATAACCAAATAGAGTTTTTCAAAATGCTATATTTTTGTCAAATAGCTCCATTTAAATATGTTGATCATAAGGGAGTTGAATATGGTTATTTACTTGAAAATGAATTAAAAGTTAATAAATGCCTTGCATCAAATATCACATAAATTTCACATTAATGATACTTCAACATTATGTAACAAAGTAATACTTGGTTTAGAAATTAAAAATTTTCATATACATTTAACAATGTTTGTTTTTTCAAATTTATGGGGATATGGAATATCCCAAATGATGTTCTATGTGTCAAAGAAACATGACATGTTACTAAATTCTGAAACGTAAACATTAATATTTAAAAATTAAATTAGAGTGAAATATCATTGTTATCCTTAGTGAGATTAATGTTTACTCTGTTTGCATATGATTATAAATTCTGCTAACTGAAACAGATATATTTTATATTGTTTCCTGATGAAAACAATTAGCATTTCCAATGGATCCCATCACACTGAAATACTGGATGAACTTAGTATCTGAACGTTTTTGAGTATTTTTATTTTTATGTATTCATCAGTAAATGAAATTTCTTAAATAAGAAACTGTACACCTTATAATTTCGATGGGTACTCTAATATCCATATCTGCTGTTTGTTTGTGCTTTGGCTCACTTTTTTTTCAAACATTTGTTACAAGTGATTTACATTTGTCCTTTCAATAGAACATTATTTTGTTATAACGATGATATAATAATGGTGTAATCATGAAAGTTGTATATGAGTATATCAAAATAAAGTTTGAGTTCTAAGTATCTCTGCAGTTGTTTAAATAAAAGCTCTGTAATTTAATAAAAACTTCTTTCATTTTTGTTGAAGGGTTGTAATCAAGAAATATTTCTTTACAATTCAAAAATGTTTCCTCAAAATATTTTATATTTTCAATTTAACCAGAAAATATATAATTAAGATTGAAGGATATAGATGACAGAGAAAAATATATTTTATAACTACAAATATTAATAAATTCTCAATAAAAGTCCATGTAAGCTATCCCTGTCTAAGGAAAGCATTGATTGATTTCATAATTATGCAAAGTTGCTAGTCTATTGTGTTAAGATAAATTTTCAAAACATTAAAAATCTTCTTATTAATTTATATTAAAAAATATATTTAGGAAGTCTAAAGATGTCAATAACCATTAGAAATCAGCATATAAAGATGATGGTCAAAATTAACACTTTCTTTATGATTTCTATAGTTCCTTATATTAAGCATATGGAGGCCTATATGAATATCAAAATATCAAATATGACATGGATCTATTAGGCTCTTGTGCTATTATACTTTTCACTTAAGTAATGTGATATTCATCATTTTATCACAGACAATTGTTAAACCTTAGTCCAAGATATGCCGGGGAATGAGAACCTATGCATTGCTGGACATCAACTATCCTTGGAAAATTAATCAACAAAAGAGATATCCCAATATGTTGCAATGGAAATAGTAAAATTAATACATTTTTTCTGACATATTTTTGAAATCTTTAAACATGCTAGGAAATATAATATATAAAAATAGATATTCAGTGATTTAAATTTTCATTGATGTTTTTGATATCTGCCTACCTATCTCAGATGTTCAATTAATTGATTATAGATTATTGTAAAATTCTATTTAACTATATGAATACTCTCAATACACCATATGTAGCATAACTCAAAATTTTGCAGAGGAAATAGTTTTTACATTGAATGTAAGGTGCTGGCTAAACAAAAAAGTATTTTCCAATTCACCAGATATCCAAATATCTGTCAATAGATGTGTTTGAAATAATAAAGTTAGTAAATGACTTTACTAAGTTTATGTGGAAAAATAAAGTGGTTTGATTATTAAAAGTCAGTTTGATTTAATTGAGTAATTTATTTTTATCTAACATTTTTTTCCTTTAAATACATCACATAAAACATTATCTGAGGAAATTCAACCTAACTGTGTTAGGAATGGCATCTTAAATGATAGTAGGCATAATATATTCTTATAAATACATTTCATACTGAATATGTTACCATATCTCCAATCAGAAATAAGCATATGATTTATTCATGGAATGAATTTCAGTTCATCTACATGACAAAAGCATTTACTAATAAATGTGAGAGGAGTTTTATTTATCACAGATTAGGTTATATCTAACATTAACATATCTAATATAACAATAATTTTAATGTAGCAATAAATCCATTTATTATCTTAAAAACGTCATGGCAATGGTTTATTTATGGAGAGAAAAATGTAAGCTAAACTTAGAATATCTTTCCATTCACCAGATATCTTAATATGTACTAAACTGTGCAGGAAATGAACTATGAATTAAATGTAAGATGTTACCTAACTTTATTACTTTATGCAATAGACCAGTTATTCCAATATATGCAATGAATGTTGAAGAGCTAAATTGTTTAGAGATAATGTCTAAAATATTGCTGATTTTCTTTCAATTTATCATATTGCAAAATGAATGTAAAATGTCTGTATGTAAAAACAACAAGTAAAATATTTGTAAAAAGCAGAGAAATCCTAATATCACCAATTAATTGATATCCTTTACCGTGAAAAACTATCCTGGTTAGCAAAGTTAACCATGTATAGCTAACCCACCAGATGACCTTATAAATGTGTACAACAGATTTTCTAATATCACCAAATAATGAAAATGAATTGGAATATGTATGATATATATAATTACATTACTAGGCTTACAAAAACCTTTAAAACCTCTAATAACCTAATGTATACAATTAGATATGGGACTGGGTTATTTATAGAATTGAAAGGTGTTATCTAATTTAAAATATTCCTCTAATCAGTAGGCTTCTAAGAGCTACAATAGGGGCAGAGATGGCGTTATTTTCTGATATTTGATATTTTATGACATCACATTATTTAAACATATCATATGCTGCTATATCTGCCAGGAAATATGCTGTGAAAGAGTTTCTTATTCATATTAGGTATTGATTAATAATTTTAATTCTTTGAACACATTAGTAATCCGAATATCTCCTAATAAATATAAAGGCAATGGGAACTTTATGTTCAATCAATAGACATGTTCCATGTATCCTAATCACTTTACATAATTATATTGAGTGTTTGATATATTAAGTATGGTATTATTCTGTACATACAAATTCTGTAAATCTTACGTGTAATAGATGCCATCCAATCTTATAAATTCTTGCAATACACCATATATGCCAATATCTGTTTATAGATAGGCTTGGAATAGATAATTTACTGATACTGGGCAATTCTAACTTATACAATCCCTTAAAACATTGGATATCCCATTATGTATCAATTGATATGCTTGGAAAATTTTCTTATTTGCGTTAGATATTATCTTATTTTTTAAGTTATTACTGAACACCAAATATCCCAAATACCTAGATATCCCAGCTAATAGGTTTTAGTTCTGAAGAGGATGGGCTATATATTGTAATAAGGTGTAATGTAATTATTCATGTTGATTCATTTCCCAGGTTATCTCAATATCTGCATTAACATTTGCAGGTAACTGTTTATCAAGGTTTTAAATCACATATCTTACTGTTATTATTCTATCCATGGACAACATGCCTTAATATCAGCTTATATATGTTCAAGAAATAAACTTCTGATGTAGTGGTGCTTATATCCTCAATTTATAATATGCAACATCTCATCAGGAATACTTTGTTACTGAATTCAAAATGCAATCTATAACCTCATGTACTCAAATTGTTCTATGTCACTGCTTATTTGGATTATTATTGGATATAATGATTTTTCTAACGTCACATACCTGTAGTCTTCCAATATACCAGATTTTCAAATATCTGCAAACATAGTTTCTGGAAATGATATAATTATGGGAATTGAGGATTTGCCTAACCGTAATAGGCCTTTCAGTACACCATATATCTTAAAAAAGCTTGTTTAATGAATTTAAGATGTAAAATAAATATATGATTGGGTTATTAGTTCTAATGCAGTAATAGATCCACTAATAAATTCTTTTAATATAATTAATATCCCAAAACCTGCTAATTAATGTGCATATAGCTAGTTCTAAATCGTCAGTAAGATGTTATCTAAACTTAAAAACCCTTTTTTAATAAACCAGATATAACAATATCTTATGAAATAACATATTTACTACATTTCCATGTATAAAATATAATACTTTTCCTATTCAAGCTATCCTTAACTGTGTATAAAGAGATCCTTTGAATATGTTTTATCTTAATGTTATGTTCATTTATATGTCAAAAAGAATTTGTTTAATAAACTGGATATCCCAATATCAGAAAAGAGAAGTGCAGGGAATAGGTCATTAACTGATATTATTATATTATGAGATAATCTACCGGTTAAGGTAGATTCTTGGATGGACACAACTATCAAAATAATATTTTCCAACTCTAAACAAAACACAATCAAGCAACCTACTCTCTTTTTCAGGTCTCTCTTCATCTCTGTGTACTTCCTTCCTTCCTTCATCCCCTATCTAAGTCATTCTTATCCCCTTCTTCATGCCCTTTCCCTGTTTGCCATTAACATTCTGCCCTCTATTACCTTCTGAAACATCCCATTATTGCTGCTCAATACGTCTTTCATCCATTTTTCGTGCCTTCATAGGATCTCTCTCAATAAACCCCTCTCCTCACCCACCACTACCAGTACTTCCTAATTTTTTCTTTCCTTCCATTTCAACTTATTCATTCTTATCCACACCTACAATTTATCAGCCTCCAATCAATGTCTATCCTTTTGCTTCAGAGATTAGGCTTCTACACGGCACATAGGTATGCTTCCTATCAGAGTTTTTACGAGTCTTTTCTTAACCTCCCCGCTCCACACCCCTGATATCTATGTCCTCATTCTTGCTAGCACAATTCTTCTCCTTACATCCCAACTATTTTAATCAAATTGGTGGGAAAATAGTTCCAAGATATTTAACTCTACTACCTACCCTTTTTTTCCCTTCTTATTTCAATGTTTAGCTTAGCCTTTGTATTTTCTGGAAAATCACTTACCCTTAGTTTTAATAATGTTGATTCTCATCCCATATCTATTGCACTGAACCTCGAATTCACTCAAGTAATGCAGCTTGCTCAGCACACAAGTAATGCTTGCTTGCTGACTGAGCAACTGGAGTTTTTTTACCATGTTTTCCTAAACATTTCAGTAGTTCCAAAGCAATGTTTTCTTATTTGCTTTCAACTCCTTTAATGCCCTTTCTATTTCATTGTAGAGTATGTCTGGACCTAAGCTATCTTCTTCTACCTCATGTTCCTTTTCTATGTCTAACCTTGTTGGCCTAAGTTCTTTACCATACAGTGTTTCTATATATTCCTTCAATCTCTCTTAGATTTTTATTGGTTCAACTATTATCCAACCCCAATTATCTTTTACTGTTAGCACAGATCCTGCCTTCTCACCTCACGATAATAACTTAACCTTGCTGTATAGAGCACCAATTTCACCCTTCTTCTGTAAACTTTCCATATCCTTTCATTGCATTTGCCACCATTCTTCTTTTGCTTTATTTGTAGCCCTTCTCAATTTATTGTTTAACTCTTTGTAATTCATTTTACCTAACTCTGTGTTTATATTCTTCCATTTTCTTCTCTCATTCATCTTTGCAATCATCTCTTCCGAGACCCATGGTTTCCTTATCCTTTTCCCATTAAGGGTTCCTTTAGTGTCTATTGCAGTTTTGGATATAAATTTTTTGATACATTTCAATTTTTCTTCGATAATACTCAGCTCTTTACCATCATCAATTATTTTCTTTACAACCTGCTGATACTCCTTCCTTGTTAATCCATTTTATGCATCTACATTCCATTTCCAAACTGCCCACCCTTGCCTTATCTTTTTAAAATGGACTTTACAAATAATAACAACTAAACTGTAGTCAGAGTCTGCATCCATTCCTGAGAAATTGTGCAAATTATTAGACTCTTTTTTAAAACTGTGCCTAACCATAATATGATCTAGCTGATACCTTTCAGGGTCAACGGACATTTTGCATGTATTTCTATGACTTTTGTGGCTTCTAAACCATTTGTTGAGGTAATTACTAACCCCTGTCACCTTCAGAATTCAATTGCTTTCTCCCAACGTTCATTCCTCATGCCTAACTAATAGTCCTCCACCTCATCACCATCTCTTCCTTTGCCCACCATCACATTCCAAGCCCCAATCACTATTAAATGTTTCCCAGGAGGAACACATGTAATTATATCCTCTAACTGATCCTGCATCCTATCTACTTCTTCCTTCTTGTGGTTGCTCGGTGGCATGTATACCTGAACAATGACCAAGTTTCCAGTTCTGCTTTTTCTCTACCACTAATATTCTCTCACTTGCTTGCTTTATGTTGATTATGCTTTTTCCTAACTCTTTATTTAATATTATGGCAACACCTAGTTGGCTCTCATCCCTACTGCTATGTATTATTCTATAATTATCATTCCAGTAATCCCCGCTATCCTTCTATTTCCCCTCACATAGCCCTAAAACATCTATATTACCTCTTTCAATCTCTTGCCTTAAATTCTCTAATATGCCTGTCCTCAACATTGTCCTGGCGTTCCATGTTTCTTTTCTAACTACTTTCATCTTCTTCTATCCTGCTACTGTTTTTCCCCACTATAAGGTTTCCTGGGCCTCCCCTGCCAGGCACGATACATGGCCACTTGGGCCAGTTCCCATAGTTGCCAGGAATCAATATCTATCATGTGTCCAACATTTTTTGTGAGAATAATAACTGAGGCAGGTTCATGTTGCCATCCTCAATAGTTTTGTTAACATGACGCAATCACTTAATGGCCGCCTCACTGGGGTCAGATGCCTTGGTAGCCACCTCTCTGAGGAGCAGATGCTGCGTGGACTACCTTTCGTCTGGCTTCTAACCCTCGACCTCGACCTATCTGGCATAGGTGACCCTACCAGGAGCAATTATTATTACTCCCACCAGCACAATTCAAGGGATCATTGGAATGGACAAGCCCTTCCACCACATCAAGGTTGCAATCCATGGGAGGGTAATTGATATGACATAGGTATAATTACAACCTTAAACATTCTGTCAATGCTCCAGAAATCTCACAACTGTGTGTAGATATGCTTGGAGTTGGTTATTTATTAATGTTTATGATTATCAAATAAATAATATGCTGCTGTATAATATTCCATAATATCACTCCAGTAATCCCTGCTATCCTTCTATTTCCCCTCACATAGCCCTAAAAAATCTATATTACCTCTTTCCATCTCTTGCAAAATATTCTCTAACTTGCCTGTCCTCGACATTGTACTGACGTCCCATGTTTCTATTCTAACTAATTCCATCTTCTTCTTCTGTCCTGCTACTGTTATTTCTTCCCTTCCAGGGTTTCGTAGGCTGCCTTGCACGACACATGGCCACTTGGGCCAATTCCCACAGTTGCCAAGAGTCAATTTCTATCTTGTGTCCATCATTTACTTGAGAATAATAACTGAGGTGGTATCACGTTGCCTTTATCAAAGGTGTTTTTACATGACACCATCACTTAATGGCCATCCCACTAGGGTCAGTCGCCTTTGCAGCTGCCTCACTGTGGAACAGATGCTGCGTGGTCTACCTTTTGTCTGGCTCCTAACCCTCGACCTGTCTTGCATGGGTGACCCTACCGGGAGCAATTGTAATTACTCTTACCAGCACACCTCTAGGGGTCATTGGAATGGACAAGCCCTTCCACCACGTCAAGGTTGTAGTCCATAGGAGGGTAATTGATATGACATAGGTATGATGATAACCCTAAACATACTATCAATGCACCAGAAATCTCACAACTGTCTCCAGATATGCTTGGAGTTGGTTATTTATTAATGTTTATGATTATCAAACAAATATTTCAGTTGTACTCTTATTTATATGTTTGGAATAGATTATTTACGGATGCTACGGGTTCTATTCTTAGAAATTCCTTAATGTACTATTTATCTCATTTCAGTTTAATATGAGCTGTGTATACGTTAGTTATAGATGTAGGTATTTTATAGCCATATAAAATCTTATTATACATCAGATATATCAATTAAAGACTAAGATATTCAAAATATGGGTTTATAATTGAAGAAATATCTTATCTTAGAAAATATATCTCAAAATAATTTGGCAAAATATAACTATGGATATTTTGTGAATGTGTTATTTATTGATATTGGATGTTAAATATCATAAGAAATTAATTCTACCCAGAGTAGTCTCGAAATTTATTTGTCAATAGATAATTGGTATTTAAATGGATGTAGGGTTAGGTCAACCCTGTATACATGCATGTATCTTAATTTCTCTCTACAAATTATCTAATATTGGGTTATGTATTGATTCAAGATGTTATATAGCCTTAGTAATTCCTGCCATTCACAAAAGTATCTCCTCATAAATCTACAGATATTATGGGAATGGGTTATTTTATGAAGGTAAGTGTTATCAAACAATTACATTTCGTTTTATCCACTAGCTCTTTTAATGTCCCTCAATAAATATGCTGGAGCATGTCTTTAAGGGATGTTAGGAAATATATAAGCTTTTAGATGTCTTGTATACCTTGTTTTCTCATTAATGTCTGAAATTTTTCCAGGAATGATTTGTTCATTAATTGTATGTGTAATATTTTCTGGGAAATATAATCTTTTCTGGAGAGATTTCTCGCCTCATTATCCTACTTTAAAAACTATGGTGAAAAAATTCAGAGAAGTTAGAAATAAGATTCTTTTCTCGGACTACAACTGTTTAGAGACACAAGTGTTTCATTGTTGACAGTGATGTTATATTAATGATATAACTTATAAGATAAAATTAAATAAACAAAATTCTACTGTGTCACCATATGAAATTAAAGACGCTGCGTGACTTATTAATGCTAATGTTGGTTTCGAAAAATTCTGCAATTAAAATAAAATTGTTAGGGATAAGCATGATATCATGATCAATCAAGATTCCTACGAGAACCTAGAAGTCTTTAGACATGACATGGTCAACTATTGGGAGTAAAGTCCGATATATACCGCATGTATATGGCATAAAATAAACAAAACAAGATTATATCATGCGAAAATCAGTTTTTAAAAATTACAATTAAGTTCTCAATTTACTTGGGCATTGAAAAACTGAAATTATGATAAAATATAATGCTTTTGCGACACTTATCTAAATCTGAATCCTGGTAACATAACGAAAAAAAGTTTCTTTCGTCGTTTTCTGAGACACCATTAAAAAACTTAATGGCCGCAGTAATGACCGCAATTTATTGTCACCTAGACTGAGCAGAATAAGGAAAAACAAAGAAATGACATTGTAGAGTTCGTTTACACCACTTTAAAGATGTAACTGTCAATAAATCGGATTAATATTTACTATTCATTGCAAATACGGTAAAAGATGTCTAACATTAATATCACAAATGAAATTTTCGTAGAAAATAACCAAATGAATCAATACAGTATACCTGGTAAAAAAGTGAAGTGTTTCGATCTCTTTAAAGATGCAATGATATACCCTAAATTATGCAATTATTGGCATGAAATGTGTGAAATGATGACAAAAGACATGATTTGGCAGAATTTCAAACACAAACCCTTCATGCATGGCGAATTTATACTCATTCACTTATTCAAAATATAAAAATTGGTAAGGGATTGGAGACAAGAGCCGAAGAATTTCATGAAAATATTAGATGACAGGCATTCAAAAATTTTAGGCGCCAAACCAACTTCCTCTAAGGAGAATAAAAACGTGGTTCCTTCGACAATTTTTAAGAAGAAATTGAAAAACTGAAAATAAATCAATCATTATGCTCAAGACTTAAGATTCTCACAGTAAATGTTGCTTTTCGCTTCTCTTTTATCATATGTCATTTATTTCATTTCCAGTTGTACATTTTACTTTATTTTGATTTTACAGCGCCTCTTTCGGAAACTAGTCCAACTAAGAAGATATACAATTCTTCCTCATTCGAAGTGTTTGAATTAATCTGCTGTTTTCATATAAGTTTCGGTCAATGCTTCTACATAAGTGTGTGGCTGCGAAAGTTTAAAAGTTATAAGTGCTGCTATTTTCAGTGGTTTCAAAGTTTTCTTGTGTCAACAGTTCCACTGGCGTCATTTCTACAGTTTGAAAAAAAACGAAATCTCATTTGAGTAAGTTGTAACAACTTTAATTTAAAGTGACCCACAATTAGTAATATAAATTTTTTTTGCTTTTTGTCATGAGCGTTCATGAGCAGTAAATGTTTGCAGTGGACTTAATGTTTTGACAAAATTATTTCGAAAGATCTAAAAAGAAAAATTTTTAACCCACGCTTTGACATAAATACTCCGTAGAAGCTTACCTCAAACTTTAAATTATGTAATACTCCGGTTTGATAAGAATCAAATGAGATTTATATCACTTTTGATAAGAATGGCGGAATACCATATAATTTATTCATACTTCGATAAATACACCTTTAAATTCCTGCTCCAGTCTAAAATACGTTTTAGGAAAGTCAGTTCTAAGCTAAAGAATGTCATTAAAATTTTACTTGGATTATTTACACCTAATTAAGAGAGTAGATATTTCAAATCGTGTACTTGGCACGACACAATGGCACGACATCCAAAACTTTTATATCTCTGCTCCAACCGTGGATTAATTAAGCATATTGTCAGGTTTGAATTGAAAATGAGTATTAAACATGTAATATACGAAACACAGTTAAAAATAGTGATATTTTCATATTATCAAAGCGATAATTTTGAGAGGTCTCAAAAGTAAATCTGTCAACAATGCCTGTATATACTATTGCATGACTATACATAATTTAGATGTAACATTTTTTATTTAAAGTAAATGTCAAATAGGTGAAAAAAAGATTTAAATTTATTCATGCATACAAACACGTCATTTCAAAAAATGAGAAAATGGTGTAAAAATGAAATACTATTACAAGAAACTGTAACAGTAACTTTAACGGAGTCACCCGCTATTTTTTTTGCTTTAAAGCCCCCGAAATTTCAGAGTGTAACAGGACGTCTCGGTAGCTTAATGGGTTAAAGCACTAGGCCGGATATCGAGGGATCCGGGTTCGAATCCCGGTCAAGGCGAATGATTTTTACTCTCTGAAATGGTTTCAATACTATTAATGAAAAACTGTAAATTGTGTTCATGGTTCGACAGTAAAAGTTCAACTTAAAGGAATTGCGTTAAGTATAATTATTTATATCAATGTTTCAATATCCATAAAAATGTAATTTTATATATTCATGTACCAAATATATATAAGAAACACAAATTTCTATTTGAATTTTAATTGTTTCATCTGAAACATCAACTATGAATAATTATAATTAAATTTGGATACTAAAAGCCATTAGAAACACATTTTCTCCGCAAAGAAATAGTATAGAATAGCAAATAATGGTTGGATAGTAATACAAATTAAACGTATTGAATAAAGTGTAATGATGTATATTTATGTTTCAATAGGCATAATAATGAGATTTTATATATTCATGTACAAAGTATGAATAGAAACACAAATTTCTATTTGTATTTTAAATTTTTTATCAGAAAAATTAACAAAGAAGAACTATTCTTAAATAAGTGTGTGTTAAGCCTTTAGAATTTTCTCCTAAAACTATTAAATAATATAATTTTAAAAATAAAACATGTTTGTTTTATCCAAGAAAAGAGATAAGCACATTGATGTTTAGGTTGAGAATTGCCTGATAAAATTTTCAAAATGAATATTGTTGGGTATTTATGCCATTCTCTGATATAATGCATCATAAAACCATGGTCTCAGTTTAAACATTCAAGGCAAGATTCAAGGGCAAAAACCTAAGAATCATGTAAATTCCTATTTACATTATTCCTATTCCTATTTACATGGTTATAGTTCAATAAACTTTAAAATCCTAGTCAAACTGTATATTTCTTAAGAGTTGGATCAGATAGGCTTTCATATAAGAATTGAATACAGTCATGGAAAAACATAATTTTAAAAAGACAGTTATAGCTTTATTTTTCAAAATAATTGTTAACAATTATGAAAATGTAAGAATTCTGGCTTGAGTGAAATATGGGTTGATATGATAGAAATGTTGGTTGAAGAATCTCAGCTGAAAAAGTAAATTAATACAAAGGTATTTTGCAAATGTAATGCTTTTATTATGGAAAGTCTAGATAGTACGCATGATGCCATTGCAGTAATGAGATCACTAATCAAGAGCAATATAGAATACAATTAGGATGTATTTACCTGTTGCATACTCATGCGTGTTTTGCAGAAAATAAGACTGGATTGTAGGGAAAGGAGACTGATCCGCAACCTGTACATGTCTCAGACTGCTCAGGTGCGAGTGGGGAACTGAGAGTTTGGATGGACAGCATTAGGAAGAGGGAAAAGGCAGGGTTGTCCATTGTCACCGGTGCTGTTCAACGTATATGTAGAGGAAATGATTAAAGAGGCATTGGAAGAACTGGAAGTAGGTATTAAGGTCAGAGGGCAATACATAAATTCGGTTACGTTCGCTGATGATCTAGCATTGGTTACTTAGTCAGCCAAGGGGTTGCAAGCATTTCCTAGTGAATTGGAAGTTCAGTGTAATAGATAGGGTATAAGAATCAATATTAATAAAGCAAAGGTTGTGGTGGTTTCATCCAAGAAAGGAAAATGCTAAGAAAACATGAAAATAGGAGAGGATAGAATAGAGCTGGTAAAACAGTTTATCTCTAGAAGTGTCTTGGACCAACATGGTCAATGTAGTGTGGACATAAGGAGAAGAATTGCACTAGGCAAGGAGGCTTTCTCAAGGAGGAGGGAGTTGATGACGGGGATATTGAGTAGGGATGTTAAGACAAGACTCATAAAAACTCTGATATTGAGCGTAGGTATGTACAATGTGGAAACTTGGTTACTGAAGCAGGAGGATAGAGATAGGTTGAGGCTATATCAGATGTGTGGGTGTGGAGAAGAATGCAGAAGGTGAAATGGACCAAAATGAAAACAAATGAGGAATTATTGGAGATGGTGGGTGAGGAGAGGGGTTTCTTGGGATATCTTCCTATGGAGTTATAGCTGTTATTTTTTAAAATGATTGTTAAAAATTATGTATGATGGAAAGGAGACAAACTATGCAAATTTCACAGGAATAGAGATTTATTCACGACCCGGGTTTCAAACACTTAATGTCATCTTCAGGCTATTCAAGTGAAATTTGCATAGTTTGTCTCCTTTCCATCATGGATAAATTTCACAAGGTTAACCCTAATACCGTTCGGTTTGTTAAAAATTATGTAAATGTAAGAATGCTGGCTGGAGTGAAACATATGTTAAATAATCTCAACTGAAGGAGTAAATTTATATGAATGTATGTTGCAAAAGTAAAGCTTTTATTTTCTCAAGTAATTCATTTAACAGATTTGCCCAAACACTTAAAATTCTTCAAAGTCCTAACATTAAGGCTATATGCATTTTTTTCAGTGACTCTGCCATGACCCATATGAGTTCTTGTAGGCATCTTTAGAGACGTCTTTCAAAGTCTTTGCACATGGCTGATGGAAATCACTTTTTTAGACCAAAAATGTGATTCTTGCAGGGCTGCCTTAATCCAATGGAACAAAAGAAGTCTTTTGGAGCAATGTTGGGACTAAAGAAGCATGGGGTAGCATTGCCGCCTGGCATTTGGCCAGTAAATTACAGAATTGTTATGTTTTATAGCAAGGCACATTGTCTTGAGTGGGTTTGCATATAGGAGAGATTTCTTTTCCTGTTCTAATGACCCTTATTTAGGGTTGTCAGTATATCCATGTAATTGGCAGAATTGCCAGTCTATCTCGGAGGAACAAACCTTTAATGGACAAATGCTTTTGTGGAAAGAGGCACAGAGACTGGTAGATGTGCCAGTCAGAACCTAAGCATTCTTTGTTTGAATATAAAAACAAGGGTCTATCGCCAGTGATAATATTGTTTTAATAGTCTAATTCACTTTTAATATTTTGTAAAGGTCCACTGAAAACTTCTACTCAGTCAGTCATTAATTACAGAATGGGCACCCAGTGATTGACAATAACTAATATGCTATCACTTCCAAAGTATTGAAAGCACTGAGACATGTACATAAGGCATTGCTTAGTGTCTCTCTCAATCTACAGCAAATGGTTTGGTTTTACTCTGACCAATAGGGGTGACATAGGAAATTGAATTCCTTTTCTTCAAATACCCTGTATATTATGGTTAAATAATTAAAACAATGAGATTTGAATCCTTTATGGGACACTTTTATACCATAAAAAGAAGGTTTTCGCCATTTATTCTTTAAACAGTTCTTTTACAGTTGTAACAAGGGAAATAATAATCCATACTTTAAGATAACCAAAAATTAAGTGTACAGTTCATAAATATGATTGGGATAGCCAGAAGATCATGTTGCTCCATGGCTACAGAGCAATACACCAAATAATTCCTGTCCCAACTGAGAAATACTTAAATCTCTCATCAGATTGGTGTAAAGAGGTGAAAAGAATGTTGTTATAGGTTTTAAAAATATATTTTCATATAATTAATCATTAGTTGTTGATATGAAAACAATTTAATCACATAGTTGATGTATTAAATTTAAAAAGGATGGCTACAAAGAGTAAGGAAGGGATTTATAATCCAATCTTGGATATGAAAAGCCTTTAAAAATGATAACTTTTAATAATTCCATTTAATGATCTGGAAGCAAAACAAATATTTTATCCTTGGTATAAAATAAATCTTAAATTCTGCTAATTGGTTAGATCAGATAGGTATCCATATAAATGTTATTTACAATTATGGACGTGTCATGGTGGCCTAGTGGTTAGAGCATTGGACTACGGACAATAGAGGGTCCCAGGTTCAATTCCTGGGCAAGGCACTTTGGGCACCTGCAGCTGGACCCATGCTAATTCATTTTTCAGGTTCCAGATCTTCCTGGGAAACCATAACTTGCACAGGGAAAGGAGTTGACCCTCTACCCTGATGTGTGAATATTCACATACTGTCGGGCTTGGTACATGTGTGAGCTCTAACATCACCTACTAAACTGACTTTCGGGATGATTACTGTGTTCATGGCTTTATGGCATAATAATGGACCAAATATAGTTTAGAAACACAGTTTTATCTATGTTGTTGTAGATATATTTTAAATTATGCCTTTAATGTCAAACAATATAAGATATGTCTGAACAATTACTGTTAAAAATCCAAACTAAGTAATCTTAATCTGTATATTTATGTATGCAAAGGCCATAAGATCAAAAAATTAGATTGAATCAATTATTTGACACAATTACACAATAAAAACTTGATTAGAGCCTTGTATTCTTAAAATGATTTTGAGGAGGTTGTATGAAGAAGAATTTTAACTATAAATTAACTTCAATAAACCAAAAATAGAGTACACTGAAAAAATATATTATTGTGATTAAGAAAACTCTAAATTGACTTTTACACTCATTTTTTGACATGAATATGCCTTAAAATTCCTGATCCAACAGAAAATTATTTCATTTTCGGGTCAGATTGTTATATAAATTGCTGTATCTTTTGTCAATTAAAGATCAATATAGACATTTATAATCCTGGAAATATAAAACCTTCAAGACAAAATAATATCAATAATATCATCAAGAAAGAATATAATATATATTTTAGTCATACATTGGCATAAAACCATTATATATTGCTGACTGAAGTTTGTAAAATCCTAAAGTACTCATTACAAAAGCATTCATATAATTTTTCAATCAGTTCATAGACACGTAAAATATTAGAAATGTTAGTTTAGTTAGTCTAAATAGTCAAGTTGGTTGTCCAAAATTAATAAAAAAGAAATATATAAGCCAATATTGGATTATAAGTTATCTGACATTCTCATTTTTCAAAATGTCCATAAATTATGATCATTGGCTGAATGGCTATTACTGGACCATGATGCTCATCTGTATCAATTGCTTCTCTGCCCAAAAACCAACTCCTGAGCTATCAATTGTTGGCCAGATTAGTGGCTGTGGGCACCTAGGTCCAGTTCACTGAATGTGACCATTCTTCTTTAATAAATAAATCCATATACATTGTAATTAATATATTATTGAGCTGAAAAATCATTCCTTTACCTCTATGCAGATAGGTAAAGGAATGATAAACACTCATATCAATAAACATATTAATATGAGTATTATTAATCTTAAAATGTTTCAATAAGTTTATCGTGCAGTGTAGGCCCTGCAAAGTGATGAAAAACTCCCTGGCGTTAATGCTTAAGGGTTCAGGCACAGGGATTGATTATGTAATAGTCTATTAATGGAATACAACTCCTTTCTGCTGTTGGGCTGCTTCAGTGAACATGTCTATGGCCTGTTCTGCCCTGGTAGCGCAACTTTTGTATTGAATATCTTATTTTCTTGGAGTATTGCCCACCACTTGATGTTTTGTTAGAACACATGAGATATCAAAAGCAGCAGCAGGAGTTAGTAGCCATCAGATCCATGCTACCCACAATGAGAAAAGCCTGCGCCTTTAGGAATATCATAAGTACAAGTTTAGGGATGATCGGTTTAACACTATATACTTTTTCTTGGATAGTGTGGTCAATTGGACTGACAAATCCCTGTGTTTTTATAAGAATTATTGCAGAAAATATGAATGGATTGGAGGGACAGGAGACTGATCTGCAACCTGTACATGTCTTAGACTTCTCAGGTGCGAGTGGGGAACGGAGAGTCCGGTTGGGCAGTGTTAGAATGAGGGATAAGGCAGGGTTGTCCATTGTTTCCGGTGCTGTTCAAGGTATATGTGAAGGAAATGATTAAAGAGGCATTTGGAAGATCTGGAAGTAGGAATTAAGGTCAGAGGGCAATACATAAACTTGGTTACGTTTGCTGATGATCTAGCATTAGTTGCTTAGTCAGCCAAGGGGTTGCAAGCATTTCTGAGGTAATTGGAGGTTCAGTGCAATGAATATGGTATGGGAATCAATATTAATAAAGCAAAGGGTGGTTTAATCCAAGAAAGAAAAATGCTAAGGAAAACATGAAATTAATAGGGAATAGAATAGAGCAGGTAGAACAGTTTATCTCTAGAATTGTCTTAGACCAACATGTTTAATGTAGTGTGGACATAAGGAGAAGAATTGCAATGCTAGGCAAGGAGGCTTTATCAAGGAGGAGGGAGTTGATGACAAGGACGTTGAATACGGATGTTAAGAAAAGACTGGAAAAAATTTGTTTTTGAGTGTAGTGATGTATAACATGGAAACTTGGTTACTGAAGCAGGAGGATAGACGTAGATTGAAGGCTTTATCAGATATTTGGGTGTGGAGAAGAATGCAGAAGGTGAAATGGACCAAATTGAAAACAAATGAGGGAGTATTGGAGTTGGTGGGTGAGGTTAGAGGTTTCTTGGCAGATCTTCCTATGGAGTTATAGCTGTTATTTTTCAAAATGATTGTTAAAAATTATGTAAATGTAAGAATGCTGGCTGCAGTGAAATATATGTTAAATGATCTCAACTGAAAGATTAATTTTATATGAACATATGTTGCAAAAGTAAAGCTTTTGTTTTCTCAAGTAACTCATTAAACAGATTTGCCCAAATACTTAAATTTCTTCAAAGTCCTTTCATTGAGCCTCTATGCATTTTTTTCAGTGACTCTGCCATGACCCATATGAGTTCTTGTAGGCATCTTTAGAGACGTCTTTCAAAGTCTTTGCACATGGCTGATGGAAATCACTTTTTTAGACCAAAAATGTGATTCTTGCAGGGCTGCCTTAATCCAATGGAACAAAAGAAGTCTTTTGGAGCAATGTTGGGACTAAAGAAGCATGAGGTAGCATTGCCGCCTGGCGTTTGGCCAGGAAATTACAGAATTGTTATGTTTTATAGCAAGGCATATTGTCTTGAGTGGGTTTGCATATAGGAGAGATGTCTTTTCTTGTTCTGATGACCCGTATTTAGAGTTGTCAGTATATCCATGTAATTGGCAGCATTGCCAGTCTGTCTCGGAGAAACAAACCTTTAATGGACAAATGCTTTGCTGTTTACTCCCAATATCATTGCTGCTAATTCTTGCTTTTATGAGGCTCAGATACTGGTAGATGTGCCAGTCAGAACTTAAGCATTTTTTATTTGAATATAAAAACGAGGTTCTATCTCCAGTGATAATATTGTTTCAATAGTCTAATTCACTTTTAATATTTTGTAAACGTCCACTGAAAACTTCTACTCAGTCAGTCATTAATTACAGAATGGGCACCCAGTGATTGACAATAACTAATATGCTATCACTGCCAAAGTTTAGAAATCACTGAGACATGTATATACCGCATTGCATAGCATCTCTCTCAATCTACAGCAAATGTTTTGGTTTTACTCTGACCAATAGGAGTGACATGGGAAATTGAATTCCTTACTTCACATACCCTGTATATTATGGTTAAATAATTAAAACAATGAGATTTGAATCCATTATGGGACACTTTATACCATAGAAAGAAGGTTATCGCTATTTATTGTTTAAAAAGTTCTTTCACAGTTGTAACAAGGGAAATAATAATCCACACTTTCGGATAACCAAAAATTGAGTGTACAATTCATTAATATGATTGGGATAGCTAGAAGATCATGTTGCTCCATGGCTACACAGCAATACACCAAATGATTCCTTTCCCAACTGAGAAATACTTAAATCTCTCATCAGATTGGTATAAAGAGGTCAAAAGAATGATGTTATAGGTTTTAAAAATACATTTTCATATTATTAATCATTAATTGTTGATATGAAAACAATTTCATCACATAGTTATAGTATTAAATTTAAAAAGGATGGCTACAAAGAGTAAGGAAGGGATTTATTATCCAATGTTGGATATAAATAGCATTTAAAAATGATAACTTTTAATAATTCCATTTAATGATCTGGAAGCAAAACAAATTTTATCCTTGGTATAAAATAAATCTTAAATTCTGCTAATTGGTTAGATCAGATAGGTATCCATATAAATGTTATTTACAATTATGGACGGGTCATGGTGGCCTAGTGGGTAGAGTGTTGTACTACTGACTGGAGGGTCCCAGGTTCAATTCCTGGGCAAGGCACTTTGGGCATCTGCAGCTGGACCCATGCTAATTCATTTTTCAGGTTCCAGATCTTCCTGGGAAACCATAACTTGCACAGGGAAAGGAGTTGACCCTCTACCCTGATGTGTGAATATTCACATACTGTCGGGCTTGGTACATGTGTGAGCTCTAACATCACCTACTAAACTGACTTTCGGGATGATTACTGTGTTCATGGCTTTTATGGCATAATAATGGACCAAATATAGTTTAGAAACACAGTTTTATCTATATTGTTGTAGATATATTTCAAAATACATGCCTCAAATGTCAAACAATATAAGATATGTCTGAACAATTACTGTTAAAATTCCAAGCTGAGTAATCTTAATCTGTATATTTATGTATGCTAGGGCCATTAGACCAAAAAATTAGATTGAATCAATTATTTAACACAATTAAAACTTTATAAGAGCCTAATATTCTTAAAATAAATTTGAGAAAGTCGTATGAAGAAGAATTTTAACCATAAATTAACTTCAATTAACCAAATATAGTGTGCACTGGAAAAATATATTAATGTGATTAAGAGAACAATAACCTAAACATTTTTTGATAGAAATACACCTTAAAATTCCTGCTAAAATAGAAAATTACTTCATTTTTGGTCAAATTGTTATATAAATTGCTTTTTCTTTTGTCAATAAAAGATTAATATAGAGATTTATAATCCTGGAAATAAGACACATTTCAAAACAAAATGTTATCAATAAAATGATCAAGAAATAAAATTATGTATATTTTAGTCATACTTTGCCATAAAATCGTCATATATTAATGACTGAAATTTTTAAAAACCTAAAGTAGCCATCAGAAAGGCATTCATATGATATTTTAATCAGTTTATAGACATAGATACAGCTTAGAAATGTTAGTTTAGTTAGTCTAAATACTCAAGTTGGTGGTCCAAAATTATTAAAAAAGAAAATAGTAACTCAATATTGGATTATAAGATATCTGGCAGACTCTCATTTTTCAAAATGCCCATATATTATGATCGTTGGCTGAATGGGTATTACTGGACCATGATGCTGACCTGTACCAATTGCTTCTCTGCCCAAAAACCAACTCCTGAGCCAGATTGTCGGCCAGATTAGTGGCTGTGGGCTCCAAGGTCCAGTTCACTGAATGTGACCATTCTTCTTGAATAAGTCCATCCATATACATGGTAAATAACATATTATTGAGCTGAAAAATCATTCCTTTACCTCTATGCAGAGAGTGTAGGGCTATAGAGTATCAATAAAGATATTAATATGAGTATTATTAATCTTAAAATGTTTCAATATGTTTATCGTGCAGTGTAGTCCCTCCAAAGTGATGAAACACTCACTGGCGTTAATGCTTAAGGGTTCAGGGACAGGGATGGATAATGTAATATTCTATTACTGGAGTACCACTCCTTCCTGCTATTGGGTTGCTTAATTGAACATGTCTATGGTCTGTTCTGCCCGTGATAGAGCAACTTTTATATTGAATATCTTATTTTCTTGGAGTATTGCCTACCACTTGATGTTTTGTTAGAACACATGAGATATCAAAAGCAGCAGCAGTAGTTAATAGCCATAAGATCCATGCTACCCACAATGAGAGAAGCCTGCTGCTTTGGGAATATCATAAGTACAAGTTTAGGGATGATCGGTTTAACACTATACACTCTTTTCGTGGATATTGTGATCAATTGGACTGACAGTTCCTGTGTTTTTATTAAGAACTCCCAAGTATTTTAATTGGGAATTTTTAAATTTAAATTTGATTTGGGTAAAGTTATAATGGATTTATTCTAATAATTGGAATTGCAAGTTCTGTTTCCAGAAAATTTATAATGGTAAATGCACATAATTGATTGATCGAATTTATAAGCCAATCCCAAAAATAAGGAACAATTTTAATTTTAAACTTTTCTTGGACAAATTTTGCACAATACTTGGCCCACCATTTCAGAATCACAGGGGATACTGCATGCCCCTTAGGCAATATAGTGAACGCAAAAGTTTTATCATTAAACTTTATGCCATAATACTTCCAATGGCAATAGTCAACTTGCAATTGATAAAATGCTCTTTTAAAGTCTAATTTGGCCAGGTAGGCATTCCTTTGTATCAAGGCTATGGCTCTAACTGGTCCTAAAAGGGAGAATTTTGGTGTACAAAAATACTTAGTATAAGGTGATAATTCATCAATTACCTTAGCCCCTTAGCTAGTTGGTTTGTCTTACTTAGTTGGCCTTAGCTATAAGGATACACTTAAATGCATATTTGATTCCCCAGGGTACTATGATACCTGCCTTAACCAAGGCCTGTAAATAATAACACAGGCCAACAGTGGTTTTGGTGCCGGAGCTTTTAATGATGATTTAAAGAACAATTAAGATGCTGAATCCAATTATGACACTAGTTTTTTCCTATCATTTATAGTTTTCAAGATATAGATATGTTGTTACTTACGTAAAAAAATCTTCTGCATGATGATATGGCAATATTACATTAATAATAAAACCTACTAAATACAAAGACTTGATTTATTTCTAGGGCTGTTAAATCACCCAGAAACACAACAGAATTTTACAATACAATTGAACACAAATACTAACATTTTTTACTGTAATACACAAAGAGAAAAGAAAAAATACATGACAACATCACTCAACACATGGGAAGCTTCTTTTGCATGATTTTCTTGAGTGCACTTTGTTCAAACATTCTCGTTTTAAGCACCATCAGTAATCTGCCATCATATGGTTATCCCATGTTCCTTGGTAGCGAGCTTTCATTGTTTTTATATCCTGGTGAAATCTTTCACCTTGTTCTTCACTTGTGTCTCCTAAATTTCCAAGAAAATTGTCTAAGTGGCTGTGTAGGTAGTGAACTTTTGTTCTCATATTACATCCAAGTGATTTGAAGTTACTGAGCATAATGTTTACCAGCTCAATATAATTTTCAATTTTTTGATTTCCTAGAAAATTTTTTATGACCTCAACAAATGACATCCATCTAATTTTTTCAATCTCATTCATTGACTCGACAAAAGCAGGATCCTTTGTAAGTTGTCTGATTTGTGGCCCCTCAAAAAGACCAGCTTTAAGTTTTTAAATACTTACATGGGGCATCTTTAGTCTTAAGTAGTTGAAGCATGGTCCATCCTTGTCAAGAGCCTTTACAAATTGCTTCATTAGGCCTAGTTTAATATGTAGAGGCGGTAAGATGATTTTCTCTCTTTCAACTAAAGATTCAGCAATAATGTTTTCTTCCCCAACAACCAAGTTTTCTCTCTTAGGCCACTCCTTCTTAATCCAGTGGTTTTGTCTGTCCCTGCTATCCCAGAGGCACAAGAAACAAGGATATTTTGGGTAGCCACTTTGCTGCCCAAGAAGAAAGTTCATCATTTTTAAATCTACACAAATCACCCAGCGATGTTCCTGGTATTTTATTTTCTGTAAGGCCAATGCTATTGTATCGTATTCTTCTTTCATTTTAGTTGAATGAGTGATTGGTATTGCGCCAAACCTGTTACCATTGTGAAGAAGTACACATTTTAAACTACGCTTGGAGTTATCAATAAACAAACGCCAATCACTAGCATCATATTGCGATAGTAGTCCCATTTTTTCCAAAAGACCTTTGTCTAAACAAAATGTAAGATTGTCTTCTTGAGTAAAGAAGGGTAGCATATCCTTTTCCCTTGTGCGATAAAAACTTATTTTTGTATCGGTACCGGTACCGTACCGTATTTTTGTACTGGTAACGTATTTTTGTTTTTTAATCTCATTGGCCTACAATATAGAAATATACATAAAACTTATTGACAGTTTATTGAAAATAAAAGGAACACCGCAGAGTGGTCATAAATTAGTATACTTATAGATTTATTTAACCTTGAAAATTATTTTCCGGAATATATCAAATATTAAAACAACTAATCATAAGATGTGCCATATCTAAAAAAGTAGAGCTGTTAAATAAAAACGGATTTCATATTTGGATTCAGCTCTACAAATATAGTTAAAATCAACACAAAGATTCCTGGCACCAAAAAACAATTTTTTTTGGTAGGCCTGTGTAATCGATGTTACATGATACTGGCATGGGGTAAGACATATAAGGCACATCCTGAGGTTTCAGCAACATGGCTACAGTACGCAAAATTTTGGTATTGATATACCTATTATAGCGGGTCGTGGTGGTCTAGTGGGTAGAGCATTGGACTACCGACCGGAGGTTCACGGGTTTGATTCCCGGGCAAGGCACTTTGGGCACCTGCAGCTCCACCCAAGCTAGTTGATTTTTCGGGTACCAGATCTTCCTGGGAAACCATAACCGGCACAGGTAAAGGAAATGGCCCCCCTACCCTGATGTGTGAATATTCACACGCCGTTGGGCTTGGCAATTGGGTGAGCTCTACCCTCACCTACTAAACCGAACTTCGGGTTGATTTCTGTGTTTATGGTTTTTTTTATGGTACCTATTATAGTATCCAGAGTAGGGGTTATACATCTGGCAGGAAGCTTGGGTCCTGTTCCAGGTCTTTAAAGATTTGTTTCAAGTTTTCTGGCAAGGATTCTTCCTGTGCCTCCTCCAGGATGGGGGCCAGGATATTCCTGGGCTTTTTGTAGCCAGGGATCTGCCATTTTATATCTAAATCTCTTTTGGTATTTGGACTTTTCCTGGTTAGGTTGATTGTTGTCACTGCTGCTGTACTTCTGTGAGTCATCATTGTCAGACAATCCCTGACTTGAGTCCTCTGCAGGGAAGTCTTCAGGGGACTCAATCACTGCTGAGTCGCACCATTGGAGCAGGACCTCTTCATCCATGATGATGAGGGCCGTAGGCATGATCAGCTCATGCAGACATTCATGGCCAAAACTTGAGGATATATCATTTCACATAAATTCACCTTAAAATTCCTGCTCCAACTGAAAATAATAAATACTAGAATCAGTTAGTTGGAAAATGGTGAACAAATACAATTTTTGTCATAAATATAGTTTAGAAGCACAGTTGTTAAATTTACTTTTAAAAACCATTTTCTATAGAGTCAAAAAGGAATATTTTAAAATTCGTACCAAGGTTTCTACGGCATTGATTGCATGTCTCTGCATTTTGGTTTTCTTCTTCCTCATTGGTTCTCATTTGGTTTGGATAGTTTGGCTTTCACATTCAAATCCAAATTCAAATCCAGCCTGCAACCAGCTAAGTCATAGAAATTTTTTTAACCTTTCTCATCCACTTTATATAGGACTGGTAGTCTAGTACCCTATTTCTCAACATATTGGTATGGTAATGGTATAACCTCAATATTGAAGAGAGACCAAGGAAGGTAAAAGTCTTTCACTATTTAATCTATAGCTTCTCAAATCTCATAGTCTTGCTGCGGATGTGTGTGGAAAAGTGATACTTCTATTATGCATAGCAGTGTATTACTTTCCTAACAACCTCATATAAGTCAGTCAAGAAAGGTTAAAAAATATTATCATCATAAAAATATAAGCTAGATGCTCAGCAAAATTAGTATCACCAAAGGACCACAAATGGCCATAATTAGTTAATTCAGGGCCTGACATGCATACACCTTAGAATCCAGGCTCACAATGCCTGCACAATACCTAATATTAAGGTAAGATGAGCATTAAAAAAGGATTGAAATATTAATTGGGGAAACATTATCTAGAGACAAAAACTTAGCTCAAAATATTTCAAAATTGTCATAAGGGGCAAAGCAAACAGGGAATTTTCATGATTGGATATAAGAACTCAAAACATGAGCCATTTTTTGCCCATTATTAGACAAAAATACATCTTAAAGTGTATCCTATTTTATGTAAACTACTTGGACTTTTAATTAGAGATAGCAAAGACAGCCAAATCATTGATGGGCATAAAAATCTGAAAAGATAAATCATAATGCAATTCAGGATGTATTTATTGCTTAGAAGTCTAGCTTTAAGTTTGATTCGCTTGATAATATGGGCAGATAAGCCAAACAAGAAATTTAGATAATTTTATTGAGAATATTTCATCCTTGAATCAATGTTAGAGCTTTTAAATCTCTAAAGGAGTGTCATTTAGATTAAATATTGAATAATATTCAAGTCTAGGGCATTATTATACCAAAACCCTATTATAAGCTATAAAGTATTCATGAAAATGTTTATGAGGGCAAAACCTAAGAATTATAACATAAAATTAAAATTAAATATCCTAAAAATCTTTTTAAAACTGCACTTTGTTTTATAGTTAGAGCAGATGGACATGAACATGTCAATTACACATAAACATGGGAAGAAAAACAATTTAGATACACAGTTCTATATTTATATTTTAAAATCAATAGCTAGACAATCTGTAAATAAAAAATATAGCAAGGACATATAGCATTTAGAATCCCAGCTGAATTTTAAAATTATAACATAATTATTATTTGGTAATCTACCAGTTAAGGTAGGTTTTTGGATGGACACAGCTATCAAATAAACATTTTGTAACTCCAAACAAAACCCAATCCAGCAACCTACTCCACATCAGGTCCCTCTTCATCTCTGTGTACTTCTTTCCTCCCTTCATCCTGTCCAACATTCCTATCCTGTTCGTGATCTTACCTTGCTTGCCCAATATTCTTTCCTCTATTACCTTCTTTAACATTCCAATACCGCTCAATATGCCTTTCATCCATTTTTCCTGCCTCCATATACAGACATGCCAACTCTCCCGATTTAAGAGGAAGACTCCCGATTTTTCCTTCTTACGTTCTTGATGAACTGTTCAAATTGTGTACTTAGCTTAACATGTTAATAAAGTGTGACATTCATTAAAAATTGGCAAAGTGTCATAAAGGGATTAAGGTGCCATGCAAATATTGTGGTAATTAAAAGTGATTACTTCGTGATACACTTCTAAAAATCTCCCGATTTTTCATTTTTGAAAGTTGGCATGTCTGCATATATTACATAATATGGTTACAGAAAATCAAAGACTGAGTGTTGTACTCATAACAATAGAAAATCATAAGCAAATTAATTAATGCTAAGGTTAATTTGGTAGGTGATGGTAGAGTTCACCCAGTACTAAGCCCAACAGCATGTGAAATTTAAACATCAGGATAGAAAGGCTAGTTCCTTTCCTTGCATGGGTTTTAGGTTCCCAAGAAGGTCTGGTACCTAAAAAAGCACATCTTGGTTTGAGCTGCAGGAGCTCAGAGTGATTTTCCCAAGTGAAAAATTAACTTAATATTTTTTTTTCAAAAATATACCTTTGAATAAAAGCTAGGGCTTTGTAATCTCAAAATGAGGGTCGCTCAGGTTTAAATTTTAGAATTTTAGTTTTTTCTAGGACATCATTATGATATTAAAATAAGGTATCAGTTTAAAAATTACAGAATAATGGATATAAAGGCAGAAAAATATGATATATAGTCAGTCTTTATAAATATACTTCAAAATCCCAGTTAAAATTATACCTTGTTTAATAAAAAGACAGGATAGGCATGAACATGAGAATTGAATATAACCTTTGACTTGAATGCAATTTAAAAAAGAAGATCTATTTTTCTATATTCAAAGCCAGCCTTATAAGGTCTAAAAATGAAAAATATAAGACATGACTGAACATGTATAAAGTATGAAATCCCACCCGCATCTGTATATTATCACACGTGATCTGATAATAAAAAATACATGGCATAAATTCATTTTTGAGTGCTTATATTTCATTGATACTAAGTTATTACTGTATATTCTCAAATCAACTGTTAGAATGTTCACAGGAGGAGAATAAACCCATAATAGCTTAGGAGAATAAACCGTTAAAATGTCATTTTGCTCCAGAATTAGTTCAGGTAGTCATTAAAATAAGAAATAAATACAATAATGAAAAAACACAATTTAAAAACCACTGTAATTGTGGCATACTAGATGATATAATCATAAAGGCAATAAATGCAACTAAATCCATTTTTATGAAAGTTTTTCAACTATAAAATGAGTTTAGAGCTTTACAATCCCAAAATGACAATAAAAATGTTTTGAAGCCAGGAATAATACTTCATTCTTTTTCCTTATTGTATCCCAAACTTAGTATAACCTTTAACAATCAAAAATTATAATCACAGGCGGCAAAACTGTGAATTATATCAAGACTGAACACCAATACACCTTAAAAGTTTTCTCAAATAGTGTGTGGCTTAAGATTATAACAAGATAGGTATTAAAATAAGGATAAATACAAATTACCGGTTTAAGTAAAACTAAAATCAGAGTATAACCTTGTGATTTTTAAATGATGATCAAAAACAACTGAAATAGAAAATTCTAATCAATTGTGGAACATTAATATGCTTTAAAATTCAATTTCAAGCACAAAATCATTTAACTGTAGTAGCAAGTGGCTTTAAAATGAGATTAAAACCAATTTTTGAAATAATCTACAGCTTGAAAATACAGTCAGGGTGTTAAAAATTTCATATTATGATTAGGAAGGCTAATAATGAGTATAAAGTACATGATTAAATGAATATACTGTTTAAACTTCCTGATTAAACCTATAAATACTTCATTTCATGACCAAAAAGGTTTTAAAATTGAAATGAAATAATTAGTGTGGCTATTTATTAATATTATATCAATGTACCTACAAGAATTAATGGTATTTTCTTTGCTAATATATAAAAAACTATTAAATTGGTTTAGGTGCCATTCCTGGACATATACAAGATTGGAGTACATCTTAAAAACATGGTATAGAGGTACATGGTACAAGAGTACATCTTAAAGACATATTATAAGATTAAAAGATTCAAGTAAATGATTTGAAAACAAAACTTTGGAATTATGTACATCGTTTGAATTAAATACACCATAAAATCCAAGTGTACACCCACATTTGCATCATAGATTGATGATATTGACATTAAAATGACATTTATATAAAATATCATTCCAAAAATAATTTACAAATACAGTGTGTAGCTACATATTATAAATGCAATGGCTAGAAACTTTAAAAATTAAAGATGTCCCAGAATATATATGATATGGAAATCCCAGCCAAATCTGCACATTATTACATGGTAAATTCATAAGAAATATATTCAAATCAATTATTCGGTGCAATAAAATTCTAAAATTAGTTTATAGCTTTATAATCTCGACACAGTTATTAGAAAGTTCTAAAAATAGATAATAAAACCACTATTGAACATCAATAAACAAAGAAATACAATATATCCTATTGATTTTGGTTATTTGATTGGGGAAGTCAAAAATTGGTATCAATACACATGTTTGGATCGATATACTAGTAAATCAAAGAATACCTATTTTAAATGAAAGTTACTTAATTTTATTGGCTGATTGATATAAAAATTAGAATTTTATGCATTCTGGGGCATAAATGTATTATAATTATATAGTTTTCCATGATTATATAGTTGTTTTAAGAAAATTATGATATTCTTTGACATATTCTTTGACATATGTACTAGTTTTGAATATTTAATCCATAATGGATATAATATATTGGCTATGTATAGCTTATAATCCTAGATAAAAATGTAATTACTTAAAATATGATCTCTTAAGCAGAAAAGAGACTTTTATATCTATTATTGGGCCAATTCAAATCAAACACAGATAAGGCTTTGAGAACTTCAGTATGATGATCAGAAGTGCCAAAAACTGAGAATTATATCCTGGGTTGGACATATTTCATTTTAAAGTTCTTGGTCATACTCTTAATTACTTAGTTTAATGGTTATTTAGGTACTAAAATGAGATATATATATGCATTCATAGATATGTAAAATAAAAAAACAGAATTATAGCTTTACACTATGTTAATGGGAATGTTGTCAGGCAGGTGGAAAAATCATAATTTTATTGATACTTGGAAACCAATTTACCTCTATAAACATAGTTTATGCTTTGAAAAATGATACACTATAATTATAACCACCTATATATGTGTATTTATATATGTTTTTACACTTAACTGTACATTATAATTCTTCCCACTGCATGTTACATGTATATTACCATAATCAGATTGTGGTATAAATGGATGATATTAAATCATATCTTGGACACAGAGAGACCTTTACACCATGATGATACCTTTATATTCTTAACAAGATGATCCAAAAAGTATAAGAATAAGATTTAAATCAATTTTTGGACACAGTCATAACTGTCGAAATAGTTATTTGTTCAACTTACTTAATCATATGAATATCCTCAAGATGATGATAAAAAATATGAAATTAGTTGGTTTTGTTCTAAGAAGACTTATTTTTATAACAAATTTTTTAATATAATTGCCCAAAGTTGTTATGTTACTCCATGCATAATGAAGGTAATACAATTACATTTTCCATACTGATTCAATTGGTTGTAGAGGGAATTATTTCCTTAAATTAGATGAAAAAAACTGCTCACTTTGTCATATTGCCAATCTCAGTAGTCTGAATTCTATAAAAATAAGAGGATGCTATTTGCAAGCTTCTGCACACCAGCAGTAAAGTGGAAAACTAACTGACAGGAACCTTCAGGTGAAATTTCACAGCATATTGAAAATGAACATGATTATTTGGACTATGTTATCACTGGTGATGAAACCTAGATTTTTGAATACAGAAACAAAATGAGATCCCCCTCAGAGTGGTACCCTGATCAGTCCCTCAAGTCCAAAAATGCAAGAATAAGGAAATCAAAAGTGAAAACAATGATCATTGTCTTTTTTGACAGTAAAGGTGTGGTCCATAAGGAGTTTGTTCCTAAAGAATGACACTTAATGATACCTACCACGTGGATGTCCTGGAAAGACTATGTTATCAGGTAGAGAGAAGTCATCTCTGCCTACTGGTTACTCCATCATGGCAACTCTTCCTGCCACAACTCCCTAGGAGTCCTTCAGTTCCTGGCCAAACACCAGGTGCCAATGCTGTCCCACACCCCCAAAAATCCTGATATTCTCGAGCAGACTTCTCTTTGTTCCCTCAGATTAAGGAGGCCCTGGAAGAAACCACTTTTTCGTCCAAAGAAAAGACCCAAGCAGCTGTGACAAAGACCTTGTGAGAGGTCCCTAAAGATGCCTTCATAGATTGATACGGTTCATGGCAGAGTCACTGAAAAAAAATTATGGAGGCTTACTAACAGTAATTTGAAGAAATTGAAGTGTTTGTGCAAATACGTTCGATTAAGATTAGTTCGATCGAAATAAGGGCGATTTGTCCACAAGGGTTCCCCGCTACCAGCCAGAATTGAAACAGCAGTAGAAGAAGCAGTGGATTGAAACCGGTGTTTCAGCGCCTATGAAAAATAAGTTGAACATATCTCCTGGTCATGGTCAGTGTGTCTTGGGAAGCGAAAGAGATCCTGTTAATTGATTGCTACCTTGAAAAAGGCATAAGCAATCACATGCAAATATTACTACAACATTATTGACCGGTTAGGTTGTAAAATTTGCAAGCTGAAACCTGACTTGAAGGAGAAAATATTAACTTTAACCAAGACAAGGCACCTGCTTACAAAGTTGCGGTAGCGATGGAATAACTGCGGTACTTGGCGATCGATTTGCTCAGCAAACGCCAACTATTCTCCCGATTTAGTATCATCTTTACTTTCTTCATCAGTACTTTCATCTATTCCCCAACTCAAAGAAAGTTGTTTCAGGGGAGTGATTTGCGTCAATGCATAAGTAGACATGGTTGTAGATGGATATTTCACAACCTTCCACACTGATACTTCCGGCAAGGAAGCCTGATGTCGTAATAATACTGAAACAGCTGCAATGAAGTCATGGGATGGTACCTAAATTAAAAATATTTCTTAACTGAAAATCGCGGTCTTTCATTTTTGGTCAAGAACGTTTAACCTTATTCTCTTATTATATTTAGGCATGTTAACAAAAAATACCGGGACCGTAAACTAGAAGTATACGGTCCCGGTATTTTTTGTTTACATTGATTCACGACCTTAGCTAAGTTCCTTGTATATTTAAAATATTTAGACATTATTTTGTAGTTTTAAAATTATTCGTATTCAAAACTGAAAAGTATCAATTCAAACTCCTACTTTTTTATTTTTTTTCCATTTCTACTGATTTAGTAAATTCACTATTTCTGTGTATTATTTATATAAAAATAAAGACCAGAAAACCATGAAATCTACCAATCAGGTAGAAGATTTTATTATTGCTTTACTCTAACAGCGATTGGGATGACAACCTAATCAGTGTAAGGTTTGCTAGATAATCCTTTTGTCATTAATTGTATAACTAATACATTATACTTCTATAATTCACATGTTAACATTTATCGTTTTTCTATTACTAGGCTATTAGTATTAAACATTGCCTCTATTGACGATATTCCCAACTTTTCAAGTATAAAAATGATGCAATTGATTATTAATGAATTTACTACGTTTTTTATTTCAGATGATAGTTTTCTAACCCTGACTCTATCATTTGCCGGAAAAACCATTTCAAAATCCTCTACGAATTGCATTCACGAACCCCTTTAATGATATTAAACCTCTGCTTTGTTTTTCTAAAGAGCAGAGATTTTTCGTCGCCAAGGCAAAAGAAGATATTGACCTTTGATTCTGGAGTTCCTTGCCTGGACATTAATGGAGTATTTCGGAGAGACTTTCCGAAATCTCTTCGGCCACATGATAAAATCAGGATTGATCCACAGCCTCAGGGACGAACTCTACAGTGAATTGAGGGAGATATACAAGACCCTCTACGATGCTGAAAGTGTCGACAAATCTTCAAGCAGTTTGGACGTCACCTGTTTTATAGACTCCAAAACCTCCAATTCGAAAAACGATCCTGAATCGGTAAAATAGTCCTTGAACTTTTCAGTCAATATGTGAAGAAATTTGTTTATGTTTCTATATGTAGAGTTTTTCCACAAAAAAATTTGATATAATAATGTTTTTTACGCATAGTTCTCCATGTGAGAAATGTTACGAAATTCTGCAACACATATGATGTTTTAAACCGTGAATTGACGTTGTTATGGGTCAGAAATTTCAGTGTAATAATGAAGTGGGATGAAATATCTGTAATGTTTAATGAAAAAATAGTTTATTTGGTCAATATCAGGTTTTAAATTGAAGAAGACATTTATCGTCTATCTTTTAACATCCAATGAGTACATTATCAATGCTCATGGGGTCTAATGTCATTAACATTCCATTTTTTTTAAACTTTCCTCTTATTATTTAAAGAAAAGGAGATGAGGTGGTGGGATACTAAAGACCAATATTTAAAAAAAATTGAGTAATTACTTGCATGCACGATATCAATTAAACTTCTAAAGTATTTTGCATTTCTAAAAATACCAATATTATTTTTTCAGAAAACATTTAATAAATATCACTTTTTAAAACATTTTTCTAATTGGACATAAAATTGTGTATTAAGATTTGTAGTTGAAAAAGTTTTTTCGTTTTAATATCCTTGGTATTATAACAAATATATTTAGCTCAAATGAAGCCCTGAATCAATATATCATTGAATTTAAGTAACTTGTTAAATGAATCAGATCATTTAATGTTCATACCAAATCCAGAATTCACAGATTTTATAAGGGATAAACAAAAAGGGAACACCATAAGCCAAAAGTAAAAACCAAGATTCGCATAAAAACGTTAAAAATAAAATGAAAATATTCGGGAAAAAATATTCGGGAAAAAATATTATCTGAAAGAGTTTGGACCCAATAAGTACTGTAATGAAAGTAACTTTTTCCAAATGATTATATGTTTTCTTGCGTTTATTTCAGCGAACCGTCCATATGATGCTGAACGCCCTTGATATCATGGGAAGTAAATACATGATGGAAGGAAGCTACAGCGTGGCCCACCAGTGCTTTAAACTGGGTTATTCTGGTTTCGTGGAACGCTTCAGCAAAGATTTCTACAAAGCAAGAAACTTCAAGAAGAAAATGGCGAAGGCTCTTCTACAGATGGGCCAATTAAATGAACTGTGCGAGGAACTGAAATCTGAGGCTGACGTTGATGCCTACACGACCACTCTTGACGGGGATACGACCATCTACTTGAAGTATGCCTATGGTTGCTGCCTCATTTACAAGAAACGTCACATGGATGCCATTCCATACCTGTCCCAATCCTATTTGGGCCAGATGGACACAAACAAGGCAGTAAGGATATTTAATTTTTACTGCTACACATTGTCACAAATTTAAGTATTCCTTTGATTTAAGATCTCATTTTTTGAGCGCACAACGATAATGACGTAAAATTGGTAATGTAATGAGTCGGTGAGGATTTCTGTGGTGGACGTTTTTGGATTCCAAAGTCACATTTAGCGAAATCCGTAGTTAGCTATTTCGTCGCGCGAACTATTATAAACTCAAATAGCAACTGAAGAATAATTATTCGGTTTCATATGAAGGATTTTAATTTAAATATACAAGGAACGTAGTCGTACAGTCGTGAATCAATTTAAATCAAAAATACCGGGACCGTAAACTTGAGTTTACGGTCCAGGCACTTTTTGTTTACAAGGATTTTAATGTTTTCATAATTCAAATATTCAAAAGAAATATTGACAATATGTCGTAAAATATTATATGATAGATAGATAGGAAGAGGTCTTAAATTTGTCAAAATTGAGGCTTAACGGGCCTTTCTTTCATTAAATGCATTGTGGTATGAATCCTATATTGGGCATAATAATCATAACTGCTTTCAAAAATATACATATAAATACATACCTACAACGTACAGTATGCAGATATTTGCCAATTGAATAAAATATATCTTAATATATAACTTAAATATACATATAAAATTAAGTGTACACCTAAACATATACATGATTCATAGAAAAGCAATCTTGGGAAACACGGCTATAAGGGTACTGCCAAGAAATTTTGGACTCTATGGCTGTGGGAGTAGATGTGGATGCTATAATAGGCGACCTTTTAAAAGCCCTTGAGAAATTAAGTATGCACCTATACTTATTTTAATAATGCAAAGTACCACACAAACAAACCTCTCCAAAATATTTATTGCATTAGGACAGATGAAAAAGGAGGTGCACTTTTAAGAGATGATTGTTCAATGATAACCATAGATTTCGGGACTATTCAGGAGGAATTAAATAAAATACATTTTAGGAAAAGGAGTAATATATTTAGTAATAATGATTTCATCGTTCATCTGTGAGTCTTAAATACCGAACGCAAGACATTCATTAAACAAGTTATTGCTTGCATATTGATTATATGTATTTTAATACGAATTTTGCGCTTTCCTGAATTTTAGAATTTTGAGCTTCCGGGCAATAGCTAACGGGAATGTGTAACTGCAGCCAATGTTGGTAAGGCTAATAGAATATGCCGTGAGAAAAAGTGAGAAGCATTTAATATTTGTCTTGATTTTTTTATTAGGAAGAAGACTTGGAGTTTTGTACCAGTTGGGAAACAGGAAAACTAGTTTTGTGTTAACCGTTTTGAAATTTTGAGGCAAAAGCTTTATTTGGATCATTTAATTTTAGGTATTCTATCAATGTTGTGTCAGTCCCAACAACAGTTACACTCATACACACTTTATTATGAAATACAGTAATTTGCTTAATGTATTCTAATATTCAGTGTTTTTTAAGGAATGGCAAATATATCACCCGTTACTTCATTCAAAACTAATCATCAAGCGACCATGGTTTGGTCTTAGACTTAACTGGAAATGCTGGACGGCAGTAACATCATGGATTTGTGGTTAGTTATAGAGAACTGTGAATATTTAACACCTGTTCTTGAAATTTGGAATACATTCTGCAGACAGGTTAGCCCATGGATAGTGTGTTACAAGTTGTGAATTTCCTGATTATTTTTTACTTTATGCTACAAGCATGATTTTTATAATTTTAATTGTATTGAATATAAAATTTTATATCCGTTTATTACATCTTATAAAATATTCTCGTATGAGTGGGATAGAGTTAATTCTGAGAGAGAATAATAGTTACCTTTTAGTTAAACAAAGTAAATGTTATGGAACGGAAGAAATATATGTTGTTTTTTACAAAATCTTTTTTCATTTTCTAAATAATTATAACTTATATTTGTTGAGTTTAATGCACTCGAATGAATGAGTCCAGCGTCAGATGTGGGGTTGTTATTCTGTGATGTGTGTGGTCGGGTGGAGCGGTAGATTTTATCCTGTAGGAGCTTTTCTGGGTAACCGCGTTTGTGGAGTGTTGGTGTAAATTGTGGAGGTATTTGTTGAGGTTAGCTGTGGTGTTGTACAACCCCACATCTGACGGTGGACTCAACCTTTGCACTACCTGTTTCCCCGGATCCCACAGACTGAAAACGATTCTCAAAGAACTTTATCCTATATTACATGACAATGAGGCGACCACATCCTTGCAGAAGGCCTATCCTCCCTCCGACACAATGTTTCTCTACGCCCCCCACCCGAGTGACCCTCGACAGAATTTCTCCTCAATCTCGCCACTGTCGTCCTGACTAAAAATGCATTCTCTTTCCAAGACTGTTTCTATCTACAAACGAAAGGCACAACGATGGGAACGAAGATGGCGCCATCGTACGCCAATCTCTTCATGGGCCACCATGAAGAGAATTTCCTTTCACAGCAACCTTTCCAACCTCTTTTCTGGGTCCGCGGCATTGACGACATTTTTGTGCTCTGGACACACGGCTCTGAGTCACTTGACAATTTCTTATCGAACTTAAATTCTTCTTTCTCTGTTAAATTCACTTCTTCCATTTCAGACTCCACCATCACCTATCTCGACACAGACATCTCAATTCACAATAACAAATTCACCACTTCAGTACACATCAAAGCCACTAGTCATCAAAAATATTTGCACTATACTAGTAGTCATCCTTGTCTTACCAAACGCTCAATTCCCAACTCTCTCTCTATCCGCGGACATCGGATTTGCAACACCACAGCTACCCTCAACAAATACCTCCACAATCTACACCATGCACTCCTCAAACTCGGTTACCCAGAAAAGCTCCTACAGGAAAAAATCTACTGCTCCACCCGACCACACACACCACAGAATGACAACCCCACATCTGACGCTGGACTCAACCTTTGCACAACCTATTTCACCGGATCCCACAGACTGAAAACCATTCTCAAAGAACTTTATGCTATATTACATGACAATGACGCGACCACATCCATACTGCCCCAATGTCCCTCTGTCGCTTACAGACGACCAGCCAATCTCAGAAACCTTCTGAGATCCAACAACCCTTTGACACCCCGCCCTGACAAATTTCCACATATTTCCCCTACCTGCAATCGCCCCCGATGTAAAACATCTCCTAATCACCTCCTAAAAGTCTCCTAATCAGATCTGCTCCCCTCTCCCCACATCCCCTCATTGTCCCTTCACCCCGTTCCCACGCTAATTGCCTCTCAAAAAATATTATCTATCTTTTGTATTAAGAACTCCGTAAAATTATTTTACCCTAATATGAGCTATGGTTTTAACCTTATATACCATTTTCAGCAAATTTATTTTAGAAAGAATTTGATTTAAACAATGTGTTACAAACACCTCCTTAGATACACGAACACTGTAGAAATTATTCACATGTGTACTAACTTAACTTATTAACATATTTGGTAAGACTTTTTCGTTACTTCGGGCTCATTTTCTATTTGATAATAACAATAATGAAACAGGACCTTGTACAATGTCAAATTATTTAAAAGTGGTGGCATGTGTGACGATATTAACATAAGAAAAAGCTCTACCAAAATGAAGTGTTTATTGCCGATTAATATCTACTCATATTAAATTATTCCAAAGTTTATTATTTAGGTATGAACAATAAAAACTAAATATTTGAACATGAAATATTTTGTTATAATGTTGAAATATTTGGTTTAAAAAATTAATGAGCCTGAACAAATAGTTTATAGCCAGTAATGTACATTCCGTACCTAAATATAAATTGAAATACAATACCTAAATGGCGACTTAAAAGAAAGAATTCCCTAGCACAATTCCTTCACCTTTTTATTAGCAATTTAGAACATCAAAAATCAAAAAAATATGCCATTTCCAGTTTTGCATGATTTCGTCGATAGACGTTAGCATTTTTTTTTCACCATCAGCATCATTTGAAATCACTTGAAAGTAGAAGTTGAACCATTCCAAATCAATCATATTTTTGGTCCATTATCATGCTCCAACGTAGAAAAACTCCTTCATTTCTGCAAAATATGAGATAACAAAATCATAAGACAACAGCTTGAAGACAAACGATAGACTGATAAGACGCTTGAGATTTCGTTTGTTAATTGGATTCGTATATTGAACATTAAAAAAAGGTTAATATAGTTTTTATGTGTAAATAAGTAACCAACAGGTCCATTATGGAAAATATAAAAAAGACTAATTGAGAAATTATCTGCATTGACAATATTATAAAGAGTTAATGAAACTTTATAAGCATGGAAGAAAAAGAGAGTTGCAAAGTTTCCTGACCAACATGATGATACCACAACTGACACCAACTATTCATTTATAAATAGCAATTCATTTTAAGCATAGGAACCGATCGCTTAACACACAAATTCCAATGATCATGGTATATTAATTTCCTTTACCATTGACTTCCGCTGCAGGGAGACCATCACGAAGTTCTCGTAGTAGCTCATAAGAGTAGGGATGTGTATCATCATTCGAATTGTCTCCCTAGACCGACCGAACACTGCGAATAGCTGTGGAATGGCTGCTATCAGATGTATTTCCTTGGCAAGCATCGTCGTTTGACTAATTGCTTCATACAAGATCCCGTATCCTCCCCCCATTTCCAAAACTGCAATCTCCGCCTCCTGTACAATTCTCTGGTACACTCTCCTGTTCCCATCGTCGTCTGCCGCGTAAGGCCTGCCATTGTTGTTGAAGGCTAGATGCATGGCCATCTGTGCCAAAGTCTTTGCGAAAGATCCAAGTTGATACTCAACTTCAAACGGATAAAATACCTTTCCACCCAAGTATATTTTGCCCTCTGCAAAATTAGCAAATGAACGGTACTTATTTCCGTTGCGTTCACATCCATCGTGATCCAAGACTCTTCTAGCCATCTTTGCAATATACAAGGAGTCAGGGTCTACCAGGATCCTCAGATGCGTTTGGTGTTGTAGAAATTTCAGGAGGCATCGTGTCTGGTCACTAGAAGTGCACAGGGCTGCGTAAACTTGACGGACGTCGGACAAATTTGACTCATCTTCATTCAGTACTGTAGTCTTCGACATCATCCCTTCAATGCAAACGTTGAAAGCATTTTCTTCAATTGGAGATGCCAAATTTCTTTGAATAAAAACATTCGAAATTTTTGAAACTTCCCCTTTCTTATTAGAATTTTCATTTGGTTCAAGTCTCTCCTCATTCGCGCATTCCTCAGTGCTTAATTCGGACTCAAAAACCAGCGCAGGTTCAGTGGCCATTATCTCTGAAGGAGAAACGGCTGGTGTTAAAATATCCTTTTTACCCTTATACTCCATCAAGGACACTTGCTCGTTTAGATTCATCACCCCTAATTTTATATCCGACATCAGAATACTCAGGCTTTCCAATTGTGCGGATATCATGCTTTTATGTCCCAAATGTTCCTTTGGCTTTTCAATATCTGTAGTCAACAAAACTGGCTTCTCGGTCAACTTCTCCATCTGTTTTGAAATATTTGATGTAAGATCCTCCAGCACCTTGGTGTTAGCTATTATTTTCCTTTCATATGAAGGACCAGCCATAGATGTGGCACCACGCCATTCATCTGCATGAACCCTGACCACCTGTTTAAGGATTTCTGCGCGGTCTGAATCTTTAGGGTGCTTTGTGCACATTCCTTCAGCTATATTAAGGGAGTCATAGCCAGAAACGTTTTTTATGATAGGATCAGCGCCCAACTCGAGGAGCTTTTGTACCCAATCCAGCTTCCCCAGTAAGACTGCAAGCTGAAGGAGAGTGCGCTGATTGTCAACCATAACGTTTATATCTTCCAGCTTCTCCAGAAGGGCCTCATTTTGGAGGAGAGGGCCAGTAAGCATCGCTGCAAATAACTGCTCCTGCACTTCAAGTTCTGAGATGGAGGAACGAGATTGCTCATCAATGATTTCAAAGTTTTAGACTGGATAACTTGCTTAAAAACTTCACGTGTACTGGATATTTGTTTGATGACTTAATACAAAGTATTTTCAGTGGCTTTAAGGGGAATTGAGCGAAATCTGGAAAAAATAAGAAAAAAGTTATGTGACTTGAGTTTTTCTGATTTTTTAAAAAAACATTAAACCATGATCCAACTGTGCATTACTAGATTGAAACGTAAATATTAATTTGCGAAATTATGTCTTTGGAATGAAGGATATTCAGTGCATTATGTATGTAAATATCTCAAGTGATAAAAAAAAGAAAATATTACACCATATAATCCTTTCAACATATTATAACTGTATAGAAGCTTAATAAATCAAAATTAGATTAAAAATAATACTACCTTACTTTCATTACTAAACTCTATGAAAAATTAAACTAATAAAGTATATCCTAATGTTAAGTTCTACATAGTATTTATAGATACATATTCTCTAACAAATGCAAATATTCTATAAAACTCAAATAATTTTTTTCACCTGATATATTTAGCTGAACGGTTTGGACTTTTTTATTTACTTATTTATTATTCTTTACGTGTTTTTTACAAAAGAACAAATGCCTTTGAGCAGTTTTTGTCGAAAACACACACAAATTGTAAAATTTTATTTTGAGTTTCTTACTCGTGGCACATACATGGAAAACTATCTAAAAATTCACCTTATCAATTATCTTGTCATCATTTTAAAATTTAAAGTTCAACAGGTCTCAAGTACATAAAATTCAATTGTTTTGTCGAAATTCACATTTTAGGGACCCAATTTTCTCTTTCAATAAATTTGAATAATTATTTTTAAATAGGCATATTTAACGTTGAATTGAAGGCATCATAAATATGTATATTTTTAGTCAGGAAGGTCGCATTATTTATTCTATTATTGTTTTTAAAAAATATTGACAAAACCTTAAAAAGTAATTAGATATTTATATCTACACATTTTTTACATTCTATTGAAGTAGTAAAGGCATCCTAAACATTTAAAGATAAAATAACAGGAAGTATTTAATTCTCCACTACTTATTTCGTAAAAATATTGACAGAACCAACGTGTAATGTACGTAAAATAGAACGTCAATGAGCTTAACCTTTGGAAAACATTTCACCTTAATATTCAATGCGTTTTATCTACCCATATGCTCCTAATTTTATTAGAATCATTAAATAACTTTTAAAACCATTCGCTAGCATTTGCTCATTATTCATTTGTATGGCTTGTCAAAAGGTATTTTCGTATATCGTGCAAAATAAACCAAAAATAGAGCAAAATATTTAATGAGGAAATTTTTATAAGAACTAAGTATTTTTTACGATATTAAAAAACATTGAAGCAATTATAAATAAATTAGCAAAGACAACATGTGGATAATGTTGAAACCATATTGTGAAATGTCTATGTAACTGTAAAATATATAAACCTTTCAAGATGAACTAGCGGCAATGACGACCATATATATATATATATATATATATATATATATATATATATATATATATATATATATATATATATATGTATATATATATATAATATGTCCCTCCCATGGACTACAACCTTGTCGTGGTGGAAGGGCTTGTGTGTTCCGATGACCCCTAGAGCTGTGCTGGCGGGAGTAATAATAATTACTCCTGGAAGGGTCACCCATGCCAGATAGGTCGAAGGTTAGGAGCCAGACGAAAGGTAGTCCACGCAGCGTCTGTTCCTCAGTGAGGCGGCTGCAATGGCGTCTGACCCCAGTGGGGCGGCCATTAAGTGATGGTGTCACGTTAAAAACACTATTGAGGAAGGCAACGGGAAACCACCTCAATTATGATTCCCAAGAATATTATGATGGGCACTATAGATAATATGAGTCCTGGCAACTACGGGACACGGCCCAAGAGGCCGTGTGTCGTGCCCGGCAGCGGGAGAGGCAAGGCTTCCGCGGTCGTCATCCCACGAAACCCTTGCAGGGAAGAAATAACTTCAGCAGGACAGAAGACTCAGAAGAAGGCGAACGTAGTTAGAATAGGAACCTGGAACGTCAGGACAATGTTGAGGAGAGGCAAATTAGAAAATATTAAGCGACAGATGGAAAGAGGTAACATAGATGTTTTAGGCCTCTGCGAGGTGAGATGGAAGGATAGTGGGGATTACTGGAGTGACAATTATAGAGTAATATACAGCGGCGGGGACGAGAGCCAACGAGGGGTTGCCGTAATTTTAAATAAAGGGGTAGGAAGAAGCGTAGTCAACATAGAGCAAGCGACAGATAGAATTTTACTCGTAGAGATTAAAGCAGAGCCGACGAACTTGGTCATTATTCAGGTATACATGCCACCGAGCAACCACAAGGAGGAAGAAGTCGATAGGATGTATGATGAGTTAGAGGATATAGTCGCGAGTGTTCCTGCAGGGAAACATTTGAGAGTGATGGGGGATTGGAATGCGACGGTAGGCAAAGGAAGAGATGGTGGTGAGGTGGGGGACTATGGGTTAGGCACGAGAAATGAACGCGGGGAGAAAGCAATTGAATTCTGCAGGAGACAGGGGTTAGTCATCACTAACACATGGTTTAGACACCACAAAAGGCGTAGGTATACATGGAAAATGCCAGGTGACTCAGAAAGGTATCAGTTAGATTATATTATGGTTAGGCACAGGTTTAGGAACATTGTGATAAATTCGCACAGTTTCCCAGGAGCGGATGCGGACTCTGACCACAATTTAGTTGTTATGAAATGTAATGTTCGTTTCAAGAAGATAAGGCAAGGGCGGCGGGTTAAAAAATGGAATTTAGAAGCAGTAAATGAATTAACGAGGAAGGAGTATCAGGAGGCTGTAGAGAAAATGATGGATGACGGTAAAGAACTGAGTGCTATCGAAGAAAAATGGGAATGCATCAAGAAAGGGATATTGGAAGCCGCTAAAGACACTATAGGAACCGTTAACGGGAAAAGGATAAGGAAACCATGGGTAACGGATGAGATGATTGTAAAGATGGATGAGAGAACAAGATGGAAAAATGTAAACACAGAGTTAGGCAAAATGAAGTACAAAGAGTTAAACAATAAATTGAGAAGGGCCACAAATAAAGCAAAAGAAGAATGGTGGAAAACGCAATGCGAGGATATGAAAAGTTTACAGAAGAAGGGTAAAACTGGTGCTCTATACAGCAAGGTTAAGTTATTATCGGGAAGTAAGAAAGTAAGATCTGCGCTAACAGTTAAAGATAAATGGGGTAAGATAATAGTTGAACCAGGAAAAATCCAAGAGAGTTGGAAGGAATATATAGAAACACTGTATGGTAAAGAACTTAGGCCGACAAGGTTAGACATAGAAAAGGAACATGACGTAGAAGAAGATAGCTTAGGTCCAGGCATACTCGACGATGAAATAGAAAGGGCATTAAAGGAGATGAAAGCAAATAAGGCTGTGGGGGTGGACAATATTCCTGTAGAAATGTTGAAATGGTTAGGGAAAGGTGGGAAGAAGGCCATATATGGACTGATTCGTAGTATCTATGAGGAAGGAATCTGGCCCGAAGATTTTGTGAGATCGGTGTTAGTTCCTATTCCAAAAAAGGCAAAGGCTTCGTCATGTGAGGATTACAGAAGTTTGATATCCCACGCAGCTAAAGTTATTCTCAGGATCATCAACAAAAGGATAGAGAGTAAGGCAAATGATTACTTAGGGGATGATCAGTTTGGGTTCAGGAAAGGAAGAGGTACGCGTGATGCCTTTGCAGTAATGAGAGCACTAGTCGAGAGGAATATAGAATACAATCAGGACGTTTTTGCCTGTTTTGTAGATTTCGAAAAAGCGTTTGATAGAGAGAATTGGGAAAAATTAATGCGTGTATTGCAGAAAATAGGAATGGATTGGAGGGACAGGAGACTGATCCGCAACCTGTATATGTCTCAGACTGCTCAGGTGCGAGTGGGGAACGGAGAGTCCGGATGGGCAGTGTTCGGAAGAGGTGTAAGGCAGGGTTGCCCATTGTCACCGGTACTGTTCAACGTATATGTAGAGGAGATGATTAAAGAGGCATGGGAAGAACTGGAGGTAGGAATGAAAGTCGGAGGGGAATTCATAAAATCGGTTAGGTTTGCTGATGACCAAGCATTAGTTGCTCAGTCAGCCAAGGGGTTGCAAGCATTGTTGAGTGAATTGGAGGTTCAGTGCGATAAATATGGGATGAGAATCAATATTAATAAAACAAAGGTTATGCGATTTTCCAGAAAGAAAAAGACTAAGCTAAATATTAAAATAGGCGGGGAAAGAATAGAGCAGGTAGAACAGTTTACATATCTCGGAAGTGTTTTGGACCAACACGGTCAAAGTGGTAGGGACGTAAGGAGAAGAATTGCGCTAGGCAAGGAGGCTTTCTCAAGGAGGAGGGAGTTGATGACGGGGACGTTGAGTAGGGATGTTAAGACAAGACTCGTAAAAACTCTGATATGGAGCGTAGCTATGTACGGCGCGGAAACGTGGTCGCTGAAGCAGGAGGATAGACGTAGATTGGAGGCTTTTGAAATGTGGGTGTGGAGAAGAATGGAGAAGGTGAAATGGACCGAAAGGAAAACAAATGAGGAAGTACTAGAAATGGTGGGGGAGGAGAGGGGTTTGTTGAGAGAAATCCTATGGAGGCAAGAAAAATGGATGAAAGGCGTATTGAGCGGTAGTGGAATGTTGAAGAGGGTAATAGAGGGGAGAATGTTGGGCAAGCGAGGTAAGGGTAGGAACAGGATAGGGATGTTGGACGGGATGAAGGGAGGAAAGAAGTACGCAGAGATGAAGAGGGACCTGATGTAGATTAGTTTGCTAGATGGGGAGTCACAAAATGTTTATTTGATAGTTGTGTCCATCCAAAAACCTACCTTAACCGGTAGATTACCTAAAAAAATATGATTGTGAAACCTAATGAATTGTAATAAAAATAATAATTGTAATAAAAAATATAATATATATATATATATATATATAACTATATACAAATGTTTGCTTTAAACACATAATTTGAACCATAATGTGTATTTTAGAGTGTGTACATTCACTACCTTGCCCAATAAATGCGCGAACATGGGGCCATAAAAAACTTTATTTCCAAATAGGTTTTTAATATCGATTTTTCCCCTTAAAGTGGTCTCTTTATATTTATTTGCTCTTATTTCTCAAATTAATCTTTTTAAAGCACTCTCGAAAGGCCTTGGCAGTTAGGCTTTTAAGTTTTCCCGCCCTTTCTTGATTTTTATGCCTTCCAAATTTACCCGTGATATTCCCTTATCTTTTTTATATATTTTTGGATTTGGAAAATGCTTAGGGTTTGACCGGTGGCATATAAAGAAAAATAATAAAGGATCAAGGTTACCGGACATTTTGCCAGAACCTGGTGAACAATAAATGCTCAATCTGAAGGAGAATTGTTTTCGTAAAGGATGCGTCCATCACGTTCGGTTAAAACGGTGGTCACTGTTTGTTTTTCTAAACTCAGTGCATTGGCTATTATTCGGACAGTTTTTCGACGATCGGAATGGATATGGAACTAAACAGAATCAATGCTGTCGTCAATACAGGTGGATAAAGGTTATTTATCATCGTCGGCCTTGAATCATCCGTGACGTCTCTTTCGGCTATCTTAAAAATATAATTTCGTAAAATTTCAATAATTTCTCATTACCCTTCATTGTACAAAACAATAAAACATGATATTGATTCGTCGCTCGATGATAAAGAGAATGAATGATTTTGGACAAACAGTAGAAACTAAAGGAACATTAAAGGCGCCATGCGTACAACTCGACAATTCAACAAGTAATGACATCTCATTAGGCATCAGGCTACTAACGCCGCTAATCAGCGGGGATATAGTCCGCGCCATGGCCGGAATATTCCACCAGTTTGCGTATTTATTGCGCCGACTATATATATTTAAATATTTACATTGTTCACAGTTATAGTGGTTCTGAGAGAATCACAGGCGTGTCAATACTGCGCCCTAATGGAAATGCCTAAAAACTATTTGATTTGTTTAAATTTGAATCAATATCGATTTTTTAACCCTCTTCCATTGTGTGTTTTGCATAGTATACGTCTGAGGTGGAAAAGAAGGACCAAGGAAGATCGTGACATGTTCCAGGTCGCGTATGTTGATGAGTGCCAAAGAGGGGTCGCCGCTAATGAGGTTCGCAATGACCTAAATCCGACTAGGTTAGAGGAATTCTTGGTCGTGGAAAACGGTCCAATATCTGACTTAGTAATGAGAGATCTCCGAGTTATGTACGAGGCATATCATGAGACGGATCCCGGACAAGAAGTTACATACGTCTCGCCCGGCTGTATTGAGGATTTAGATGCAAAATGTGTCATATACAATTCGGTAAGGATATCTTTTGTTCATAATTATTTCCCTTAGTTTGATTTTTAAATTTTCGATCTAATTATAATATTAAGAAACCATTAGAGGATTATTCTTTGCCCTTTGAGAAAGAAAACAAAATGTGCCTGTTTCCTGCAATTTATTTTCCGTTTAAAAAATTTTTACTGTTTCAATTTCATAGAAAATAAATTATAATATTATAAACAATCAGTGAAATATAGAAAATGTTACAATATTTTATATTTGCTCATATTTTACAGTTGATTTACATTGGCAATTGAATTAATAATCGTTTTTGTCTGGATAGTTCTATTCAACAAACGACTATTATTATCTTAACTTCATGTGCCACGTTTCTATCGTAAATTTATGACTAAAATTGATGGTAAACGAAGAACATTATAGTTTATAAGGTGTTAATAAGAAATAATTAATTTATTGTCAACAACTTAAAAAAAGGAATGATTCTTTTCTCTTATTAAAAAATCAGCCTTATTTATTTTTCTGGTTTGAATACATTTAGTTAGTTGGGAATTTCCAGCCCTTAATTTTTTCTTAATTACTGATCTGTGAGTGGTTTTTAAATTACCTTTTAAAAAATTAATTTATAAAAAGTGAATTTTCAGGCTTAATATGGTGGAAAAGCATGATAAATATAAGGGCACCATCCGTTTAGTCACACACAGTTTTACGTAATTTTGAACTCTCTTCAGTGTTTTTAATTTGCACTGAGCGGTAGTGGAATGTTGAAGATGGTAATAGAGGGGAGAATGTTAGGGAAAAGAGGAAGGGTCAGGGTCAGAATAGAGATGCTGGACGGGATGAAGGGTGTAAAGAAGTCTCAGAGATGAAGAGTGACCTGATTTATAGAGTAGGTTGCTGGATTGGGTTTTGTTTGGAGTCAACAAAATCTTTATTTGAGAGTTGTGTCCAACCAAAAACTCTCCTTAAACAGTGGAGTACTTAATAATAATAGCTTAAGCACATTATTGAAATAAATATTGAAATATGTTATTTATTATGCATAATTAACTACAAAACTAATTGTGGTTTATTTTATTATACATACGTCATCGTAAATAATATAATATAGTTACACACATTAAACTAAACGAAATATATTTTTAAGTATTTTTGAGAAATATTTTAAATATATTGTCATATTAATTATTTATATTGTTATGAAAAATCATGGGGTTAAATTTCACCTAAATAGATACAATCTATCATGATCGAATGTAGTATTGGAAAAATGGTGAATTTTTTTCATTAAAATTTTCGTCCTGCTCTGTTGAAGAATTGTTGTTTGTGGAGGAAGTATATTAAAAAAACCCTAATAACTTATTTAAATAACTAATAATTTTAATGTTAAGAGGTATTATTTTAAGTGATTACCTTGGATTGGAACCTTCTTAAACATGTATCTTATACTTTCTTTATCGAATTCAGCTGTCTGAGTACAACTTCATGAAATGCCTACACACTATGGGTATAATGTACTACGGGGGAAAGCTTCATCAGTCGTCTTATGAGTGCTTCAAGCTGCCTTTGAGTTACAGCGTGAAACGTTGGGGACCATTCATCTCAATATCCCGCCTATTAAGGATGAAGTTGGCTCAGACTCTAATGCAATGGGGAAAGGAAGACAAGATCCTCCAGGAGCTGAAAGAGGACGTGGAGAATATGGATTACACCCAGGATGCGACCGTCACGCTCTTTCTTCGGTACGCCTACGGTCACGCTTTGCTACGCCATGGGAGGTCTCAGGAAGCACTCGAATTCTTAGCACAGCCTCATTTCGCTGTCATGGAAACGACTGAAGAGGTATGGGCGAAAATTTTTCCAAGTAGAACCTAGTTCTTGAAAGCTATAATAATAAATATCGGAGGTGACGGTTCACAATCAAACCGTTAAATTTTTTTTTTATTTTTAATCATACATTAGGAATATTTATAAAAAATTAAGACTTTAATTAATTTCTTTTTATATATATATTTTTGTAAATGCCACATGAATTGACTATAATTTATAGTGATTTCATATTCCTATATTTTTTATGCAGAATTGAATCTATTATTATTACCTAATCACTGTTTTTTGTGTTATTTCAGAACATATAATGTTTCATTGTACTTCACCCTTACATTAGAGGCAACTGTCTTTCAATTGTATATATAAAATTAACTCTTTGGTAAGAATAATTTGAGTCGCATTGGTATCACCATTTGATTGAGACAGTTTTATGACATTGATTGGTTTTAAATTTCTTTAAAAATCATGTTTAATACGATGTTAAATAAATATATCAGAAACATTTTACACCTCTGATTTTTTAAAAAATAAGAACTATTCTAAACAGAATAGATATATTAGTTTTCCTAGTACATACATGATATTTTTCAATAAAAGTGATTTATGAGTGCCTTATTATTTCAATTAAAATTTTAGATTATTAAGTTTCACTTAAGAAAAACCGATCACATAATTACAGTATCTTTCTACCTGAGGCTTAAAGGATTTCGTAAACTTATAGATTATTATATTGTTCATTTAAAGTATATTTTATCTCAAAATTATCCTTAAAAATATTAAATATTATGTAATCATCAAAGAATTTCGTGAAAATATCGTGACAAAAGCACAATCATAATATTTCTCGTTAAAATATTATATGGAAATGACTTCTAATTTATTTTGTCACAATCTTCATGTGCAAAAACATACAGTTGCATTTTACAAGAATATGTTATCATTGCATATGTGTAGATATTACAACTGCAGAATACTTATAAAATATAAAAAATAGAGTAAATCTTATTTGAAGTATGTGCGGTACGGCATACATTGCATTTTTTAAATCAAAGGTAATGTTTTCTCCCATATAAGAAACTAATATTTGAATTTTTAATTCTTTTCTAAGGTTGCCATGTATGTGCTTAAAAAGACCCTCAACCTTGTACTGCGTGAGCTCAAAAAGGGAAACGTAGATTTCAGCATGAACATGTACAGACTCCTTTTCCTGGAACTGAACCGAAGACTTCATGACGATTTCATTATCTACGTTTTGTGCTACGAGTTTTGTGCTTCGTTTTGCCGCCTCCTGGACAAACACGGTCACACGGAAGAGCTTGGAGAAATATACAACCAAGCGTGCTTCATCGGCGTATCAACCAGGTCACCGGTAGCTCAAATGTTATTCACTGTCATTGGATGTGCCTTCCCTGTTCACAATAATCCACCAGGAATTTGTCAAGGTAAAAATGCTTTGGAAATCTTTACAAAATAATCCTCGAAATTAAAATCATAACGCAGTTAAAAAAAGAGGCTAAGACACATGTTTACTTCTATAGTGAGCGTGATAAGGTTGATCTTTTTCATAAATCATGATTTTTCCAAATATAAATTAGCAAATGTATTCTAAAAAATGACGTCTTTCTTTTCCAATTGCAACTCTACCTCTCATTTTGAGGTAATCGTGACAATTATGTGGAATAATAAAATTTTCATAGCCGCTTTCAATAAAAAAAGTTGCAATTTCATTGAAAAGGACGATTTTGGATATAATATACTCTTTTCTATCACACAACAGGTTAGATAGTGTGAAAGAAATGTTAGAGACACTAGGATGGACACCGCTCCGACTCAGAATGAAGCTGAAAAGGTTATGTGGAATTTCAAGATAGTAAATAAAGAGAAGGGGTCGGAGGAGCTCTCAAAAAGAATAGACAAACCAAATTACATTGGGCGGAAGGACCATCAGTTCAAAATAAAACATTGAGGGTACAAAACCAACATTTAAAAAAACTCCTTCCTCAATAGTGGAATAAAAGAATGGAAAGAGTTACCTGAGGATATCTTTAAGTCCTTACGTTATTCATTAAATAAATTTAAAACGAGGTGTATGCTCTCCTCAAAATAATTATCTGTAACGTGTGAGTGAAAAATGTACGTGATAAAGCCGAATGTACCTGTGCTATGCATGGTTTGAGTGGTTTATGACTCGTAATGTGTTAAAATCAATAATAGAAATGCTAGCCAATTTTGTTTGAAAACCATTACTTTCGTCGACATCATATCATTTGTAGATGGGAATATTTCTTAATTTCACGTGATTTGGTATAATATAAAAATTATATGAATCATTTTCATTTTAGCTCAAAACGCCGTGGTTTTCCTTTAGTTTCTCATTTCATATTCCTTAATTTTAATGCAAAGTTTGGCAATGCAATTTTAATAGTGTAATTTTATTTAATAACATAACCGAGTATAGGTCAATGTAGCACATGATAATGTAAGTTTAGGAATAAGCTTAATTAAAAATGCAGAAAAATAAGGTTTCAAATGCCATGATATAACTAGAATAGAATAATGAATATTGAGAAAAATTAGGTCAAAACCATGAATTAATTCAACTTTTTTTTCCGGCATTTCGATTTCTTTTATTTTGGTTCGATTTTTTCTGTAAAAAAGTCTTAACAAGTAATTACTCACAACTTATTTTCAAACAACAGACATTAATTAAGATACACAAGAGCCTTTTGAACTTCCACCGAATCATGGACCATCCTCGGCTAACTAAACTTAAAGCATCATCTATCTTTGTGTACTACTGGGTGACCAAAGGACTGGCAATTAAACTCCTTAAGAGGACCTACAGGAAGATTGATTCAGTGACACATCCGCTGTCGCAATTATGCATAAACGCCATTAAGAAGTTGGAAACTTTACCAAGAGGGAAGGAAGGCACGGATATTGAATTCCATGACTTGTATGAATGAAAATGTCCAAAAAAACGAAAAAAAATCTTTCCTGAATATGTTGTATTGTTTCTCGTCAAATAATTGGCTAATTATTTATTTTTCATTGTAAAACATTATTGTCGAGGGAATCGTTTTTCAAACAGTGAATCATATTAAAAAGAGTGAATCGTATTTCAACAGACACAACGTAATCTTCAATAGAGAAATGAAAAAATGTAAATTTCTTGAATCAAAACCATTTGCTTATTATATTTTTTTAATTTTAAATTTTAAATTTCCTTCCGAAATATCGCTTTCATGTTAAACTGTTAAAATAATATTAGCATACATTTCAAGAAACATCATTTAAGTGCATGTGCAACGTTCTATTGATATTGTGTTAATTATAAGTAATAAAAATATTTTCCAAAGAGAATTCCTCTTTAAGTACCTTTATACTCTAGTGTAATCATTAATTAATATAAAAGGTAACATGTTCGTGGCAATAATTAAGTGGATATTAACGTACTTTAAATGAAAAAAAGGTTCCTGGAAATGTTGAAAAAATATTTATTTAAAATTCCATCCTTTTGAGCATTAGGTATGAAAATTGCTCTAAAATGTATTGTATTGCATATCACTAATTATTTATTGATATTTTTAAACAATGTTTTATTTTTCATTATTTTAAGTAATGAAGTTAAATTTTAAAAACATTCTAAATATATATGTGAGCGTACTACGTTCATACACGTAAATATACTTTTAACTTGTCACGCTATTTGGTACTATAGTCAGCTTTTACATATTATGAAGAATTTAAATTGTAAATCAAATTAGTAATATTAAAATAATTATATAAATATATTGAAAAAATGTATTAAACGAATTATGTTATATTTTTATGTTAATTATTGAACCATTCTTTAAAAGAGATAACCGACTACCAACCATGACAGTTTATTGACCGGGCAATGACAAAATTATTATTCAATCAAAGAGGCAACATGGTCAGGTTAAACTACAAAAGCGTATGGATGTTATTACAAGTTGGGAAACCAATTTCCAATATTTTGTTAATAATACTGAGAACATCCTTAGCTGCAATCTGTGGGACGCAAACTTATTGTTCTAAAGTTTACGGCCAGACTCATTCCCCATATACTATACTACGAATCAGTTCATATAGCCTTCCTCTCACATGTTCACCGTCTTCTAACATAAAAGCTGTTCCAAGGAATGTTTTGTATTGCCACTACCATATTTACATTCATCTCGCCAAATGCCCTTTTAATCTCATTGTCGAGGATATATTGACCTAAGCTATTTTCTTGTACATCATGTTTCTAAGTAGAACTTTAATAGATTAAGTTCCGTAACATTCAATGCTTCTGTAAATTCCATCTATTTCCCTTTGATTTCCCTATTTTAACTATCATCTTAACCGACATATATCCAACTCTTAACACAATATATTCCGAATAGTGTTTCAACCTTGACTTATAGCGCACTATTTTCACCCATTCTCTGTAAACGTTGCATGTCACTGAAATACCTTTTCCACCATACTTCTTTAGCTTTGCATTTCTTCGTCTAAATTGAATATTTAATATTTTCTTCATTTCCCCTAACTCTTTGCATATTTTCTTCCCTTTTTCTCTTTCATCTATGTTTGTAATCATCTCATCCGTGATCTAGGGTCTCTTTATCCTTTTCCCGCAAAAGTTCGTCAGTTTTCCTTTTACCTCTAATGGTAATATTCTATCCGTTTGTTGTTCTATTTTGATTTTACTTTCTTCTAACACCTTATTTTAGAATATGGTAGCTGCTTGTTGGTCCTCTTCCCCACCGCTGTTTGTTATTCTATTATTTTACTCCAAAGATCCTGAATAATCTTTCATCTCACCTCGCATATTCCTGAAATATATTTATATTTACCCCTTCATTTTCTCCCTAAATATTCTCCAAATTTTCTGACCTCAAATTTCTCCCAACAAACTCCTTTTTCAACATATAACATTGTATGAATGCTTTTCTACTATCCTTTCCCCTTCTTGTGCCCCGTCTCTTTCTCCTTTGGTGGGTGAAACAGCTCCATAACGCAACCTCTCGGGCAACATCTATCGGAGAACTTTGGCGCTTTATAAGATCGAAGATCTAATTGTAAATCAGGTTTCCTTATTAACTCAACTGGTAGAGCATCCTCCCGGAAAGAAGGTCCGTGGTTCAAATCACGGATAAGGAAATTTCCCTTATAGAAAGGGAAAAGGCATGTATCGTTTGGGGTGGTATGGGTGACAGCTTTTGAAAAATAAGTAGTTATTTGTGGGTTTTATCTGTACGGATGTATGAAATTTATGGTCAATAAATAATATGTTTACATCTAGGAAGGTGATTTGGGAGGAGGAAACTGTAGACGTGAAGAAGATAGAGCAATGTTGTCTACCTACTCATGGGCCAACTTTTCTCTACCTTTTACATTGGACAGTGTACCACACCCCTTGATATTAGAATCAATAATCCTCGAGCCTCATGCAACAATTCCTCCCTATTTGTATGCTCCCAATCCCCAAACATGCCTCCGAACACAAAACTGCCTTTGACCAATGTTTTAAAGTATCCATCTTAGCATCCCTCCCATACTCAGACCCTCCACTGAAACTCAAAACATTAGAGCTAGCTTTCATCTGGCTCTTGGATTCCTGGAATCGCCCAGGTATTAATATTAAACATTATTGCCCCCTTTATGCATATAATTTCATCCCCCTCCGCCCCCAAAAACTTCCATATCATCCCCACTTTTTTAAAATTCCCGCGCCATACACTACCCCTCAAAACCCCTCACCTCGAATGCCTTTCCCCCATTTTCCCCCTCTTTTCCTTCCTTTCCCCTCTTTTTTCCCCCATTTTCCCCCTTCTCCTTCCCACCACTGCTTTCAGGCTCTCCTCTGCCTCATTTCTCTTCGTAATTCCTCTTGAGAAAGGTGGTTGCACCACCGAAAATTCGAGAACTAGTGAGTCCCTCTTTTGTATTTTTGTTTGTGTGTTTGCTATGACTATTTAGTGATTTCTGCTGTGCATGTTCGTAGCTTTTCCAAGAAAGTGAATATATATATATCGTACTAAACATCAAATTCACTCAGTAATGCTTAACTCCCTTGGCTCATTGAGGAACCAAGCCTTGGTCATCATACCCACCTGATTTTACAAATTCCTCTTTGACTTTCAATCCAACCGGCAGTTCTTCCTATGTCTCTTTAATCATTTCCTTCACATACACATTGAACAGCACCGGTGACGATGGGCAACCCTACCTACCCTCTTCCTAACACTGCCAATCCGGACTCTTTATCCTCAGTTGCACCTGAGCAGTCTGAGGCATGTACAGGTTGTGGATCAGTCTCCTATCCCTCCAATCCATTCCTATTTTCTTCTATGTACGCATTGATTTTTCCCAAGTCACTGTCTCAAAAGCATTTTTGAAATCTGCGAAACAGGCAAAAACGTCTCGATTGTTTTCTGGTATCATGCATGACTCTTCCCTTCCTAAACCCAAATTGATAATCCCTTAAGTAATCCTTTGCCTTACTCTGTATCCTTTAGTTGATGATCCTGAGAATAAGTTTGGCTGTGTGGGATATCAAACTTATTGTTCTTTAATCCTCACATTATGTAGCCTTTACCTTTTTTTGAATAGGAACTAATACTGATCTCACAAAATATTCCCGCCAGATTCCAATTCACCAGGTATGAAAATATCTGTCAATAAATGTGTTTAATTAAGTTATCTGAGGATTCAATGGGGGGGGTTTGTAGGTATAAATCAACCTTAAGCATTTTTCCCAATATTCTGAATATAATAGTATTTTAAATTACTTTGATAAAACAATTAAGATGTTTTATACGTGGAAATTTGGTGTTATTTAAACTGCAAAACCTTTAAATGCACAAAGTATCAAAAATCCGCTGACAAATTTCCCATTAATAAATAATTTGAGATTTCATGTATTATCTCATCTCAAAAATTCATTACACAACACAAAAATCTCAATATCTACAAAAGAAATTTAGGCATTGTATTTTGTATTAATATTATACCATTTCTAAAGGTAGACATTCATTCGTATACTGGATTTTCAAAAATCAGTCAAAAGCGATGCTTGGAACTGGTTATTTTGTACTTTTAATTGTTATCTTATATTAACAATCCCAATGTGCATTAATAAATTTGCAGGAAATGGGTCATATATAGATTTATTGATGTAATATGAAAATTTAACCTAATATTAGACATTCTGTATAAGCCATACATCTAAATATATGCTAAGCTTATAAATAATATTGGTTTTATCTCACTTGGTCATTTTTAATACACCTGATACCATAATATATGACAAAGATAATTCTAATTATCAGTTATTTATGGACAATGTAGCATGACCTGGTGTTTTGAATTCTTTTAATATACAGAACTACACAATATCAGCAAATAGGTGCACAGCAAACTGTTATTCTTAGATATTTAGGTTTCCAAATAACTTCTTATAATTCATCATATATCCTAATATTCGCTAATATATGATCATAAAATGAAATAGTTATTGAATATTAGGAGTAACACAAGCTATGAATTCTTGCAATTCAGCAGATTTCCAAATAGCTGCTAGTTGATATTAAAGATTTAGATTATTAATGAAAATATGGATTTACATTAAAAATCCAATGCTTTTCATATTCCAGATATTCTAGTTACAGCTAATAGACATGATGTGAATAAGTAATTTGTTTATCTTGGGGGTCATCAAAATGAAGAACTGGTGTTCAAATGTGACATAGCCAAAGGTCAGCCTAAATATATGTTTAGAACAGCATTTTTAATGGTTTTCACAAAAATTTACCTTCAAAATTATTTGTATACCACTGACAATCTAATGTAGGAGTGTGTCTATTAATGTACACGGAATGCATTATGTGGAAGTATAGCTATTTTAGAATCTTATAAATGATTACATCACACTAGATATCCTAACAACCCTCACAAGATTAAGGAAAATAAAATATTTGTGGTTTTTGCATATTATTAATTAATTAATTGAATAGAAATATTTTAATAAACTAAAAATCATAATACCTCTTAGATATAATATCTCATATTCTTAAAATAAATGTGTTAATGATACTTTTTGATATCTAACCATAGATATACATAAGTGAGAGTGTACATTGTAATATAAAAATATGCCGAGAAAAAATACTAAATAGAGAATGTTTCATAAATTGAAACGAAAATGTTTTGTTTGTTCATAAATCCCTTTAATAAATGACTGCTAAATCTTTCTAACAAATGCACGTGTGTCTTAGAATTGTGTCATCTTAGAAATTCTTTTATTATAATATACACCCCAATAGCTATCTATAAAGATACCTATAACAAGTTTTAATTGAAATTCAATTTTATACAAGCTTAGAAATAATTTTAAAATACCAATAAATCCATACATTCACCAATATGGGGGCATTGGCTTATTTATGGGATACAAAATGTAAGCTACACTTATAACATCTTTCCAATCAGTAGATATCTTAATATGTACTAAGCTGTGCAGAAAATGGATTATCAATGACTGGTAAGATGTTGCCTTACTTTGTACATGCATGCAATACACCAGATATTCTAATATCTGCATTGAAATGTTCAAGAGGCTAATTATTTAGGGATGATTAATATCTAATATATTTGTTGATTTTATTTTAATTCACCATTTTGCAAAATATATGTAAAATGTACACAACAGGTTTCCTATTATATCCAAATGAATGTAATTAAATTGGAATGTATAAGATAGATATAATAAGGTCACTAGTCTTATGAAAACCTGTCATACACCAAATGTGCTAGTTTAGAAAAACCAATGGGGATGGGTTATTTATGGAATTGAAAGGTGTTATCCAATTTAAGATATTTGTCTTTTACAGCAAACCTCTAACTGCAACAATAGGGTCAGAGTTTTGGTTAATTTCTAATATTTGGTATTTTTTTTACTTTAAACATTATTTAAACATGCTAGATATTGAAATATCTATCAGGAAATATGCTTGGAAAGAGTGTTTTATTGAAGGTAGGCGTTGAAACAAATATAGTCTTTCCATTCATAAGTTATTTCAATATCTGCTAATAAATATAGAGGCAATGGGAACATTATGGTTGATTTAATGTAATTTAACCGAAGTTGTTCTACAAATACACTATATATCTATTATCACTATATGCTATACACTATATCCAATTAACTGTCTAAATATGGTATTGGAATGGGACATTTTCTTAAATTAGCCAGTATATAGTATTACCTTAAAAATACCATTTAATTCATTCACTATCGAAAGGTATATCTATAATTAATAAGGCATATATTTTTTTCAGATGTTATTTGAAATTTGAGTGCAAAAATAAAACAATGGCTTTTCATTCTATTGTTTTAAGGTATTTATTTTATTAATTAATACTTTAGCTGGAAAAGCCAAGCTGTTTAATTTTCGAGTGTTATTATGAAATTTTTCCATCAAGTTGAGCCAGGTACTGTTTCATTTAGGTGTAAGTTTTTATCTTACCTCAGAAATTTTTTTAGTACACCAGAAAAACCATTTAAATGCTAATTGAACAGCAAAGAAAGCATTTGTTATATTATACAATAAGTTTTCCAAACTACAAGCTCCTGATACCTTATTTTTTCAAAAAACCCAATTACCAAATCTGCTAGTAGACATACAGACATTTGGAAATATTTATTGTAAATAGGTATAATTTAGCAACAAGATTCTCCCACAATCCCAGATAATATCATAAGATAACTCTGCTGCAAACTAGTTATTCATATTTTGTAATATGTAATCTAATTAGAGGAATTCTTCCAATTCACCAGATATCCTGAGGTTCCAAATAACAGATGTGTTATGAATAGGTTATATATTGCATATAAAATGTTATCTAACCTTCCATATTGTTTTTATAGATATGGTATCCCATATCATATTATGATATGCTTGCAAAAGATACTTTAATGATATTTATTAGCATAGTTATAAGTGCTGAACATAGTTATCAATCTAAAATATGCACCTGTACAAGGCTATAGATTTGCCAGTTATAGGTTATGCATCACATTTAGGGTTATTTTAACTCAAAAATTCTTTCAAAACATATCAATTCCCTATATCTGCTAACAGATTTTCAGGAAATATGTTATTAATTGATTTTAGGCATTTTCTAGCCTTAAAAAATATATCAATACTTAAGGTATTCCAATATTTATTTATAGATACAGAGAAAATAAATTTTTAATTGTTGTTAGCTTTTATGTAACCACTGAAATTCATATAATCACCCAGGTGTACATGCCTTTCAGTATATGTTTTCAATCAATAGACATGTTCCATGTATCCTAATCACTTTACATATTTGTATTAAGTGTTTGATTTATTAAGTATGGTATTATTTAAACTTAAAATCCATTAAAAAATACCAGATATGCTAATATATGAAAATATATTTTTTAATTAGTTATTTTTAATAATAACGTTTTTTTTATTTATAAATAAACCAGCTATTGCATTATTAGATAAACAACATTTAAACCGGAGGAACAATAATAAGTTTTTTGCAATGTTTCCCAATGCAAGGCATCACAATATCTCTTTATGGATGGGTTTAGACTATGTGACTAATTATGCTCAGTGTTATTTAACTTTACAAATTCTTTTAATATTAGGTGTAATAGATGCCATCTAATCTTAGAAATTCTTGAAATACACCAAATATGCCAATATCTGTTTATAGATAAGCTTGGAATAGATTGTTTACTGATACTGGGTAATTCCAACTTATACAATCCCTTAAAACATAGGATATCCCAATTACCTAGATATCCCAGCTAATAGGTGTTAGTTCTGAAGAGGATAGGCTATATATTGTAATACGGTGTAATGTAATCATTCATGTTGATTCATTTCCCAAGTTATCTGAATATCTGCATTAACTTATGCAGGTAACTGTTTATCAATGTTTTCTAATCACTAATCTTACTGTCCTTATTCTATCCATGGACAACATGCCTTAATATCAGCTAATACATGTTCAAGAAATGAATTCTTGATGTAGTGGTACTTGTATCCTAATTTATAATATGCAATATCTGCTCAGGAATACTTCATTACTGAATTCAAAATGCAATCTACAAACTCATGTATTAATATTGTTCTTTGCCACTGTTTAAATGGATTATAATTAGATGTAATGATTTTTCTAACCTCACAAATGTGTAGTCTTCCAATATACCAGATATTAAAATATCTGCCAACACAGTTTCTTGAAATGATATAAATATAGGAATTGAGGATTTGCCTAACCTTAATAGGACTTTCAGTACACCATATACCTTCATATATAGCATTGAAAAAAGCTTGTTTGCTGAATTTAAGGTGTAAAATAAATATATGAATGGGTTATTAGTTATAATGCAGTAATAGATCCACTTATAAATTCTTTTAATATAATTAATATCCCAAAACCTGCTAATTAATGTGCATATAGCTAGTTCTAAATCGTCAGGAAGATGTTATCTAAACTTAAATATACTTTTTTAATAAAACAGATGTAACAATATCTTATGAAATAACAGGTTTACTACATTTCCATGTATAAAATATGAAATCTATTCAAGTTATCTTAACTGTACATAAAGACATTCTTTGAACATGTTTTATCTTAACGTTATGTTCATTTATATGTCAAAAAGAATTTGTTTAATATACTGGATATCCCAATATCAGAAAAGAGAAGTGCAGGGAATAGGTCATTAACTGATATTATTATATTACTAGGTAATCTACCGGTTAAGGTAGGATTTTAGATGGACACAATAATCAAAAAAATATTTACCAACTCCAAACAAAACCCAATCCAGCAACCTACTCTCTTTTTCAGGTCTCTCTTAATCCCTAAGTGTACTTCCTTCCTTCCTTTATCCCCCATCTAAGGCATCCTTATCTCCTTCTTCATGCCCCTTCCTTGTTTGCCATTAACATTCTCCCCTTTATTACCTTCTGAAACATCCCATAATTGCTGCTCAATACGTCTTTCATCCATTTTTCGTGCCTCCATAGGATTTTTCTTAACAAACCCCTCTCCCCCCCCACTATCACCAGTATTTCCTTGTTTTCCTCCTTTTAGTTTATTTCACCTTGTCCATTCTTATCCACACCTACAATTCATTAGCCTCCAATCAATATCTATCCTCCTGCTTCAGTGATTAGGCTTCTGCACCGTACATAGCTATGCTCCCTATCAGAGTTTTTACAAGTCTTTTCTTAACCTCCCTGCTCAACATCCCTGATATCTATGCCCTCCTTCTTGCCTAGGACAATTTTTCTCCTTACATCCCTACTATTTTCATCAAATTGGTGCAAAACTTTTCCGAGACATTTCACTATTCCACCTGCTCTTTTTTCCCTTCTTATTTTAATGTTTAGCTTAGCCTTTGTATTTTCTGGAAAATCGCATATCCTTAGTTTTAATAATGTTGATTCTCATCCCATATCTATTGCACTGAACCTCCAATTCACTCAGTAATGCTTGCTTGCTGACTGAGCAACTTGAGTTTATTTACCATGTTTTCCTAAACATTTCAGTAATACCAAAGCAATGTTGTCTACCCCCTTGGCCTAATTTGTTTACCTCTCTTATAATGCCCATTCTATTTCATTGTTGAGTATGCCTGGACCTAAGGTATCTTATTCTTTGCTATGTTCCTTTTCCATGTCTAACCTTTCCGGCCTAAGTTCTCTGCCATACAGTGTTTCTATATATTCCTTCTATCTTTCTTGGATTTTTAATGGTTCAGTTATTATATTATCCCATTTGTCTTGAACTGTTAGTGAAGATCTTACTTTCTTACTTCTCTATAATAACTTAACCTTGCTCTATAGAGCACCAACTTCACCCTTCTTCTGTAAACTTTCCATATCCTTTTATTGTGTTTTCCTCCATTCTTCTTTTGCTTTATTTGTTGCCCTTCTTAATTTATTGTTTAACTCTTTGTACTTCATTTTGCCTAATTCTGTGTTTACATTCTTCCATTTTCTTCTCTCATCCATCTTTGCAATCATCTCATCTGTTACCCATGATTTCCTTATCCTTTTCTTGTTAACAGTTCCTATAGTATCTTTTGTAACTTCCAATATCCCTAGCTTGATCCATTCCAATTTTTCTTCAATAGCACTCAGTTCTTTACCGTCATCCATTATTTTCTCTACAGCCTGCTGATACTACTTCCTCGTTAATCCATTTAATGCTTCTACATTCCATTTCCTAACCCACCGCCCTTGCCTTATCTTTTTGAAACGGATATTACAATTCATAACAACAAAACTGTGGTCAGAGTCCGCATCTGCTCCTGGGAAACTGTGCGAATTTGTCACACTGTTGCTAAACCTGTGCCTAACCATAATATAATCTAACTGATACCTTTCTGAGTCAACTGACATTTTGCATGTACCCCTATGCCTTTTGTGGCTTCTAAACCATGTGTTGGGCTTATGACTAGCACCTCTCTCCTGCAGAATTCAATCACTTTCTCCCCACATTCATTCCTCCTGCCTAACCCATAGTCCCCCACCTCAACACCATCTCTTTCTTTGCCTACCATCACATTCCAAGCGCCCATCACTATTAATTGTTTCCCTGCAGGAACACACATGATTATATCCTCTAACTGATCATACATCCTATCAACTTCTTCCTCCTTGTGGTTGCTCAGTGGCTAGTATACCTGAAAAATGATCAAGTTTGTCAGTTCTGCTTTAATTTTTACGAGTAAGATTCTATTAGTTGCTTGCTCTATGTTGATTATGCATCTTCCTATCCCTTTATTTAATATTACGGCACCACCTCATTGGCTCTTGTCCCTGCTGCTATATGTTATTCTATAATTATCACTCCAGTAATCCCCAGTATCCTTCTATTTCTCCTCACATAGCCCTAAAATATCTCTATTACCTCTTTCCATCTCTTGCTTAATATACTCTAATTTGCCTGTCCTTGACATTTTCCTGACGTTCCATTTTCATATTCTAACTACTTTAATCTTCTTCTTCTGTCCTGATACAGTGATGTCTTCCCTTCAAGGGTTTCGTAGGCTGCCAGGCTGGACCCATGGCCGCTTAGGCAAATTCCCACAGTTGCCAGGGGTCAATATCTATCTTGTGTTCAACCTTTTTTGTGAGAATAATAACTGAGGCAGTTTCATGTTGCCATCCTCAATAGTTTTTTTAATTTGACACCGTCAGTTAATGGCTGCCAAACTTGGGTCAGATGCCTTTGCAGTCGCCTCACTGAGGAGCAGACGCTATGTAGACTACTTTTCGTCTGGGTCCTAACCCTCGACCTATCTGGCATGGTTGACCCTACCAGGAGCAATTGTTATTACTCCCACCAGCACATTTCAAGGGGTCATCGGAAAGGACAAGCCCTTCCACCACGTCAAGGTTGCAATCCATGGGAGGGTAATTGATATTGCATAGGTATAATTACAACCTTAAACATTCTGTCAATCTACCAGAAATCTCACAACTGTCTCTAGATATGCTTGGAGTTGATAATTTATTAATGTTTATGATTATCAAACAAATATTTCAGTTGTACTCTTATTCATGTGTTTGGAATAGATTATTTATGGTTGCTAGGTATTCTATTCTTAGAAATTCCTTAATGTACTAGTTAACTCATTACAGTTAGATATGAGGAGTGTATAAGTTAGTAAAAGATGTAGGTATTTTATAGCCATATAAAATCTCAATATTCATCAGATATATCAATAAATGGATATTTTGTGAATGTTTAATTTATTGATGTTGGATGTTCAATGTCATAAGAATTTAATTCTACCCAGAGTTGTCTCGAAATTTATTTGTCAATATATTTACTGATAATTGGTATTTAAATGGATTTTAGGTTAGGTCAACCCTGTATACATGCATGTATCTTAATTTCTGTCTGCAGATAACCTAGTGTTGGGTTATGTATTGATTCAAGATGTTAGGTTATTTTATGAAGATAGTGTAATCAAACAGTTACAATTCTTTTAATCAACTAGGTCTTTTAATATCTCTCAATGCTGGAGCATGTCTTTAAGGGATGTTAGGGGATAGAAAACCTTATTGATGTCTTGCATACATAATTATCTCAATAAAGTCTGAAATGTGTGTTAAATAATATTCTGAGAAATATCATCTTTTCTTGAGAGATTCCGCCTCATCATCGTACTTTGAAAATTATGGTGACAAAATTATGGTGACAAAAAACTTTTTAGAGACACAGGTGTTTCATTAATGACAGCTATGTTACATTATTAATATAACTTTTGGCAGAAAACTGTGGAAATATAAAGAGAAGATAAAATGTTATGAGAATGAAACAAATCTAGGCGAATAAGATAAAATTAAATAGAGAAGATGCTACTGTGTTGCCATGTTAAATTTAAGACTTATTCCTGGCAATATTGGTTTCGAAAAATTCTGAAATGTTTAAAATTGTTAGAGATAACCAAGAAATCATGATTAATCAAGATTCCTACGAGTACCTAAAAGTCGTTAGACATAACATGATCAACAATTGGGAGCAACGTTCGATATATACAGCATGTATATGGCATAAAATAAACAAAACAAGATTATTTCATTCGACAATCAGGTTTTAAAAATTACAATTTTTAGTTTATTAAAATTACAAGTTCTATTAAAAAATTATAAGTTCTCAATTTACGTTGGCATTGAAAAACTGAAATTATAATAAAATATTTGTTATACCCTTATATTGAGGGTTATAGGTTATATTGAGGCTTTTGTGACACTTATCCAAATCTGACTCCTTGTAGTATTACGAAAAAAAAGTTTCTTTCGTCGTTTTCTTGGTGCGAAATTAAAAAACTGACAGTAATGACTGCAATTTACTGTCACCTTGACTGAGCAGAATAAAGAAAAATTAAAAAATGACATTGTTTCGTTCGCTTAAACCACTTTCAAGATATAAACTGAAAATAAATCAATCTACATGCTCACAATGTAAGATTCTCACAATAAATATTGCTTTTCCCTTCTTTTTTATCAAATGTCCAGACATGCCAACTTTCAAAAATGAAAAATCGGGAGGACATGCCAATTTCAAAAATGAAAAATCGGGAGATTTTTAGAAGTGTATCACGAAGTAATCACTTTTAATTACCACAATATTTGCATGGCACCTTAATCCCTTTATGACACTTTGCCAATTTTTAATGAATGTCACACTTTATTAACATGTTAAGCTAAGTACACAATTTGAACAGTTCATCAAGAACGTAAGAAGGAAAAATCGGGAGTCTCCCGCTTAAATCGGGAGAGTTGGCATGTCTGAATGTCATTAATTTATTTCCTATTGTATATTGTACTTCATTTGGATTTTACAGCGCCTCTCTCGGAAACTAGTCAAACTAAGAAGGTACACAATTCTTTCCCGTTCAGAGTGTTTGAATAAATCAGCTGTTTTCATATAATGTTTCGGTCAATACTTCTACATTAGTGTGTGGCTGCGAACGTTCAAAAGTTATAAGTGCTGCCATTTACAGTTGGTTTCAAAGTTTACTTGTGTCAACAGTTCTACTGGCGTCATTTCTACGGTTTGAAAAAAAAGATATCACATATGAGTAAGTTGTAACGACTTTACTTTAAAGTGATCCACAATTAGTAATATAAAAGTTGACGTATCATATTTTGTTGCCCTTTGTCGTGAACGTTCATTAGCAGTAAATGTTTGCTGTGTACTTAATGTTTCGGCAAAATTATTTCGAAATATATAAAAAGAAAAATTTATAATCAAACTTAGACATAAATACACCCTAGGAACTTAGCTCAAGCTTTAAATTTGTAATTCTCTGGTTCGATAAGAATTAAATGAGATTTATATCAATATCTGATAAATCGTACCCTAAGAAGAAAGTTATTCTTTTAAAAATTAACAATTTTGATCAGGAGGGCTGGATACCAGATAATATATCCATAGTTCGATATAAATACACCTCTAAATTCCTGCTCGACTCTAAAATACTTTTTTGGAAAGTCAGGTAAACATAAGTATGTTATTAAAATGTTACGTGGATTATGTACACCTAAATAAGAAAGTATATATTTCAAATCGTGTTCTTAAACATTGGTAGGACATCCATAACTTTTAAATCTCTGCTCAAAAAGTGGAATAATGTCATAGTGCATATTGTCAGGTATGAATTAAAAATGAGTATTAAAAATTTTATGGATGAAAAACAGTCAAAAAAATGTGATCTTCATATTTCCAAGGCAATAATCTAAAAGGTCTAAATAGGAAATCTGTTATCAATTCTTGTATATACCTTTGCATGCATTGTATGACTATACATAATGAAGATCTAAGTTAAATTACTTAAAGCAAATGTCAAATAGGTTAAAAAAACGGTTTAAATCCATTCATATGTACAAATACGTCATTTCTAAAATTAAAAACTTGTTTTAACAATTCGATGCAATTAACTGGTTGGCATGTTAACAAAGTGTATATCATATTCATGGCTGGGCAGTAATCAAACTTAAAAATATTGCGGAAAGTGTAGTTATTTATATCTGTGTTCCAATCAGGATAGAAATGTAATTTTAAAAATTCATGTGCAAAATATAAATAAGAAACACAAATTTCTATTTGTATTTTAAATGTTTGACCAGTAAAATTCACAAAAAATAACTACATTAAATAAGGATGTGAAGGTCCTTTAGAAACACATTTTTCCCATTAAAAAAATTGAATAATATAAGGACGTTTTTATGAATCACACCACTTTACTTTCCTACATAAACTTTTTTAATTTTCACGACCCAGGTTTCGTTATAGAATAATAACATCAGGTAAAAATACAAGTCAAGCACAGTACATATATACATCTCTGGGCGGAGGGGAATAGGAAGTAGGAAAGAAAGGATTGGTTTAGCCTGGAAGAGGGGAGCTAAAAGTAAAGTGGTTTCATTTATAAAAATGTATTAAGTTTGTACACCAAGTTATTGCCAGAAACTGTTTTTTTGAATAATATAATCTGAAAAGCAAAACATGTATGTTTTATCCAAGGATAGAGATAAACAGATTTATGTGCAGGTTGTAAATCACCTAATAATCATTTCGGTAATTGTAGTTTAAAAAAACTTTAAAATCCTAGTCAAGCTGCATGAGAGTTAAACTGTGTTACAGTTGTGGAAAAAAAGATTAAAAAACAGTTATAGCTTTCATTTTTCAAAATGAGTGTTAAAAATTATGAAAATGTAAGAATGTTGGCTGGAGTAAAGTAGAGGTTGAAGAATTTCAGCTGAAAGAGTAAATTTATGTGAACATAAGTTGCAAAAGTAAAGCTTTTATTACAGAGAGTCTAACTGGTACTGTAAGTGGAAGTACATATTTCAGAAGTGTTAGTTCCTATTCTGAAAAAGGCAAAGGCTACATCATGGGTGGATTACAGAACAAGAAGTTTGATATCTCATTCTGCTAAAGTTATGTTCAGGATCATCAAAAAAGGATACAGATTAAGGCAAATGATTACTTAGCGGATGATGAGTTTGGGTTTAGGAAAGGGGAGAGGTATGTGAGATGCCACTTCAGTAATGTGATCACTAATCGAGAGAGGAATGTAGAATACAATCAGGACGTAATTGCCTGTGTTGTAGATTTTGAAAAAGCATTTGATAGAGTGACTTGGGAAAAATTCATGAATGTATTGCAGAAAATAGGAATGGATTGGAGGGACAGGAGACTGATCCCGAACCGGTACATGTGTCAGACTGCTCAGGTGCGAGTGAGGAATGGAGATTCTGGATGGGCAATGTTAGGAAGAGGGGTAAGGCAGGGTTGCCCATTGTCACTGGTGCTGTCCAACGTATATGTGGAGGAAATTATTAAAGAGACACTATGGGAAGAACTGGAGATAGGAGTTAAGGTCTGAGGGCAATCAATAAATCTGGGTATTCTCGCTGATGCCCAAGCATTAATTGCTCAGTCAGCCAAGGGGTTGCAAGCATTGCTGAGAGAATTGGAGGTTCAGTGCGATAGATATGGGATGAGCATCAATTTTAATAATACAACGGTAATGCAACTTTCCAGAATGAATAAGGCTTAGGTAAGCATTAAAATTGGAGGAGAAAAAAGATAGCAGGTAGAACAGTTTACATATCTTGGAAGTGTTTTGGACCAATATGGTCAAAGTAATATTGGGGAAGAATTGCACTAGGCAAGGAGGCTTTCTCATGGAGGAAGGAGTTTATGATGGGGACGTTGAGTAGGGATGTTAAGAGAAGACTTGAAAAAAATTTGTTATGGAGTGTAGCCATGTACGACATGGAAACTTGGATACTGAAACAGGAGGATAAGCATTGATTCGAGGCTATATCAGATATGTGGGTATGGAGAAGAATGAAGACGGTGAAATGGACTGAAAGGAAAACAAATGAGGAAGTACTGGAGATGGTGGGTGAGGAGAGGGGTTTCTTGGAAGAAATCCTATGGAGTTATAGCTGTTATTTTTCAAAATGATTGTTAAAAATTATGTAAATGTAAGAATGCTGGCTGGAGCAAAACATAGGTTGAATAATCTCAACTGAAAGACTAAATGTAAATGAACGTATATTGCAAAAGTAAAGCTTTTCATTTCTTAAGTAACTCATTAAAGAGATTTGCACAAACACTTAAAATTCTTCAAAGTCCTCTCCTTAAGCCTTTATGCATTTTTTTCAGTGACTCTGCCATGACCCATATGAGTTCTTGGAGGCATCTTTGGAGACCTCTGTCATGGTCTTTGCACATGGTTGATTGGATCACTTTTTTAGACCAAAAATATGATTCTTGCAGGGCTGCCTTAATCCAATGGAACCTGTTGGGACAATGTCTGGACTACAGAAGCATGGGATAGCATTGGAATTGGGTGTTTGGCCAGGAAATTGTAGAATTGTTAGGTGTTATATCAAGGCACATTATATTGATGGGGCTTGCATGTAGTAGAGATGTCCTTTCTTGTTCTGATGACATTTATTTTGAGTTTTCAGCATATCCATGTAGTAGGCAGCGTTGCTAGTCTGTCTCGGAGGAACAAACTGCTAATGAAGAAATGCTTTGCTGTTTTAAAGAAAGAAAGAAAACACGGCAATTCCACATTTACACCTTATTCAGGCAACCATGTTTTCACCACTGCGTGGCATCTTCAGGTAAAGGGATACATATTATAGGGCGGGTATATATACACAGTCAGGAAGGGGGGGTGGATTGGGGAGAAAGGAAGAGGGAGGGAGAGGGGGGAGGAATCTGGGTGATGGGTAGGAGTGGGAGAGGTTATGGGGCACTCAGCGGAGGTTTGAAGGCTTCGCGTTGTTTCTTCACCTGAAGATGCCACGCAGTGGTGAAACCATGGTCGTCTAATAAAAGTGTAAATGTGGAATTGCCGTGTTTTCTTCCTTCCTATACAATGGAAAAATTCCACAAAGTAATGGCTAAAACAGTCTCTTATATTGCTTTGCTGTTTACTGCTAATTCTTGCTTTTATGCGTTACAGAGACTGGTTGATGTGCCAGTCAGAGGTTCATTATTTTTTTTGCTTGAATATAAAAACCTGGTTCTATTGCCAGTGATAATATTATCTAAATGGTCTCCTTCATTTTCAGTATTTTGTAAACCTCAACTGAAAACTTCTACTCAGTCAGTCATTAGTGAATGAATGGGCAATTGGGGATTTACAACTAATATGCTATCACTGCCAAAGTATTGAAAGCACTGAGACATGTATGTATGGCATTGCTTAGCGTCTCTCTCAATCTAGCGCAAGTGGTTTGGTTAAACTCCGACCAATAGGAGTGACATGGGAAATTGAATTCCTTTTCTTCAATTACCCTGTATATTTTGGTGAAATAATTAAGAAAGTAGATTAAAATCCATTATTGGACACTTTTATGCCATAGAAAGAAGGTTAACGCTATTTATTGTTTAAACAGTTCTTTCATAGTTGTAACAAGGGACATAATAATCCATACTTTAAGATAACCAATAATAAAGTGTATAATTCACAAATATCATTGGGATAGCCAGAAGATCATGTTGCTCCATGGCTACACAGAAATACACCAAATGATTCCTGTCTCAACTGAGAAATACTTAAATCTCTCATCAGATTGGTATAAAGAGAGGAAAAAAATGTTGTCATAGGTTTTAAAAATGTATTTTCACATAATTAATCATTAATTGTTGATATGAAAACAAGCTAATCACTGAGTTATCACATGAAATATGAAAAAATTTGGTCATAGGTTTTAAAAATATATTATAGTTTAAAAAAATATATTTGCATATAATTAATTGATAATTTTTGAAATGAAAACAATGTAATCAGTTAAAAACCAGAAAACAATGTTATCAGATTAAATTTTAAAATGATGGCTAAAAGGAATAAGGAAAAGATTTATAATCCAGTTTTAAATTAAACAAACCTTTAAAATGGGATAAATGTCAATATTTCCATAAAATAAATTGGAAGGAAAATAACTCTTTTATTCTTAAAGTGAAATAAATCTTATATTCTGCTTATTGCTTCGATCAGATAGGTATCAATATAAGAATCATGTACAATTACTATGGGTTGCAGTAGTCTAGAGGATCTAGGTATGCATTGGACTACTGATTAGAGGATCCTGGGTTCAATTCCTGGGCAAGGCACTCTGAGTGCCTGCAGCTCCACCCAAGCTATGTGATTTATTGGGTACTAGATCTTCCCTGATGGGTGAATATTACACACCATCGGGTTCAGTACTGGGTGGACCAAATCAACCTTTGGGTTAATTACTGTGTTTAAGGTTTTTTATGGTACAATAATGGACCAAATGTAATTTGAAAACACAGTTTTAGCTATGTTGTTGTAGATATATTAAGAATTTTATGGCATGAAAGTCAAAAAAAGTACAAGATATGTCACAGCAAATATTGTTGAAAATCCCAGCTGAGTAATCCTAATCTTTAAATTTGTGTATGCTAAGGCCATAAGATCAAAAAAATAGATTTGAATCAATTATTTGACACAATTACACAATAAAAACTTGATTAGAGCCATATATTCTTACAATAATTTTGAGAAAGTCCTATTAAGAAGAATTTTATCCATAAATTAGCTACAATATACCAAGTATAATATATAGCTAGTGTAAACTGTAATAATCGATTTACCCTTTGCACTTGAGACCATTTCTGTGGAGAAAAACCAGCAACTCAAGATGTTTCGTAGTACGTTTGGTGACTATTATCTCTAACATAAAATGTTTTCAATGGAAAAGCAAATGTCAATGCCTCATAAAATCAGTTTACGCCACCATTGCAAGGTTTTTCGTAAGAAACAGTAATTTGTTGCTAATTGATCGTCACGTTCAACACCACCCATTTGTTTTATATAATTTATTACAATATTAGGCTTCTTGATGGTAACTTCAACACCGCCTCATAGAATTCTTCTCACAGAAGTCAGTCATTCATGCATTGTTCCAATTCCTCGAGCAAGTGACAACCCTCTTGTCTTTCCATGATAAAACTAATGTAATTCCCTTGCGGAATGCTACTGTCGATTTCCTGCTGAATTTTGGTGTTTTTATTTGGTTTGGCAAATGCTTTTTATTTGCTAGTGTTTGTTCCTGACAGGTGGCATTTCAATTTCAATAACTCTTCAGCAACGGATAAAGCTGGTGTAGTATGAAATTTGTTTGAATAAAATGTTATGTCACTGACATTCCGTGACCAGTACTCTTGCAAATTCATGAGCGGCATTGCCCCCATATTTATTGTAATGCCAATGAATGCCCACATTTCCTCAGTAGTCACACTGTGCCAAGTTTGCAATATTGAGAACGGTGATAAAGTTCTTGTTCTCTTACTTTTTTCTAGCACAATTATTTGTTTCTGTAACTACTTCATTTACAAGTTCATCAGTAAAAAATAGTTTAAAAAAATCTAATAGTTCTCTCGTGTCTGCAAATATATGCGATCCTACAGGATTGTTGCCGGCAGGAAATGGTATTCTCTGGGGTATTTCTTCTGGACAGCGAATTCATTTAGAACTATGAGGTTGTGGCTCTTATTCATCATCACTTTCTATTATTCTAAGTTTTCACCTTCTTACACCTCTTAGTTTGTCATTATCATTATCACTGCTCGCATTCTCTCTATCGTCAAGCTCTCTGTGTATAGAGGTAATCTCCTCGTTTAGAAACTCTAAATCAAACTCATCTAAAGCTAATTTCATTGTTACGTTCCATGGTAATGGGGATCTAAAACTTCAAACTTTTCTAGGCTCTTTGCCACAGCTGTGAGGTTCGAACTGAGACCGAAAATGCAATCTGGTTCGTGGTTGTGTACTAATTTCAGATAAGAAAATCTTATCTCCATTTGAAGGAACTAAGAATAAAAAAGTCTTATTTCCATTGAAGGAACATCATTTCACACTTCATTAGATTATGCAAACAGAGCGAAGGAACATGCATTGAAGGAATTAAACGTAAACAACTGCCACCACCCATGAAACTATAGCAACGTACAAAGTGGTGAGCAACAGGCACCTCTCGAGTTGCCACATGAAATTGAGTGGTGAGTGAGACTCACCTATTGAGTGCCAAGGATTAATATGATTGAGGGAACCGAAAATTGAATTTTACACTCATTTTTTGACAGAAATAAGCCTTCAAATTCCTGCTCCAACAGAAAATTACTTCATTTTCTGGTCAGATTGTTATATAAATTCCTGTTTCTTTTGTCAATAAAAGATCAATATAGATATTTATAATCCTAGAAATGTAAAATCTTTCAAGACAAAATAATATCAATAATATGATCAAGAAAGAATATAATATATATTTTTGTCATACTTTGGCATAAAACCATCATGTACTGCTGACTGGGGTTTGTAAAAACCTAAAGTAGTCATCAGAAAAGCATTCATATAATATTTCAATCAGTTCATAGACATGGATAAAAATTAGAAATGTTAGTTTAGTTAGTCTAAATACTCAAGTTGGTGGTCCAAAATTGAGAAAAAAGAAAATTATAAGCCAATATTGGATTATAAGTTATCTGACATTCTCATTTTTCAAAATGTCCATAAATTTTGATCTTTGGCTGAATTTCTGCTGCTGGACCCTTACGCTCACCTGTAGTAATTGCTTCCCTGCCCAAACACCAACTCCTGAGCTATTCTTTGTTGGCCAGATAAGAGGCTGTGGGCACCAAGGTCCAGTTCACTGAATGTGACTATTCATCTTTAATAAGTAAATCCATATACATGTTCATTAATACATTATTGAGCAGGAAGATTATCCCTTTTCCTCTTCACAGAGAGTTACAGAGGGCTACAGAGTCATCGATAAACATATTGATATAAGTATTGTTAATCTTAAAATCCTTTAATAAGTATAGCATGAGGTGTGGTGAAAGTGATGAAGCACTCACTGGCGTTGACGCTTGACAGTTCAGGGATGGGGAATGATTGAGCAATATGCCATTACTGGATTACCACTTCTCCCTGCTGTTGGGTTGCTTCAGTGAACATATCTAAAGCCTCCTCTGCCCATGGTAGGGTCACTTTTCTATTGAATATCTCATTTTCTTGAAGTAATGCCCATCACTTATTGTTTCATTGGAGCACATAAGATATCAAAAGCAGCAGTAGTTAGCTGCCATAAGATCCATTCTACTCACAATAAGAAGCCTGCTGCTTTAGGAATATCACACACACAAATTAAGGGATGATATGTTTAACACTATACACTCTTTTCTTGGATATTGTGGTCAATTGGACTGACAGTTATTGTGTTTTTATAAAAACCTCCCAAATATTTTAATTTATGATTTTTAAATTTGAATTTGATTTGGGTAAAGTGGCCATTGATTTATTCAAATAATTGGATCTGCAAATTCTGTTTCCAAATAATTTATAACGGTAAATTCACATATTTGATTGATCAAATATATAACCCAATCCCACAAATAACAAACATTTGTAACTTTAAACTTTTCTTGTACCAATTTTTCACAATACTTGGCCCAGCATTGCAGAATCGCAGGGGATAGCACATGTCCCTTAGGCAATCTGGTGAATGCATAAGTTTCATTGTTTAATTTGATACCATAGAACTTCCAATGGCAAAAGTATTCACATATTTGATTGATCAAATATATAACCCAATCCCACAAATAACAAACATTTGTAACTTTAAACTTTTCTTGTACCAATTTTTCACAATACTTGGCCCAGCATTGCAGAATCGCAGGGGATAGCACATGTCCCTTAGGCAATCTGGTGAATGCATAAGTTTCATTGTTTAATTTGATACCATAGAACTTCCAATGGCAAAAGTCAACTTGCAATTGATAAAATACACTTTTAAAGTCTATTTTAACCAGGTATGCATTCGTTCTTATCTAGGCCATGGCTCAACTCAGTCATAAGATGGAGAATTTTGGTGTAAAAAAGTACGTAGTCCAAGGTATTAAATCATAAATTAACCCTAGCCCCTTAGCTTATTCGTTTGCCTTTGTTAGTTGGCCTTAGCTGTAAGGAAACACTTAAATATTATTTGATTCCCCAGGGTACTATGATACCTGTCTTATCCAGGGCCTGCAAGTAATAAGAATAATCCATGTTACGTGACACTGGGGTGGAGTAAGATACATCCTGAGGTTGCAGGAGCACGGCTAAAGTGCAGGAAATTTTGGTATTGACATACTGTTTATAGTATTGGGAGGATCGGTTGTAAAATGGGCAGTAGGCTTGGGTCCAATTGCAGGTCTTCAAAGATTTGTTCCAAGTTTTCCAATTGAGCTTCTTCCCGTGCCTCCTCCAGGATGGGGGCCAGAATATTCCTGGGATTTTGGAAGCCAGGGATCTGCAATTTTTTATCTAAATCTCTTTTGGTATTTGGACTTGTCCGGGTTCGGTTGATTGTTGTCACTGCTGCTGTCCTTCTGTGAGTCATTGTTGTCATTAGATGATCCTTGACTTGAGTCCTCTTCTGGGAAGTCCTCAGGAGACTCAGGCTTTGCTGAGTCATACCATGGAGCAGGACCTCTTCATCCATGATGAGAGGGTGCTAGGCATGATCAGCTCATTTAGACATTCATGGCCAAAAGTTGAGGATATATGGTTTCACGTAAATTCATCTTAAAATTCCTGCTCCTGTTGTTATTAATAAATACTAGAATCAGTTAGATGAAACATGCAGAAGAAATACAATTTTTGTCATTAATATAATGTAGAAGCACAGTCATAAAATTTACTTTTGAAAACCATTTCCTATTGAGTCAGAAAAAGAATATTTTAAAATCCATACCAAAGTGTGTGCGCATTGATTGCATGTCTCTGCATTTTGGTTTTCTTCATCCTCATTGGTTCTCATTTAGTTTGGATAGATTTGCTTTCAAATTCAAATCCAGATTGCAACAGAAATTTTTTGAAGCTTTCTTGTCCACCTTATATAGGACTGGTAGTCTAGTACCTTATTCCTCATCATATTGGCATGCTAATGGCATAACCACAAAATAGAAAAGAGACCAAGGAAAATAAAAGTCTTTCTATATTTAGTCTATAGTTTCTCAAATCTCACAGTCATAAGAATGACTCAAAAATTAGCCATGCTGTCACCAAAATTGGACATAAATGCATCTTAAAAGTTATGCTCATTCATGTAAACTAATTCTTAGAGTGACTTTTAATAATCAAACCACTTTACTTTTCCATACAAACTTTTTAATTATTGCAACCCAGGTTTCCTGATGATGTTATGCTATAACGAAACGTGGGTTGTAAAAATTAAAAAGTTTATGTGGAAAAGTAAAGTGGTTTGATTATTGAAAGTCAGTATGAAGATTTTTCACCAAGTTACGCCAGAAACTTTTTTATTTACTTCTTAGAGTTTCAATTAGACATAGCAAAGACAAATCATTGATGGGCATAATTAAATTCCTTTGATAGCTTAATATTTTTAAAAGGGATAAGAATATCGGAAAAGGTACATTGAAATACATTTCAGGACCCATTTATTGCTTAAAAGTCTAGCTTTAGGTGTGATACATTTGATAATATGGGCAGATAAGCCAAAAAAGAAATTTAAATGAATGTTTTTAAAATTTCACTCTTGAATGAATGCTTGAGTTTTAAATCTTAAAAGCATGGGCATTTGGGAAAACTGTTTTAATAATATTTCAGTGTAGGTCATTATTATACCAAAAATGTAGTAAAGACTTAAAAAGTGCAAAAAAGTAATAATGAGAGCAAAATCTAAGATGTGTATGATTCCTAAGATCCTTGATTCAAGTTATATAGCCTTATAAAACTGATTTAAAACTGTATTTTGTTAGAAAATTAGTCCAGAGAGACAAAAACATGAGATTTAAATAAAATTATGGACAGAAAAACAATTCAGGAACATTTATAAATTTGTATTTTAAAATCAATGGCTAGAAAATCTGTAAATAAAAATATAAGACATTCCAAGACATATATGGTGTTTAGAAGCCCAGCTGAATTTTGAAATTATTACCTAATGTAGTTACAGAAAATGTCAGACTAATAAGTTATACTCATTAAAAAAAACAAAAGGAAATTAATTAACCCTTTGGTCGATTTGATAGGTGATGGTACAGTTCATCCAGTACTAAGCCCAACAGCATTTGAAATTTACACATCAAGATAGAAAGGCTAGTTGCTTTCATTGTTTGGGTTTTGGTTTCCCAAGAAGATCTGGTATCTGAAAAATCACATCTTGGGTTGAGTTGCAAGTTCCCAGAGTACATTACCCGAATGAAAAATTAAAAGTTAATAGTTCTTTTTTAAACAAATAGCTTTCAATCAAAGCCACGGCTGTTTGCAATCTCAAAATGAGGGTCCTTTAGGTTTAAATTTCTGAATTTTAGTCCAATCTAGGACATCATTATGTTAATAAAATAAAGTATAAGCTTAAAAAAGTGCAGGAAAATGATTATGAGGGCAGGAACCTAAGATAAATATTCATGATTCTTGGTAAATATACTTCAAAATCCCAGTTATAATTATACTTTGTTTAATAAAATAACAGGATAGGCATGAAAATGAGAATTAAATGTAACCTTTGACTTGAATGCAATTTAGAAATACAGTTTATTCAAAACCAGGCTTAGATGTTCTAAAAATGAAAAATATAAGACATGACTGAACATATAATGTATGAAATCCCACCTGCATCTACATATTATCACATACTGTGTGGTCTGATAATCAGAAAAGAGGCTATAAATTCATTATTAAGCACTATTATACCATTGAAACTCGATTATCGCTGTGTATTCTCAAATCAAGTGTTAGAATGTTCACAGAAGGAGAATAAACACATAAAAGCTCAGGAGAATAAATAGTTCAAACTTCAATTTCTTCCAGAATTAGTTCAGGTAGTCATTAAACTGACAAATAAATACAATAGTGAACAAACACAATTTAAAACATTGCTGTAACTGCTACATGAACTAAATAACATGAGAAATGCATTACATGTAAATAAAATCGATTTGTAACATAATTTTTCAATTATGAAATAGGTGTATCGGTTTACAATTTTAAAATGACAATCAAAATGTTTAGAAATCAGGAATAATGCTTCATTCTTTGTCCTTATTGCACCCGAAACTTAGTATAATCATTAAAAATCCAAAAATAAAATCGCAGGAGCTAAAACTTTGCATTATATAGAGACTGGACACAAATCCACCTTAAAAATGTTTGCAAATAGTGTATGACTTAAGATTGTAACAAGATAGGTATTAAAATAAGAATAAATACAAATTAACAGCTCAAGTAAAATTAAAATCAGTAATACCTTGTGATTTTTAAAGGATGATCCGAAATAGAAAATTCTAATTAATTGTGGAACATTAGTATGCAAGCTCAAGCACAAAATCATTTAACCGTAGTGGCAGATGGCTTTAAAATTAGATTAAAACAAATTTTTGGAATAATGTACAGTTTGAAAATGCAGTCATGATGTTAAAAATCTCATATCTTTATAAGGAATGCTAATAATGAGTATAAAGTACATGATTAAATGTATATCCTCTTTTAACTTCCTTATTAAACCTAAAACTACCTCATTTTGTGATCAAAAAGGTTTTAAAATTGAAATGAAATAATTAGTGGGGCTATTTATAAATCTAAAGCTAAAGTGGAAATATTATACCAATGTACTTACAAAAATAAATGGTATTTTCTCTGCTCAAGGTGTGTGTAACAGAATATAATATATCAAAAAGTATTTAATTGGTTTAGATACCATTCCTGGACACATACAAGAGTAGAGTTCATCTTAAAGACATGGTATAAGAGTACATGGTATGAGAGTATGGTTTAAGAGTGCATGCTTAGAGAGTACATCTTAAAGGCATGGTATTAGCTTAAAAGATTCAAGCAAATGATTTGAAAACAAAACTTTGGTATAATGTCCTTGGTTTGAGTTATATCCACCTTAAAATCTAAGTTTACACCTATATTTGCGTCAAACTTTGATTGTAGTGGCATTAAATAGATAGTTAAATGCAGCATTATACCAAATACAATTTGGAAATACGGTGTTAGCTGCATATTATGAATGCAATGGCTTTGAATGAATGTTTAAAAATTAAAGATGTGTCAGAATATATATAAAATGGAAATGCGAGCCAAATATGTGCATTATTACACAATAGGTTCATAAAAAATATTTTTTAATCAATTATTCGGTGCAATAACACCCTAAAATTAAGTTATCGCTTTATATTCTCAAAACAGTTATTGGAAAGGTCTCAAAAGTAGCATATAAAACCATTATTCAACATCAATAAACAAAAAAAAACAGATTATGCTATTGAACTTTGTAATATGATTAGGAAAGTCAAAAATTGGTGGTTATACACTAGATTTGATAGACAAATAAAAAAATACCGATTTCAAATTAAAGTTACTTAATTTTATTGTCTGATTGGTATAAAATTAGAATATAATGCATTCAGGGGCATAAATATTTTATAATTATATCTTAGAATGAAAATTGTGATGTATTCTTGGACATGTGTACTAGTATTGCATATTTAATCTATAATGGATATCTACTATTTATAATAGAGAATCCTAGATAAAACTTAAATTACTTCAAAATATGGTCTATTGAGTAGAGAAGAGACTTTTAAATCTATTGTTATGCAAATTCAAATCTTTGAAACAAAGATAAGGCTTTGAGAAATTCAATATGATGATCTGGAGTGCCAAAAACTGAGAATTATATCCATGGTTAGACATATTTTGCTTTAAAATTCTTGCTCATACTCTTAATTACCTAGTTAAATGGGTTTTAGGTATTAAAATGAGAGTTATAGGTATTCATAGATATATAAAGTAAAAAACATTGTTATAGGTTTTGTACTATTTTAATAAGAATGATGACAAAAAGGTGAAAAAGTCATTATTTTATTGATACTAGGCAAAAAATATACCTTTATGAAGACAGTTTATGCTTTGAAAAATTAAACACCATGAATGTATTCACCAATATATATGTATTTAATATATATTATTATACTTAACCCTACATTATAGCTTTTTTTCTCACCGAATATTACATGCATGCTACCACAATCAGATTGTGATATAAATGGGTGATATTAAATCATGTCTTGGATACAGAGAGACCTAAAAATCATGGTGATACATTTATATTATTAACAAGAAGGTCGAAATGTTTATCAATAAGATTAAAATCAATTTTTGGACATAATAATGGCTGTGGAAATAATTATCGGTTCAACTTACTTAATCATATGAATATCCTCAATATGAGGGTAAAAATTTAGAAACCAGTTGGTTTGTTCTAAGAAGACTTATATTTATCACAAATTTTTCAAGACATTGCCCAAAATCGTAATGTTACTGTTTTGCATTATGACTGTAATGCAATTAAACTTTCCATACTGATAAAATTGGATGATGATTGATCTTTTTGTTTCAATTCAGTGAAAAAATGCCCAAATCTGTCATATTGCCAATCCCAATTGTCTTAATCCTGTAAAGTGGCTGAATGTCATTTGTACACCTCTGCACACCAATAGTGTCATGGAAGGCCTACTGAGTGGAAATTTCACAGAATATTGAAAATGGACCTGATTATTTGGACAATGTCATCACTGGTGATGTAACCTGGGTTATTAAATAAGACCCAGATACAAAACGCCAATACTCTGAGTGGCACAGCCACCAGTCCCCCAAGCCCAAAAAAGCAAGAAAGAGGAAATCAAAAGTGAAAACTATGATCATTTACTTTATTGAGAGTCAATGACTTTGCTCCTTAAGAACAGACAGTTAACGCTGGCTACCACCATTGCTGCATACCAACAGTGTCATGGAAGACCTACTGAGTAGAAATTTCAAGTAAAACCCCACAGCATAATGAAAATGAACCTGATTATCTGGACAATGTCGTCACTGGTGATGTATCCTGGGTGATTGAATATGGCCTAGATACAATACAAAGATTCTATTTCCAGATACAAGAGGCAAGAATGAGGAAATCAAAAGTAAACACTATGATCATTGTCTTTCTTGACAGTAGAGGAGTGGTCCATAAGGAGTTTGTATCTCAAGGAATGACAGTTAACAATGCCTACTATGTTGATGTGCTGTAAAGATTCCAAAAATATGTTATCAGGTAGAGAGAAGATATCTCCGCCAACTGGTAACACCATCATGGCAACTCTTCCTGCCACAGGGCACTATGAGTCCATGAGTTCCTGGCCAAACACCAGGTGCCAATGCTGACTAACCCCCCCAGTAATCCTGAGGTTCCCCAGCAGACATCTTTTTGTTCCTTTTAATTAAGGAGGCCCTGGAAGGAACCACGTTTTCGTCCAAAGAAGGACCCAAGCAGTTATGACAAAGACCTTGTGAGAGGTCCCTAAAGATTCCTTCATAGATTCATACGGTTCATGGCAGAGTGATTGAAAAAAAAATTGTTGAGGCTTACCGACAGTACTTTGAAGAAATTTAAGTGTTTGTGCAAATACGTTCAAAACATATCTTGCAAAAAATTAAAATAATTTCGGTAGCACCTTGTATAAGTTCATAAAATACTTCAATTTTTTCATTTCTCCTTAATGTTAGCAGAATTTTCTAGAAAGCAGGATATTTTAAGTAAAAGGACAATGGTTCTGCTGGCGATGGATCAATTGAATGGATTTTGCCTGGAACTGAAATTTGGATGCTTAGCCCCTATTCCTTCATTTATATCCCAAAATATGCCTTCGAGTCATTGAAAAAATATGTAGAAGCTAAATGACAGTACTTTGAAGAAATTGAAGTGTTTGTGCAAATTCGAGCATGTTCAAAACATATCTTGCAAAAAATAAAATAATTTCGGTACGCAAATGTTCTGCAATGGTTCAATGGAAGAGAGGTATGTTGTTTTTCACAATACCCTTTTTTCTCTTTCTAAGTAATAATAACTTATATTTGTTGATTTTGAATACATTCGCATGAATGCCCAGCATGAGATTTAAATATTCTCGGTACGTCTCACGTACCTGAACACGGGTGTGCCATTATTTAAAGAAAGAAAAAATTTACCTACCAGTTTAAAATCCCTCCTTTGTGACATCTGCTTTCATTTGGCCGACCAGGCCATGAAACCTTCCCTCCACAAGATTGTGTTTGTTAGAAAATGTAATATTTACAAAAGAAAAACATTACCATGTTATTATACGGATAAAAGCCTTTTGACCAAAAATTTGTGTTTACGATTTTTAACACATGTAATATATAAGAGAAATCATATTACCTTCAATTCTATTAATGATTGTCCTTCACGTTCAAACTAATTTTGTACTACCAATTATCCATTCAGTGGAGGAAAGGTTTTCAAAATGTTTTCAATATGCATTAGACACACACACACACACACATACATATATATATATATATATATATATATATACACTTTTTTGGAAAACCCACAAACGTGTAATGTAAATTCACTGATAAGTCATAACAAACACAGAAACCAAAACACAAAAGAGGAAAAACTCACTGGTTCTCGAATTTTCGGTGGTCCCACCACCTTTCTCAAGAGGAATTAGGAACAGAACTGAGGCAGAGGAGGTTTCATCTGGCTAGCTTTCATCTGGCTCTTGGATTCCTGGAATCGCCCAGGTATTAATATTAGACATTAATTGCCCCCTTTACGCATATAATTTCATCCCCCTCCGCCCCCAACAACTTCCATATCATCCCCACCTTTTTTAAAATTCCCGCGCCATACACTACCCCTCCAAACTCCTCACCTTGAATGCCTTCCCCCCTTTTCCTTTCTTTTCCCCTCTTTTCCCCTCTTTTCCCCTCTTTTCCCCCATTTCCCCTTCTCCTTCCTACCACTGCTTTCGGGCCCTCCTCTGCCTCAGTTCTGTTCCTAATTCCTCTTGAGAAAGGTGGTGGGACCACCGAAAATTCGAGAACCAGTGAGTTTTTCCTCTTTTGTGTTTTGGTTTCTGTGTTTGTTATGACTTATCAGTGAATTTATATATATATATATATATATATATATATATATATATATATATATATATATATATATATAATGTCGAATGAATATTGATAATGTATATTATATAGAAATATATAATTAATCAAATAAAAGTCATTACAATTCTCCCTCAACCACAGACTCACTCCCTCTCTCAATATGCACCACCTACTTCCCTGGCATCCAGTCCCTTAAATTCATCCTCAAAGACCTGTACTTCATCCTCAAAAATCAAAACGTTTCGTCCAACCTTCTTCCTAAATGCCCTTCTGTTACCTTCAAACGGGCCGCCAACCTATCAGATCTCCTCAAATCCACCAAGCCACTTTCCAAATCCCCTCCCACCCCCAAAATCACACCCACTCCGTGTTTGCGAGCAAGATGCAAAACTTGTCCTATTTTCACCACTCCACCCCTTTCCATCCCACCTTTTAACTCTCTCCAGCCCTTTCCCCACTCCTCATGCATATCTCAGAATGTAATCTATCTTCTCACTTGCAAACTCAGCCCGGCATTTTATATAGGCCAGTGCTCTACACCCCTGAACCCCAGGGTGAATAATCCTCGCGCCTCATGTAATCCCTCTTCCCCGTCCGCGGGTCTTCCCTTCCCAAAACATGCCTCCCACCACAACAACCCCTTCAACTACAGTTACAATGTTTCCGTGCTAGCATTCCTTCCCCCATCCGATAACCCTATAAAATTAAAAACAATGGAATTGGCATTTATATGGCTGTGTAAAGCCTATCATCATCCGGTTCTCAATGTCCTTAACTAAATGAGTGGGGGGAGGCGGGGGTGGATTAAGGTGGATTTGTTTCTTGTGAGATGGTGAGACAATTTATTCATCCGCATACATTTTTTCATCCTTGTCCTGTGTTTTGACTTGTGAAGCCCTTATGATGACTTGGTGAGTTGATACCTTGGTCATGGTTGTTGTGGTATCTGTGGATGAATTTTTAGTTTTCTGTGTCGCTTGTTACTATTTCCGCATCTTCCTTATTCTATCTCCGCTCCCCTCTGGCCTCCCTTTTTCCCTCCATAACCTCCTCCTTCACCCCTCTCCCACCACCTGTTCTCCGCTCCGCTTTCTCCCCCTCCACATACCCCTCCTTCGCCCCAGTACCTGTTTTTCCCCTCTCCCTCGACCTCTACTCTCTCTGCACCACATACCTTTTTCCTCAGTTATATCTTATCTTCCGAAGAAGACGGAGTTCGAGTCCGTCGAAATTACAAGATATTATTGTGAGTGTTCTTTTTATATGTTGTCGTGCTACATATATATATATATATATATATATATATATATATATATATATATATATATATATATATATATATATATATATATATTTAACGAAAAGGAATTTTCCTACTTTATTTTTCCGTACTAAAGAGACTTAATGAGCCGAGACCAAAAAAACCACGTCGTTTTCAGTCAAAAAAGAAGGCAATGCTTGCGGTTTTCATGGATTACAACGGTGTAGTGCATCATGAATTTTTGCTAGAAGGCCAGACAGTAAACAAAGAGTATTATTTGGGCGTTATGAGACGTTTGCGTGAATCAATTCGCCGAATGAGACCAGAAATCGTCGCACAGTGCGTCGAGACCGTCGCACAGTGCTATCATTATTCGTACTTTTTTTGACGAAAAATGCAACAAATACCATCCAACAGCCACCAAATTCACCTGAATTGGCTCCCTGTGACTTTTTTCTGTTCAATCGAGTTAAAAAACCATTACGGGGAACGCGTTTTAGCAGCCGAGAGGAAGTAATGGAAAAATCGCAGGAAGCACTGGACATACCGAAAACCGAATATAAAAAATGTTTCGAGGATTGGATCAAGCGCTGGCATAAGTGTGTTGCAGTCGATGGGGATTACTTTGATCGGGACAATATAGATTTAGATGAATAAACTTGTATTTTTAATTTTCTGAATAAATTCCGGGAACTTTTTGATCAAGGTGGTATTCACACGTCGTTGGGTGTAGTGTTGGGTGATATCTGCCATCACCTATTACACCGACCATAGGGTTCATTACTGTGTTAATGGCTTTTTTATGCGTAGTTTAAAATTATATGTATAATATCTTTAAATTATATTCTCCATTGGTTCCTTTGAATGTTTTTTGAAAACAATATATTTTTCCTAACTGATAACTCCTGTTGTTAATTAAAATTTCTTTTTATGCAATTTGCAATACCACTATTTTGGCATGGCAATTTTTAAATCCCTAGAATTCTCATTCATGTAGGGTATCATCTTTTTTCAATGTAGTTTTTTAATAATAATATTAAATAATAAAGATTTATTTCAGAATAAAATTGTGTCAATGGGAAGGTAAATTTATGAAAATGGAAAATGACAAACAGTCATACATTTTCTTTAAGCCTACTTCATGTAAACGCTAAAATTTGAGGCAATATTTGTGAAACAAGGGAGTTTCAAAGTATCATCATTCATTAAAGCAATTATCGTCAAGTAAATTAGTCGTGCATTTTAGAAAATAATTAAAAATCTTCAAATTAATGACATAACCAAAAATCAATTTGCTCATCTCATTTACAGAGGCTAATCAATTTTCACGAGAATCTGGTTTTCTGTCGTAACATCAATTACCGTCGACTTATGGCTACTTCCACGTTCGTGTACTACTGGGTGAAGGCCCAATTAGCCCTTTGGATTCTTGAGAAGACCCACAGCAATATCAAAGGGGCCCTTGGCCCAACTCACCCCCTCGCTAAATTTTGTCGAAACGCCATCGCAAAGATAAAGAAATCATCGAAGTGAAAAAATTGTGAATAATTCCAATTAAACAATGCACACTAAAAATATATTTATTTATATACTTTTCTCCTAACATTGTCATATTTCGTGTTGCATTGATGATTAGGAAATACAGAACAGTACCTATTTATTATTATTGAATTATGTTCATACCAATATATTGCCATATCTTATTTTGAATTATATGAGATATTGATGCGTGATATGTCCCATTTTTGGTCAGATTTTTCATTACGCTTGTGACATGATGATTGTAATTTGAAAATTATAATTTTTCTTCTTCATTAATTATGTCCTTGAAAATGTATTCAATTTTTTATTCTTTGTCTTATTTTGTTCTTTAATTGTCTTTTAATTTGTATGGGATTACATCATGTTTCTGGAGATAAATTATCCATTTTTGTATACATTTTTTATGCATTTAAGAACGATAATATAAGAAGAGTGAATTGCTTATGAAAAATAAAAACGAATTGCATAAAAAGGTAATGTAAAAAAAATAAAATTATTTTAACACATCAAAATGTTCTATTTACTTCCATTAATTTAGTTGTGTCTAATTACCTTAATAACGGCCTTATGTTGCTATATTTTACATAATTCATGACGCTGGTTACCTCTAGATCTGATCCTTGAGCAATTTAACTTTTTCCAAAGTCAAAATAACAGCCTATCTTATGACTTTCTACAGAGCATTTGTGATTATTTTCCAGGAAGAAAGTAAAGGTTCCTGTGACTAATGAGGCCTCTATCATGAGTTGAGGTGCCACGAGCTATTGGTTTTCATGGTTACCTGCTTGTCCTCCCATGGAAAACAAACATTATGTCGGATATGATGAGTGGAGTAAGAGATTCGTATATTACCCTGCTATTGGGATTATATTTCGTATTTTAGACTAAAACACCATTAAAAATCACTAAATCAGTCATTTTTGCAAGTCTATTTCTGATTCATAATAATTAAACATCAATTTAAAAGCAGGTGGGGTAAATATATTAATATCATATAAAAACCACGTTATCTGAAAGTCTTGATGACCTATTTGAACTCTAAATATACTATATGTACCATTTTAATACACGTAAATCATTAATTTCATATAAAAACCATGTTATCTGAAAGTGTCGATGATCTATTTGAACTATATATATACTATATGAACCATTTTCAATACACGAAAATGAAAGGGCAGTTTATTAAAAATGTAATGATTTGAATTATGGGCCAAATGCTTTCTAATTTTTGTAAAAAGTCCATGTTTATATTTTAAATTATTTTTTAAGAGGTAGTCAGAAATAAAATAAACATATTAAAACAGAGCCGTTGAGTTTTTAATTTAATTAAATAGAAACAATTTAATTGATATTTTAACCGTGAAAATTTTTTTAGATCAAGAGAATATACAAAAAGTATAAATTTAGTTATCAAATAAACAAACTTTTTTTGTGAGTAATTCTGAAATTAATTTTACAAAAAATATTGATTAACATAATTTTATTAAAAAACTGTACAAATTGATTTACACTACATCCAACTCTGAAGCAGTCGTGACAAAGACGTTGTGAGAGGTCCCTAAATTCGCCTTCGAAAATTCATACGGTTCATGGCAGAGTCATGGAAAAAATGTGTAGAGGCTAAATGACAGTACTTTGAAGAAATTGAATGGTTTGTGCAAGTACGAGTATGCTCAAAACATATCTAAAAAATTAAAATGATTTCGGTACGCAATGGTTCTGCAATGGCTCAATGGAAGAGAGGTATGTTGTTTTTCACAATACCCTTTTTTCTCTTTCAAAGTAATAATAACTTATATATGTTGATTTAAACGTATTCGCATGAATTCCCAACAGGAGATTTAAATATTCTCGGTACGTCTAACGTACATGAACACGGGTTTGCCATTATTTAAAGAAAATAATATTTTACCTCTCAGTTCAAAATCCCTCCTTTGTGACATCTGCTTTCGATTGGCTGATTAGGCTATGAAACTTTCCCTCCCCCAGATTGTGTTTGCTAGAAAACACAATATTAAACAAAGAAAAACATTACCACGTTATCATATGAAGAAAAGTCTTTTGACCAAAATTTTTTTCCGTTTTTTAACACTAGGAAAATATTAGAGAAATCATATTACCTTCAACTCTATTAAGGATTGTTCCTTACGTTCAAACTAATTTTGTACTACCAAATATCATTTCAGTACAGGAAAGGTTTTGAAAGTCACACACACACACACATATATATATATATATATATATATATATATATATATACCTTAAACACAGTAATCAACCCGAAGGTCGGTTTAGTAGGTGATGGTAGAGCTCACCCATGTAAGGCGTGTGAATATTCACACATCAGGGTAGGGGGGCCAGTTCCTTTCCCTGTGCCGATTATGGTTTCCCAGGAAGATCTGTAGGTGCCCAAAGTGCCTTGCCCGGGAATCGAACCCAGGATCCTCCGGTCAGTAGTCCAACGCTCTACCCGCTAGACGACCGCGACCCATATATATATATATATATATGTCTAATTAATATTGATAATATATATTACATAGAAATATATAATTAAGCAAATAAAAGTAATTAAATTTCTTACGACAAAGACAATTTGAATATTAACTTTATTTAATATCCTGGTCTGCAGTATGCAGTTATACTTTTTTGCATAATGTCACGTGGTTTACCCAGTGCCTCAACCGGCGAGTAGTGTAACTACGTACATTTTTCATCCTTCTGTGACAGTTTTAACATTGGAGGCCATTCGTTAAGAAGGGTTCCTGTTCCCTGGTCGTGTGAAATTCATAAATAAACTAGAATTAAAATTTGGAGAGTTAACATTAGTTGATTGAATAGCAAATGGTTTCTTTTAAATTCTTTTTTTATGTGAGTTTCGTGAAACACTTGCTTCAGTTACAACCAGTTTCCAGTTTCCATGTAAGAGGTACACCTTTCTTTAAGGTATGTGGAAATATTTCATAGAGATAATCAGTCCTTGTAGAGTTTACCCAAACTATAGGTAATTTAACAATTATTTTGGCATAGTTTTGTTAAATAACTTTAAAAAGTCGATGATGATAAAATTGCACCGAATGGTTGTGGCCTCAACTTTGTAGAAATCCATGTGTTAACTTAAGAAATTATATATTATTTTTGCTTTCTACAGAAATTTCTGTAGAAAGAAGAGATAATATTTAATTTCTTAAGTTGATGATAAAATTATCGATTCTATATATCAGCTTGTCATTCTCGTCAATGACTGAGAGAGTAATATGTATATTCGACGATAATTGTTTGGAATAAGGAGGGTAATATTGTTTTTCTGATTAGATGTTTCTGGATAGGGGGACTTCTTTGGAATAGAGGGAAAGGTGAGAACATTCTTCGACATGTCTTCAGTGGTTTACGTGCTCGAGGTCAACCGAAGAGCAGAGGAGGGAGAGGTGGGCCGGGACCTCCCGCCTGCCATATTGGAGTGGGCTTTAATAGGCGTTGGGGACGGTCCCGTGTCTGGCGACGTCCTCTCTGACCTTCGCAAAGAGCACGCACACCGCTTCGAGTCCAATCCGGGAGATGAAGTCGTATTCCTGCGGCCTGGCTACGAAGAGGCTGAGATCGAAGAGGGCGGCGTCGTTTATCCCTCGGTAAGAATACAAATATCTCTCACCTTTATTTTATTTTTCTAGGTATTATATGTAAACATCTTATAAATTATATTTCGTAAATGTTCGAGATAAATATTGATCTTTTATATTTTTACATGAACTACTTTGCCTGACTGTTAGGGTAAGAAAATGCCTAAAATGTAGCTTGAAAATTATATTCTATGTAATTATATCTTTTCCGATATTTATTTATGACTAATTCGTTTCATCTTTTATGTTTTACGTCATTGACGTAATCGTAAATATGTTGATAACATATGAGATATTTCCAATAAAGATGATTGCCTAATTTAATTATGTTGAATTTGTAATGTTTCTTCATAATTTAGAGGGTTTTTCCGAATTTAATTTAGAGTGGAAATTAATGGAACTTCCCTCGAATTAATATGTCCTTTTTAAAATACGGTCTTATATTCGGAGGCAAAATTATTTTGATTTGCAAACACCTTTAATGGTAAACTGTATCATAATTTTGATCTTTTTATACATTTTAAACAGTTGATCTTAAAGAGTGTAATTTGGAAACATTTAGTGTTTATCCACTGTCATAAGTAAACCATTACCTTTGTGGTAAATTATATTGTTCTTTGCATTGGCTAGTTACGATTTTATTTTCAGGAAAAATTTCTTGCGATTATTATGCGTCATTTCCTTGAGTACTCATTATTCTGATTTCATAGTTCGTTATTAGTATTAGTGTATATTCTTGCCATAGTGTTTGTGTTTTGAAATATACCTTTTTAGTTCTCTATTTAACACAACCTTACCTCAACCTTACACAGCCATGGAAACCACAAACTAAAAATCCTCTCACGAGAGATTCCGAGACGATATATAAGTGTATCAAAACTGTGCCTTGAATAAACCATGGTGAACTAATAAGGAAAATCTTCCAAGGTTATTGCTTTTTGGATATGGATTAATTAATGATATATAGGGTATAATATTTGTTTTTTTCTGCTTTTATACAAGCATTGATTTGTCCTTTTTTTAAATGATCTAGTATACATTTTCACCAAATTTTTTAAGTGGAACGTGGAATATTTTGAAGAATCTCTTTATCGTCATTTAAAGGGCAGTCCTTTTGTTAATCTGGATATTTATTTGTTTTCCCACACCAGTTATCCGAGTACTACGCCTTTAAATGTCTGAACACGCTGGGATTACGCTTCTTTGAAGAAGGGAAGTACATAGAATCCTTTGAGTGCTTCCAGTTGGCCTTGACCTATAGCTCTCGCACTTGGGGACCCCGATTCACATTGACCCGCGTCCTTAGGATGAAGCTGGCACGGAGTCTAATGCATTGGGGGAAGCATCAGATGGTCATCACGGAACTGAAGGAAGACGTCGAGAGAGAGGATTATTCTGAAGCTGCGTCAATCACCTTGTATCTTCGCTTCACTTATGGCCACGCCTTGCTCTGTCAACGGAGGTACAAGGAAGCACTTGAGTTCCTGGTTCAGTCATATTTTGGTGTCATGGACACAAATTCAGAGGTGATTGCTAGATATATATATATTATAAGAGAGAAATATTTTAGGGTGAATTTCAATCATATAATCTGGTATATGCAATATCTTGAAATTGAGTCCATGGGTCCAAAGGTTTTTGGTATTTTCATGAAGAAATTTCAAGCATTTCTTACGGTGTATTTTGAGCAGAATATCCTATATCATGCTTAATAGTATGGGTGTGGGTGTTTTAAAAATCAATTGTTTTAAGTGTATATCCTCCAACATAAATTTTAACATTAAATAGGTTATATTTTGCCTAAATATAACTGCATTAATTTTAACAGAATTAAAATTCTTTTAAACATGTTGTGTTTTTCTGAAAATAAATAACCCTATGCTATAAAATTTATTCTATGACTGCCGCTTACATAAGTTTTACAAAATTGAAAGTAATTGAAGAGATTATTAGGGAATACACAAAAATGTTTTGTCTTAAAATTCCTTTGTAATAGTAATTGCAAAATGAATGAGATTTGTGTAATTCCTTGAAAATGTAATTTCTTGGGTGAAACTTCGCCAATATTCGATATGGTTTGGTAACTTAGTATTAACGCTACCTGGAAAAATATTTTTTACTAATATCATTCAGAATACTCAAGAATATTTGTAGCTTTGTCTTAAACAAACGTTTGTGAACTGTCCTGTTATTAAATAGGTGGAGATATTTTGAGAAAAATATTGATATAAAATTTAAAAAAAATGTTGATGATAACTTAAAATGAATATTCTACCTGAGCGGTTTTTACGTGAATGAAATTATCTTTTGCGTAAATTTTCTTTTCTTGAATTAAATAATTGTCCGAACTAGACTAAAAATCCTGATCTCACTTAAACTTTTAACTCGGAATTAAGTTACTTCCGATTGCGTAGTTTTCATAAAATTGAATGAAGTTCACGGGATTTTTCGCATCGCTTGAAAATGAAATTGTCCATTTCCTATTCTAAGGTATTAATAGATAATAAAAAGTTGCGATACTGTTTTTATTGCTTGATGAGCTTTAATGCTTATTTATCTAAATTCTATTTATACAATACTCTTATGGAACATGGTGTTTTTTAAATATAAAGTTTTTTCAATAATATATGAATTGATTTAAAAATCGTGTTTCATCAGTAATATTTTGAATGGCGAAAATATTCCATTAAGTGATTATATTCAGACTCAATAATTAGTTAATTTAAATGAATATATGGACTTTAATTTATAAATATATTTATAAGAAAAAGTTGTAATTATAATTTCACCATCTCTCAAAGTTTACACATAATTTGAAAAAGAATAGTCTGCGTATAATATTAAATAAAATATAAGTTAATATTTATTTCTATCGGCTTAATATGATTTCATTGTAATAAAGGAAAGAAAGAAATTTTTAAGTGTAATTATTTGGATAAAATATTTTTTGTCCACACGAGTATTAAAACTTAATTTCTTTTTAAGTTGGGAATAAATCTCTTAAACACTATGAATTTATTGCAGGAGAGTAGATAATACACAATATTAGGCAATGAGTGTGATATAGCCAAATATTTAACAAAATATTGAATTAGGGCCCATTATTTTTATTTTCAATTGAATTTTTTGATATATTCTATTACAGATGAATATTGATATCCTCAAAAGGACTCTCCAAATTATCCTCAAAGAGGTGAACAATGGAAATTTTGCTTTTGGTTTTAATATATTCAGATTGCTTATCCTCACACTGACACCTCGGCTTAATGACGGATTAATTATTTATATTGAATTCTGCGCCGCTTATTGCTGCATTCTCAAAAGGGATGGGCACATGAATGATCTCCATGAAATATACAACCAAGCCGTTTTCAGCCGCCTCTGGACATGGTCACCGCTCGCAAAGTTGCTGTTCATTGCCATAGGATGTTCTTACCCGGAGGACACTGATATTCACGCGGAAAATGTCAAGGTGGAAATAATTAGTCATTTAACCTTTAATATTCTGTTTAATAATATCTTTCTTTATCAACATGATACTTTACAGCAAATTATTTAGGAATTTGATAAGTTATTAATACACTTGAAAGTATTACTAAATTATAAACCAAACATTTTTAAGACGAAGAAATAAACTGCCAATTAACACACAACACACAATCAAATTTAAAAGTACATGCTATACTACAAGCTACTACTACATACTTACACCTTACACACGCCCTATATATATATTATATATATATATAAAATATATATATATATATATATATATATATATATATATATATATATATATATATATATATATATATATATATATATATATATATATATATATATATATATATATATATCGATGATGCGGAAGTACCCACATGAGCAATATTACTTTTGGACGGCACCATAGAACACAGAATAAAACACGTGAAAGGACACTCACACTGTAGATGAATTTATCTTTCGGCCTACTCCGAAGCCTTCTTCAGGTCAGACTGGCCTAAAAATGTATGTCTTTCAAGGTAGTTAATGTATTTGACAATATTCTTACCAAAGGATATCTCTGAGGGACACTTTCCCGTCTCTCGCAGCCATTCCTTTTATAAAATTGAACAAAAAGAGGCACCCAAAGTGTATCAGAATACATATATTTCAGAGAGTGAGTCATTTTTTGGAAAACAAAAGGTTGGAATGAACTATTATTCTTCTCAGGCAATTTTTCTTGGTGGTTTTATACTTATTGGATTAGGTTTTATACTATTTCTCATCATAGTAGCGTAACTGACATTTACTGCAAGGACTGAACGATATTGCATTGCTTCTTCTTACTTTGAACTAAATTATCTCCATTTTAGGCGATGAAGGATTATCTGCATGTGATATAACATAAGAAATATAGAATACATCTGCTACTTTGTGAGCTTCAACTATTGTTCCGCGGTCCTGAAAATAAACATAGGATGATTAAGCTTCTTCTTAGAGCTAATTCTATGGTCAAACATGCATTATTCCATTTGTTCTTTTATTACACTAGCTGGTAATTAAACTTTTTCTTTAAGAAGAGAGATTTTGTGATGTCATGAGTCTACTCCTAGGATTTAAATGAGCTTTTGTTGATATTTTCTGCTGTGATTCATCCTAACCTTTTCCTCGAAATGAGTAATAACCTCAGAACATGGATAAGCGACGTAATAATTGCTTATGAAAGCAGAATGAAATACCGAAAATCTTTTATTAAGGGTCTTTTCCCTAAGGAACTAACTATCCCTAAATTACGAAGCATTTAAATTCCGGCTTAACATCAGGATTTCCCAAAAATAAATATGATACATATAAAATGATAACATTGTAAGCCACCATAGGTAAGGTCCTTCATGTGGCCTAGTTCTATTACTACTGTTTAATAAAATAATATATTTTCATTAAAACAGAATATAGTATATCGACTGTAATATTCAAAATTATTAGGGTACAAATATTGATTGTGGGTCGCGGTAGTCAATGGGGTTTAAAGTTGGAATACTTACCAGGTTCAATTCCCGCGCCAGGCACTCTGGGCACCTGCAGCTCCACCCAAGATATGTCATATATGTCACAAAATGTTTATTTGATAGTTGTGTCCATCCAAAAACCTACCTTAACCGGTATATTACCTTATAATATATATATATATATATATCTTCATAAAACTAATTATTTATACCTACCCTTTTAGCAAATACACGTTTACCAAAATATATGTATGCATAAACATAAGTGTTCATCCTAATGAAAAACGATGCATTCACATTAAAGAACGATAGCTACTCTTACAGCGAAAATGAACATTAAAACATTTAAATTTTATAAAATTACATCTTAAATTCCTTAATTTTTATATTCTAATACTTTGTATAAACTTCAGCAATGACAAGCTGGTAAGGAAGTCTTCCAGAGAATAAACCCCCGTTGTTCAAATTGCAGGGACTATTGCCTTACCTGGACATACCCACCCAGGACTTCAGGGCCTAATTGACTTCTATTACCTTGTGCCAGACTTATATACTGCTCTTGTCTCGGTCAACGTGTGCTTTGATTGGCCGATTGGATATACGTCATACCTACGCATGTCTTGATTTAAAAAAAACTCCCACTCACATCCGGTTGAGGAATCACACGTGCGGCGACCTGACGTAATCCGACCGATACCACAATCGTTTCATCTTCCGAGATAACACTCAATCCAATGCAACATTACCACCTTGAATTCCATGAACGGATGTGAGTGGGTGTATGTGGCAAGACCAGTCGCACAAGACATTGCCTTTTATGGATTCTTGTACTCGAAATGAGCAATCATTGCGCAACTAGGCAATCGATGTTCATGTATATAAGGCGGGCTATAACTAGCAGCTAGCGATTGTGACCAGAAAGCGCATGCAACAACAAAGTGGAAGCTTATGCCTGTGTGTTTTTATTGAGGCAAAAAAAAACTCCATTAATGTTTGAAACTTAAATAGGCAAACAAAACAAAACCTCTACAAGTTATTTATGCATGAGTATAATTTTAAGGTTACCCATCGTTACTTGATTTATTAAATCGATACACATTACCCTAAAACGTTTCCTTTTACTCTTGGGCAATATTCGGTAACTAGTGGATTAGTGATACCACATATGGCCTTCATGATTGAATGCAAACGATCAAATTTAAATTTTTTTAATCCAACAGCCAGACAAAAAAAATAATCTAATTCAGACTGTATGAAAAAGAGTGTCTCAGTTACTCAACAATTATTAAAAATTAAATTTCTCCTTGTAATTTAATTTATCAAATTTAATTCAATTTATAATATGTATACAAAAAAGGAATATTTCAATAAATTTACTATTCCAATCGATGGTAAGGGTTTTAATTTTTATTTTAATATATGCGCCATTTAAAAAAAATAAATAATTATATGACATATTCCATGAGAAACTTGGCTGAGATCAACTGAAACTAGATACGGAATTAGTTTCTTTTTTGATTTTGGTTTTTTGCCTTCGTCAACTAGTGCAACCTTTGCATGAAAGAAAGGCTTTATGAGGGAATTCTTAAATATATTACGTCCGAAAATTTAAATTTACCGAAATATATCCTACGAAATCGATCTTTGTATTCACTGTTCAAGCTTGGAGAACATTAATAAATTAAAGGCTTGATAAAATTATATAAAAACGCTGTATTAATCTATGAAATATTCCAAATAACATTAGGGAATTTCAAAATACATTTAAGCTAATATTTTCACGCATAAGCGAAGCGTACTTCATAAAATTACTTATTGCTCCAATATTTCCGTATTTTAATCGAATAAAGTAATACATAACTTTTTTCCCTTATACTCTATCGAGAAATATTCGTGGTATCAGTGTTTACATGATAAAAACATCGCAATATTTCATCAAATAAAATTAAATGAGTATTGTCGAATTAAGTTTAATTCTATTGTGGTTACAAAGAGTTTACAGTTTATCGGAAATATCATTTTTTGTTCAGTTTGTTTGGCCTTGAATAATAAGAACCTCATTTTGATGAAACCTTTCAAAGAATAAGATTCAATAACAGTTGGGTAAAAAAACCATCACAAGAGTGAAAAAGACGTTCCACAAAAATATATATCACCCTAGTCTATGATTAAGTAACTTTTTCGCCATATGAATATAATGGCGAATACATATCACTGTACTTTTATGTCACGACTATTTTTCCTAAGCGTGTTCTCCTTCAGTTAGAGTTTAATATTCAGTTAGATATTTGCATTGTGTTGACGTAGACGTTTTGGAAACTGCTTTGAATATTTCATTCAGAATAATGTAACTTCAAACGTCCTTGCTCACTCAAATGGGAGTTGATTATCATTCGCTTTAATGTCAAAAGTTCCCGTGTCCAACATTGATACCTCTTCTGTGTAAGTCAAAGATACACAATATAGCCCACGACTATGCCTTGTGCCTGACTAGTAAAAACAACAGACGGCGGAAATTAGAAGAAGCTTGTCAAGTGTATAATGTTCCAAATGAATCCTTGCGACATCATAGTTCATCGGAAAATATTTTGTTTACTGTGGTTTATCTGAAAATTTGCCCGAAAACGAATGGTAAGAGATCAAAAATCCCCTGTAGGACTCACACGTCTAGGAGTAAACGAGGTTTGAAAATGTCCACAAGCTTTCACGTCAAGTTGACGGAAAATGAGATTATACAGCGCTTTACGTCTTCCCGTAATATGCCCAACATTAAGAATAGTACATTCAGGTTACTCTGAAATGTAGAAAGAAACGATTTTCTTTTGCCTCCAAGTAATTCATTAAGAATGTGTGGGTACTCAGTATCACCTGGCTATTCACGCAATTGTGTTTCTGTTCTATGAATAAGAAATTGTTTCACTAATGTTGAAGTTATTTGTAGTTTTAATGTCTTTTTTCAACAAATATCGGAAGTATTAAACAAACATCAATGATGAAATGAATGATGGTGTCTTTTTTGTTTGAAAACTTCGTCAAAAAAAACGAAATTCAATATGTTTTTTTATTTGATTATGAACATTATTGCAATAAGGGTATATTAGATTCCAAAATATAATAACTCAAAATGGAAACTATGTTATATATCCTATGTAATTATTAGCATCGGTTGACCTACTTTAGGTAACTGCCCTTATTTACAAGGTTCGGTTTGCAACAGGTTGTAACCCCTTTCACGGTCGCAAAGCAAATACGCATTACCACATTCCATGGATCAACGGTAAGGGATAAAAATTTGCATAACTTTTGGGTTCGTATGTATATTTAATTATATTACATATAAGTAGTAGTTATATAGCTGAGTAAGTCTCCAGATCGAATGTTTCCTACTTGCATCAATACTTTGGGAGGATATTTATTTATTTAATTATTGACGACTTAATTGGGCGAGGTTGAGACTATATGCTCCCTTCTTCCACCTAAACCTTACATTACATACATTACATTGAAGACATTTACATACAGCAAAGCCCTGGATGGAGAAAAATCCACCCAGACGGGAATCGAACCCGTGACCTCTCAGTTGGTAGACGAGGACGATACCCCGCCGCCACCGGGGCCGGGGAGGGGAGGAGGTTGCATAGAGAGGAGGTTGAAGATGAGAAATTCCTGGTACATCCAACAAAAAACCAGATCAATGGAAATGTTTAAAATTTGAGGCACATGGTAAATTCTGATTAAACCATAAGTGTTAGCTTTTCTGCAGCAAAGAACAATGTTAAAAAACCACAGTCCATTGAATGTATCAGTCGAGTAAGCTAAGAAAACGGTGTGCCAGGTTGGTGCCCAAGGTCTGTCGGTTGAGGGACAATATGTGAGAGTGCTGTCGAGACTCTGGTTGAGGGATAGTCTGCCCACGGTCCTCTTTGGTCCCCGTGTAATGGTCCAAAATTTATGTAATACGTAGTTCCTTGTGAGGAATGGTGGACCATTGTTTTTGCTCCAAGGACCGTTGAGTACCATTTGAAACCAGGGGATTATGTCAATGAGGCCATAATAACGTAACTGAACGAGAGTCCAGTCTTACACCCTTGAAGAAATCATACAATTATCGGCGGAAGGATGGGCATTGGCGTGTCGTTACATTTGGATGTTCTTAAGAAGAAGTTGTATTTTTTTAAACAATATTTTTTTCATATTATATATATTTTATTTATTAGAAGCTAACTCTTATTTAATACCCTCTTTTTATCTTAGTTTTATTTTGCTAATAAAAAGTAAAAGATGAAGATTTTAAAAAACTGTTTCACAGAGAAGAATACCTAAGTAAATTGAGTTGAAACTATGAAATACCTATTTTATTGAATTCAAGTTGACCTTTATTCAAAAAAACTTATTATACATATTTTGAATTCAACATTACGTCCCGCAGTATATACTTATATTTTAAAAAGTAGTATAATTCCTGTGTATTGTGCTTTTCATTCGATAACAATAATATTAATTAAGGACTTAATTAATTTATTAATAATTCGTTTTTAAATTTAAAAAATGGGGAAGACCTTTTTAATATTGGAAAATATAATAGGAATTTTCTGGGCTAGAATAACCGATTCACGTCATGAATCAAGAGAAATTACTTTTGTCTTGGGGATACTTCGTTTCATTGCTTCATCTGGTTGAAATAAGTTTTCTATAAAACTCAACAAATAAAAAATTAATCGCTCTTCTGTCATCAACTTTTTTTATAAATTGTTACCTGTGAAATTTCTATTAATGTTATCACTTCAAAACCGTGATATATTCTGACAAGTTGATATCAATAATTCCAGTCAATATAAGGGCTTTAAGAAAGGTGGCACATGGGAAAAGAGGTCACTGCATACATCAATTGAGGAGTAAAATGTGGTTTCAAACTGTTCTTTACTTTGTCACTTGTCCCATATTTCAGCAGAGTTTAATGGGAGACCTTCAAAGCCACCCTAACGAATTTAATAACATTTGTCATACGTATATGTTATATTTCAAATCATTGGTCAAAAATATATCACTGTCGGTTTTTACATAAGGACCATGAGTGGTAAAAGAATAATTGAATGTCCACAATGATTTGGCTGTTGACTATAATATTTGTTAATAACTGGAATTATGAATTGATTTTCAGGTGCTTTAAAATTCGAATTAAAATAGGTCACTTCATACATCAAATGAACGGTACCATATTGTTTTACGCCGTTCTTTACTTTGGCACATGTCTCATATTTCAGCAGAGTTAAACCAGAAACCTTCAAAGTCACCCTAACCAATATTTGAAATAATTTGTTATATGTGGACCACTATCTTTTAGAGCCGTAAGTAGACAAATGAACCATAAATGAATATCCATTATCATTGGGCTGGTAAACTATAACAATACCTGTTCACAGGTGCAATAAATAACTGATTTTCAGATTCCACAAAAATCGGATTTAAACAATGTCCAAAGACTAAGAATTAGGAAACACGTTCATTCGATTCTACATAGTTATTTTTCCATTATTTTTAATAATAATAATAGACAATCCATGCCTTACAATGATAGTACCTATAGATATTCGTGTTTCTAATTATAGAACACCATAAATACGTTAATTTATTACGTTGGAAATGTATTCTGGAGAAATACACACGAAATTCATCAATGAATTATGTATGCGAAAATTGGCTAAAAATTCTTGTATTTCATTACTGAATCAGGACTGTTTGAGGATTTGCAAATTTAGGAGCTTTAAGGAAAGGGGATCTCAAAACTGATGGATATTTTATCGATAATATATATGTTGTGTGAATAACATATGAGTGTCTCTGAAGTCTCTCTTCCTCAAATCGCTGTAGTTTTCGGCACTAAAGCAGAGTACCAAACTTGATTCCATCATTTCACGAAAGTTGCTCTAGAACGTCAGTCCGAATCTCTCAATTCCTGTCCAGACTAGACACTCAAGGATTCAGAGTCAATTTAGTTTTCTCCAACTTAAGCGCCCTCTCCGAAGAATGAATTTTGCTCCTTTGCTTTCAGAGTGGAGGGAAAGGTTTCAATATCATTATTCATTTGTGCTGTTAGGTTATTCAGAAATCTATTCTTTGCCAATTTAAAAAGACAGCTAAAAAAAGTGTCATGTGGAGCAGAGAAAAATAGAAAAGAGCATTATTAGGTAAAAGTGGAGTCATTTTAACCATTTTAATTTATAAAAAGTGGGACACTTTTTTACGATTACAAACAATGGGTAATACTTTACTTATTAATTTTCCTCGGTCCGAAAACAACACTTTTTGGCATTTTAATCGGAAACAATGACAACACGACAGCAACAACCACTCAAACACCGAAGCCCTAAGTGGAAAAGAGCCCATCCTGGCTGGAATGGAACCTGGGACGTTAACTCGCCGGATCGTATTATAATATATTTCAGTTCGGTTTTACAGAAATGTCTTCACAGAAGGCTATATTTATTATATGCACCACCTTTCCAATTTCCTTTTTGGTGACATTTCATTCCAAAACTATTAAATACCCGTAAATAGAAATATATGATTTTCTCAATAAAAAGTCCTATACAAATATATATATTATTGAGAAAGAGATTTTTGTAACAAAACAGGTTATAGATTACCGTTTTTCTCAAGAGTTTGAATCACTAGGATTAATGGATGCATGTATTTCTTTTCCCACAGAGAAGACGGTTTCTTTGCGTCCGAAACTCCGTCATCTTCAAAGAATTAGGCGCGAAAAAATGCCTAGACGGTGACGTTATGCCGACCAGATGATACCGACTCTATGGCAACGCTTGTGGTGAGTGGGAAGACCTTGAGGTGAGGGAATATAGAAGGGGGCATTTCGGCTCTCTAGTTTATCAGCTGCCGCAAAGTTCAATCGTTTCCGGCTATAAAATTGGCTCTAGTTAATCATTTTTGGCTAACAGGGTACTCAAAAAAGTTGACAGAATGATTAGGTAAATATTAAGTTTACGAAAGCTATTTAAATAAACTCAAATTTTTTATACGTCAACTTAGAACTCCCGGAAAGGATTTTGTCTACTTTCCTTATATGAATAGTTAACGAAAGGAATGAGGTTTGACTCAAATTAAAACAAATGCAAATTTTGCTTTTTTTATCAAAATTCAAGAAATTTAACACTGCATTTATGAAATCGTTTTTATTAATCCACCCACGAACACTGACATCATTTTGGGCTTCGTTCATTGATCTGGCCCTAAAGAAAATTATATTTCAATGCAAAAATAGTCTACAGAAAAATGTTTAATTGAAATAATGTTTCTAGTGCATATGGTATCAAAAGTTGACAACAATCATTTAATTTAAATATAAACATTTAGGAATTCCTCACGGGAGATCATAAAGTTTATTAATTAATGATATATCCTTCTTTAAATTTACCGAAATCTGAGTACGTTTGCGTATTAATTTAGAATATTTATCAAGTTTGTATATCATATAAAATTAAAACATATTTCCATTGTTTAAACGATTATCTTCGAATGAACGATATTAATATTAAGTTTAATGACAATATTTTAGAGTTTATGCATTGAAAATTCAAATCTCCCACTTATACGAAGTATCCTTCCGCCTCGTCGTTATTCCTTTGTTTGTCCCGGATTATTTTCCGTTAAGAGAATCCTTAAAAATGATCTTGATTTATTATACAGAAGTTTACTCAAGTGTTTAGTGCATAGATTGGTAGACATCAAACGGGACTGCTATTATAGCATCTTCTGTCAATTCAAGTTTGAACACATTTTGAAGCTTCCAGAGCGCTGTTGTCGGTAAGTTTCGCAACTACTAGTGTTACCCAATGAAACGGCCTTTGTGTTCATTCGGAAGTTTGCTGATCTTTGCTCGTGCATCTTATCTTTCAAATTGTGTGTGGTTACATATATATATGTTACAATTAATTGATAAAGTTTACTATATCTAGGATAATTACTAGGCATAAAACCGATTCGATCTCAAGTTTGATCGTGTTATTACATATATTTTCGTGCCGAGAATTCAACAGGCAGTTTCCAGAAACCATTTTGGAGAGGAATTCATTTGGAAGGTGGGTGGTGGTACTGCATGTATATTTATTGTCACACTGCATTTCCCTTTCTGGTCAGTCATTATTTATATTGACAGCTATTATCAACAAATGTTTGCTTTCAACGCATAACTTGAAGCATAATGTGTACTTTACATTGTGGTCATTCACTACCCTGTCCAATAAATACGCGAACAGGGCCCATAAAAATTTAATTCCCAATATTTTTTAATATCGTTTTTTCCTTGGCAGTTAAGATTTTAAGTTTTCCCGCAGTTTCTTCATTTTTTTGGCTTCTACATTTACTCATTTTATTCCATCATCTTTTTTTTATATATTTTTGGATTTTAAAAAAGCATAGGGTTTGAACGGTGGCAAATGAAGAAATATTATAAAGGATCAAGGTTACTGAACATTTTGCCAGAACCTGGTGAACAATCAATGCTCAATCTGAAGGGGCATTGTCTTCTTAAAGGATCCGTCCATCGTGTTTGGTTAAAATGGTGGTCACTGTTTTCCTAAACTTAGTACATCAGCTATCATTCGGACAGTTTTTCGACGATCGGAAAGGATATGGAACTAAACAGAATCAATGTTGTCGTCAATACAGGTGGTTAAAGGTTGTCTCGGCCTTGAACCATCCGTACGTCTCTTGCCTATATCTTAAAAATATAATATCGTAAAATTTCTTATTACCCTTCATTGTGCATAACAATAAAACATGATATTGATTCGTCGCTCGATGATTACGAGAAGGAATGGTTTTGGACAAACAGTAGAAACTAAAGCAACATAACAGGAACCATACAATGATCGAACAAGTAAACACATCTAAATAGGTATTAGGCTACTAACGCCACTATTCTGCGTGGATATAGCTCGCGCCATGGCCGCAAGATTCCACCAGTTCGCGTAGTTATTGCGCCGGCTATATATATATTTAAATATTTACATTGTTCACAGTTATAGTGCTTCCGAGGGGAATCACAGGCGTGTTAACACTGCGCCCTTAATGGAAATACCTAAAAACTAATCGATTTTTTAAAAGATGAATCAATATCGATTTGTTAAGTCTCTTCTATTGTTTTCTTTGCATAGGATACGTCGGAGGTGGAGAAGAAGAACCAAGGAAGATCGTGACATGTTCCAGGTCGCGTACGTTGATGAGAGCCGAAGAGGGGAAGCAGCTAATGAGGTTCGCAATGACCCTAATCCGACTAGGTTGGAGGAATTCTTGGTAACGGAAAACGGGCCAATATGTGACGTAGTAATGAGAGATCTCCGAGTTATGTACGAGGCATTTCATGAGACGGATCCCGGACAAGAAATTACATACGTCTCGCCCGGTTGTTTTGAGGATTTAGATGCAAAATATGTCATATACAGTTCGGTAAGGATATCTTTGGTTCATAATTATTTCTCTTAGTTTGATGTTCAAATTTTCGATCTAATTATAATATTAAGATACCATTAGGGGATTATTCTTTGCCCTTTGAGAAAGAAAACAAAATATGCCTGTTTCCCGCAATTTATTCTCCGTTTGATAAATTGTTACTGTTTAAATTTCATATAAAATAAAGTAAAATGAAGAACATTATAGTTTATAAGGTGTTAACAAGAAATAAATAATTTATAGTCAACAACTCAAAAAAATGAATTATTATTTTTTCTTATTAAAACAACAGCCTTTTTTCTGTGTATCTACCAGAATGCATTTATTTCTGTGATTTGGATACATTTAGTTAGTTGGCACTTTCCAGCCTTTAATTTTTTCGTAATTATTGATCTGTGAATGGCTTTTATATTGCCCTTAAATAAATGTATTTACAATTCATAAGGTTTCACAATCATATTTTTTTTAGGTAAACTACCGGTTAAGGTAGGTTTTTGGATGGACACAACAATGAAATAAATATTTTGTGACTCCCAACCTAGCAAACTAATCTATTTCAGGTCCCTCTTCATCTCGGTGTACTTCTTTCCTCCCTTCATCCCGTACAACATCCCTATCCTGTTCCTACACTTACCTCGTTTGCCCAACATTCTCCCCTCTATTACCATCTTCAACATTCCACTACCGCTCAATAAGCCTTTCATCCATTTTTCCTGCCTCCATAGGATTTCTCTCAACAAACCCCTCTCCTTCCCCACCATTTCTAGTACGTCCTCATTTGTTTTCCTTTCAGTCCATTTCACCTTCTGCATTCTTCTCCACACCCACATTTCAAAAGCCTCCAATCTACGACTATCCTCCTGCTTCAGCGCCCACGTTTCCGCGCCGTACATAGCTACGCTCCATATCAGAGTTTTTACGAGTCTTGTCTTAACATCCCTACTCAACGTTCCCGTCATTAACTCCCTCCTCCTTGAGAAAGCCTCCTTCCCTAGCGCAATTCTTCTCCTTACGTCCCTACCACTTTGACCGTATTGGCCCAAAACACATCCGAGATATGTAAACTGTTCTACCTGCTCTATTTTTTCCCCGCCTATTTTAATATTTAGCTTAGCTTTTTTCATTCTGGAAAATCTCATAACCTTTGTTTTATTAATATTGATTCTCATCCCATATTTATCGCACTGAACCTCCAATTCACTCAACAATGCTTGCAACCCCTTGGCTGACTGAGCAACTAATGCTTGGTCATCAGCAAACCTAACCGATTTTACGGATTCCCCTCCGACTTTCATTCCTACCTCCAGTTTTTCCCATGCCTCTTTAATCATTTCCTCCACATATTCGTTGAACAGTACCGGTGACAATGGGCAAGCCTAACTTACACCTATTCCTAACACTGCCCATCCGGACCCTCTGTTCCCCACTCTCACCTGAGCAGGCTGAGACATGCACAGGTTGCGGATCCAATCCATTCCTAATTTCTGCAATACGCGCATTAATTTTTCCCAATTCACTCTATCAAACGCTTTTTCGAAATCTACAAAACAGGCAAAAAGTCCTGATTGTATTCTATATTCCTCTCGACTAGTGATCTCATTACTGCAATGGCATCACGCGTACCTCTTCTTTCCTGAACCCAAACTGATCATCCCCTAAGTACTCATTTGCCTTACTCTCTATCCTTTTGTTGATGATCCTGAGAAAAACTTTAGGATCGTGGGATATCAAACTTCTTGTTCCGTAATCCTCACATGACGAAGCCTTTGCCTTTTTTGGAATAGGAACTAACACCGATCTCACAAAATCTTCCGGCCAGATTTCTTCCTCATAGATACTACGAATCAGTCCATATATGGACTTCTTCCCACCTTTCCCTAACCATTTCAACATTTCTACAGGAATATTGTCCACCCCTACAGTTTTATTTGCTTTCATCTCCTTTAATGCCCTTTGTATTTCATCGTCGAGTATGCCTGAACCTAAGCTATCTTCTTCTACGTCATGTTCCTTTTCTATGTCTAACCTTGTCGGCCTAAGTACTTAACCATACAGTGTTTCTATATATTCCTTCCAACTCTCTTGGATTTTTCCTGGTTCAACTATTATCTTACCCCATTTATCATTAACTGTTAGCACATATCCTGCCTTCTTAATGTATTAACAGTGACGATTTTTGAAAAGATATTTCAGCTTCACTATACATTAAAAAGTGACTTTCCAGGCTTAATATGGTGGAAAAGCAAGATAAATACAAGGGTACCATCCATTTACTTACACAGAGTTTCACGTAATTTTGAACTCTTTTCACTGTTTTTAATTTGCACTGAGCGGTAGTGGAATGTTGAAGATGGTAATAAGGGGGATAATTTTAGGGAAACGAGGAAGGATCAGGGTCAGAATAGGGATGCTGGGTGGAACGAAGTACACAGAGATGAAGAATGACTTGATTTATATAGTAGGTTGCTGGATTTGGTTTTGTTAGGAGTCACAAAATTTTTTTTGAGAGTTGTGTCCATCCAAAAACCTGCCATAAGCGGTGGAGTACTTAATAATAATTGGTTAAGTACATTATAGCAATAAATACATAAATATGTTATTTAATGTGCATAATTAACTACTAATCATTTGTAAGCAGTGTTTTATGTTTTTATAGATACGTCATCGTAAATAATTTTATATAATTATACACATTAAACTGAACAAAAATATTTCTAATTATTTTGAAGAAATATATTGTCATATTAATTATTTATATTGTGATGAAAAATCATGGGGTAAAATTTCACATAAATGGATATATTTTATCATGATCTTATGATGTATTGGAAAAATGGTGAATTTTTTTTCATTAAACTTTTCGTCCTGCTCTGTTGAAGAATTGTTGTTTGTGGAGTAAGTATATTAAAAAACCCTAACAACTTATTTAAATAACTGGCAATTTTAATGTTAAGATGTATTATTTTAAGTGATAACCTGGGATTGGAAATTTCTAAAACATGTATCTTATACTTTCTTTATCGCATTAAGCTGTCAGAGTACAACTTCATGAAATGTCTACACACTATGGGTATAATGTACTATGGGGGAAAGCTTCATCAGTCGTCTTATGAGTGCTTCAAGCTGGCTTTGAGTTACAGCGTGAATCGTTGGGGACCATTCGTCTCAATATCCCGCCTATTAAGGATGAAGTTGGCTCAGACTCTAATGCAATGGGGAAAGGAAGACAAGATCCTCCAGGAGCTGAAAGAGGACGTGGAGAATATGGATTACACCCAGGATGCAACCGTCACCCTCTATCTCCGGTACGCCTACGGTCACGCTTTGCTACGCCATGGGAGGTCTCAGGAAGCACTCGAATTCTTAGCACAGCCTCATTTCGCTGTCTGGAAACGACTGAAGAGGTTTGGGGCGAACATTTTACCATGTCGAACCTAGTTCTTGAAAGCTATAATAATAAATATCGGAGGTGACGTTTCACTATCAAACCGCTAAAACAATTTTTTCATTTTTAATCATACAATAAGAATATTTATAAAAAATTAAGACCTTTAATTAATTTCTTTTCATATATATTTTTTTAAATGCCTCATGAATTGACTATAATTTATAGTGATTCCATATTCCTATATTTTTTATGCACAATTGAATCTATTATTATTACCTCATCACTATTTGTCCGTGTTATTTCAGAACATTTAATGCTTTATTGTACTTCATCGTATTAGGGGCAACAGTCTTTCAAATGTATATATAAAATTAACTCTTCGGTAAGAATGATGTGAGTCGCATTGGTATCACCATTTCATTGAGACAGTTTTATGACATTGATTGGTTTTAAATTTCTTTTAAAATCATGTTTAATATCATCTTAAATAAATAGTTCAGAAACATTTTACATTTTTGATTTTTTAAAACATAACAATTATTCTAAACAGAATAGATAAATTGGTTTCCCTTGCATATATATAATATTTTTCAATAAAATTGATTTATCAGTGCCTTAATATTTCAATTAAAATTTTAGATTATTAAGTTTCATTTAAGAAAAACCGATCACATAATTACAGTATCTTTCTATCCGAGGCTTAAAGGATTTCGTAAACTTATAGATTATCATATTGTTCATTTGAAATATATTTTACCTTATATTTATCCTTAAATATATTGAAAATAATGTAATCTTCCAAGAACTTCATGAAAATATCGTGACAAAAGCACAATCATTATATTTCTCGTTCAAATATTCTATGGAAATGACTTCTGATTAATTTTGTCATAATCTTCATGTGCATAAACATACAGTTCCATCAAACTATAATATGTTATCATTGCATATATGCAGATATTACTACTACAGAATATATATAAAATATAGAAAGTTAGAGTAAATCATTTTTAAAGTTTGTGCGGCACGGCATACATTGCATTTTTTTAATCAAAGGTAATTTTTCTCCCATATAAGAAACTAATATATGAATTTTTAATTCTTTTCTAAGATTGCCATGTATGTGCTTAAAAAGACCCTCAACCTTGTACTGCGTGAGCTGAACAATGGAAACGTTGATTTCAGCATGAACATGTACAGGCTCCTTTTTCTGGAACTGAACGGAAGACTTCATGACGATTTCATTATGTACGTTGAGTTTTGTGCTTCGTTTTGCCGCCTCCTGGACAGACACGGTCACACGGAAGAGCTGGGAGAAATATACAACCAAGCGTGCTTCATCGGCCTATGAACCAGGTCACCGGTAGCTCAAATGTCATTCACTGTCATTGGATGTGCCTTCCCAGTTCACACTAAAATCCACCAGGAGTTCGTCAAGGTAAAATTGGTAATTCTTTGGAAATCATTACAAAATAATCCTCGAAATTAAAATCAAAAAGCAGTTTAGAACAAGATGCTAAGACACATGTTTACTTTTATGGCGAACGTGATAAGGTTGATTATTTTCATAAATCATGATTTTCCTGCATATATGTTAGCAAAGGTATTCTAAAAAATTATGTCTTCCTTTTCCAAATGCAACTCTACCTCTCATTTTGAGGTAATCGTGACAATTATGTGGAATAATAACATTTAATAGCTGTTATCAATAAAAAATATCAATTTCAGTAAAAAAGGACGATTTTTTATATATGATATACTCTTTTCTCTCAAACGTTTTACACTACTTTCTCATATCTTCACTGGAAAATTGTAAAATCAATATTAAAAATGCTAGCCAATTTTGTTTGAAAACCATTACTTTCGACGACATCATATCATTTTTAGATTGGAATATTTCTTAATTTCATGTGATTGGGTATAATATAGAAATAATATGAATTATTTTCATTTTAGCTTAAAACGCCGTGGTTTTCCTATAGTTTCTCATTGCATATTCCTTAATTTTAATGCAAAGTTTAGCAAAGCAATTTTAATAGTATAATTTTATTTAATAACATAAACGAGTATATGTCATATTAGCACATGATAATGTAAGTTTAGGAATAAGCTAGATTAAAAATGGAGAAAAATAAAGTTTCAAATGCAATGATATAACTAGAATAGAATAAAGAATATTGAGAAAATTAGGTCAAAACCACGAATTAATTCAACTTTTTCATTGTTTTTTTTCCGGCATTTTCATTTCTTTAATTTAAAATTTGGTTCCATTATTTCTGTAAAAAAGTCTTAAAAAGTAATTACAACTAATTTTCAACCAACAGACATTAATTAAGATACACAAGAGTCTTTTGAACTTCCACGAAGTCATGGACCATCCACGGCTAACTAAACTTAAAGCAACATCCACCTTTGTGTACTACTGGGTGACCAAAGGACTGGCAATTAAACTCCTTAAGAGGACCTACAGGAAGATTGATTCAGTGACACATCCGCTGTCGCAATTCTGCATAAACGCCATTAAGAAGTTGGAAACTTTACCAAGAGGGAAGGAAGGCACGGATATTGAATTCCATGACTTGTATGAATGAAAATGGCCAAAAAAAAACGAAAAAAAATCTTTCCTGAATATGTTGTATTGTTTATCGTCAAATAATTGGCTAATTAAATATTTTGCATCCTAAAACATTATTGTCGAGGGAATCATTTTTCAAACAGTGAATCATATTAAAAAGAGTGAATCGTATTTCAACAGACACAACGTAATCTTCAATAGAGAAATGAAAATATGTCCATTTCTTGAATCAAAACCATTTGCTAATTATATATTTTAAATTTTTATATTTTAAATTTTCTTCTGAAATATCGCTTTCATATTTAACTGTTAAAACGATGTTAGCATTCATTTCAAGAAACATCATTTAAGTGCACGTCCAACGTTCTATTGATATTGTGTTAATTATATGTAATAAAAATATTTTTAATATTAAAGTTTAAGTACCTTTATACTCTAGTGTAATCATTAATTAATATAATAAATAGCATGTTCTTGACAATAATTAAGTGGATATTAACGTATTTTAAATGATAAAAAAGGTTCCTGGAAATGTTGAAAAATTATTTATTTAAGATACCATCTTTTTTAATATTAGTAAAATTGCTCTAAAATGAATTGTATTACATATCTCTTATTATTTATTGAAGTTTTTAAACGCTTTTTTATTTTTTAATTTGACAGTAATCAAATCAATATACATAAATATATAACCTAGACAGTAACACACAGCACGAGATTACATAAAAAGAACACTCATGACAGAAACTCAACACTTGATATATCGACGGAATATCTTGATATTTCGACCGGTACGTGGTGCAGAGAGAGTAGGGGACGAGGGAGAGGAAAAAAACAGGTAGTGGGGGAGGGGAAAAGAGGGGGAGAAAGCGGAGCGGAGAACAGGTGGTGACGACGATAGAGAACTGAGTACTATAGAAAAAAATGAGAATTCGGAAAGTGAAGAAAATCGGGAATTCGGAGAAAATCAAGAAAGTCCTGTCGAAAGCCTAAAAAGACTATAGGATTCGTTAAAGGGAAAATAAATATGACACCATGGGTCACGCATGAGATGATTGGAAATATGGATGAGAGAAGAAGATGGAAAAATGTAAACACAGAGTAAAGGAAAATTAAGTACAAAGAGCTAAACATTAATTTGAGACGGGCCATAAATAAAGCAAAAAATGAATGGTGGAAAACACAATGTGAGCATTATATATTTATTTATTTTTCTTGGTCCGAAAACAGCAATTTTAGGCCGTTTGATCGGACAATATTGACAAGAAATCAGTAAAAAAATGCCGTGGAGGGAATCGCACCCGCGACCCTTTGATTGGCAAATGATGACGTTACCCCGCCGGCACCGTGGCTGGCCTATTGACATTTTACTGAGGAAGGGTGAATTTGGGGCGCTATTCGGCTACGATAAGTTATTATCAAGAAGTAAGAAGGGATCATCTGTACTGAAAGATAAAGATGAAAGGGGTAAGTTAACAGTTCACACAGAAAAGATCCAAGAAAGATGGAAGGAATATATAGAAATATTGTACGGTAGAGAACTTAGGCCAACAAGCTTTGACATAGAAAAAGAACATGACGTAGAAAATAGCTTAGGTCCAGGCATACTCCACCATGAAGATCTTTCCGAACAGGTAAAGTGAAATGGGGTAATATAATATTTGAAAGAGAAAAGATCTAAGACAGATGGAAGGAATACATAGAAGACCTACACGTTAGAGAACATATGCCAACAAGGTTAGAAATAGAAAAAGAACATGACAAGTTATATAAGCCTGTACCTAAATAAATGAAAGCAAATAAAGCCGTGGGGGTAGGCAACAATCCTGTGGAACTATTGACATTTTAGGAATATGTGGGAAGAAAATGGATAGAGATCGATATAGATGGTGGAGAAGTTATGAACTAATTCGTAGTATCTTTGTGGAAGGAAACTGGCCGGGAGATTTTGTGAGGTCAGAGTTAGTTCCTATTACGAAAAAGGTAAAGGCTACATCTTGTAAGGGTTACAAAAATAAGCTGGATATCCCACGCAGCAAAAGTTATTCTCAGGATCATCAAGGATATAGGTTGAGGCAAATGATTACTTAGGGGATGATCAGTTTGGGTTTTGGAAAGGAAGAGGGACGCGTAATTTGCATTGCCCATATCAGTAATGAGATTTTCGTTTGCAGGCTGCGTAGATTTTCACGGCGGTGGCATAAAACGAATAAACAGTTTCACCTCTCGGCCATCTCCGAACATAAACGGAGTGAACCCGGCCATGACATTGTATTCCATGACGCTACAATCATAGGTAAAGAAAGTAGATATTACCCGCGGCTAGTTAGAGCTGTTGAGATAGCCAAAAACCCGGCGAATTTCAATAGAGATGAAGGCTACCATCTCCACAACGCGTGGAAGAGAGCCATTCGAAAAAGGACCAATCAGAGAGCAGCACCTAGACGGGACCACCTATATAAGGACGGCCAAAGTCTCTCATCTTCGACCTGAAGACGCCGGATGCAACTTCGGCGAAACTGTTGTCGGCTTCAAACAACAACGCGGTGAGAACCAATATATGCAGAATTCTCCAATGAGATCACTGTTTGAGTGGAATATAGGATAAAATTAGGACGTAATTGCCTGTTTTGTAGATTTCAAAAAAGCGTTTGATAGAGTGAATTAAGAAATATTTTGCTTGTATTGCAGAAAATAGGAATAGATTGGAGGGATAGGAGACTGATCCGCAACCTGTACATGTCTCAGACTGCTCAGGTGCGAGTGAGGAACGAAGATTCTGGATGGGCAGTGTTAGAAAGAGGGGTAAGGCAGGGTTGCCCAATGTCACTGGTGCTGTTCAACGTATATGTGGAGGAAATTATTAAAGAGACACTATGGGAAGAACTGGGGTTAGGAATGATAGTCGGAGGGTAATTAGTAAAATTGTTAGGTTTGCGAATGACCAAGCATTAGTTGCCCAATCAGCCAAGGGTTTGCAAGCGTTGCTGTGTGAATTTGAGGTTCAGAGCTATGAAGCTGTTTCTGAGTCACAGTCTTCGTGTCTCTGTGAAGGAACCCAAGAGCCTTCACATGTGAATATCACGAACCACATGGCTATGCTCGAAATAATACCACACATCACTACGATTCCTATGGCGCTGTGCTCATCCAATACTCTTAATTCAATATATATTGCAAATAAATTCATTTGAATTAAGTCATACCATAACGTGTTATATAAATGAAGTGGTTATTCTTACTAACCCCTTTTTATATACATGACACATACTTCATGTAATTAAATTCGCATTAACAAGAAATGTCGCGACACGGTTCTTGTCCATCAGTAAACCTTCAATGGAATATGTAACGGCTGACCTTTGAACGAGTATTTCATTTTCTCTTAGAGCTCTGGCCTTTTAATATCTGGTAAGGACGAATAATCATTTCTTATATATTCATTAAGTGGACTTCATTCAGTTAAGTACGCAATGCATGTAAGTTACTCATGACGTAAATTACACCATTACGTAAGACACGCAATAAGACGCCTTATTGTCATCTCCATGTAATTATAACCTAAACGTGAACCCTATTAATATGTAGTTAGAGTAGTTAGAGCATTGTTTTTTTAAATACAAAGTGGTTCTTAGTCCAAATGAATGACATTAAAATACTCAAATAATTGATTTCATAAAAGTTCCTAAAAAATATTAAACATGAATGTTCATTAAGGGTAGACCCGTTTGGTCACTTCATGGTTTTATGACCAGGCTTTCCTAAATAGCGGTCACCCTCCTTGAAATCTGCACTTCTTGAGGTATGAGGCAGTGCCGCCATCTCTGTAATTTATAAGGAACTAATTGATGAATGCTACTACATATAAAACGGGCATCGTGGTTTGTTGGCTTCACTCCGGAATTGGCATCGACAGTGGTTGGTTCACCATCGTAGCTCAACAGTTATCTTCCCTGAGACCTGTGAGGCGATTGATTTCCCTGATCTTCGCCTGATAACCTATCCCGAGTAAATTTTCGTTTTTCGAAATAAGTGAGTATTTTACCTATTTATTCAATCAATTAAAATGGGTTTTCGAAACAATGCATTTTTTCCTAAATACCGCGTAGCCATCATGTTAACCTTCTCCAGTCTATGACGTGTGAATCATTTTCACTCGGATAAGAACGTTTCTTCGCGTTATTTAATTCGTGATATATATTAAATGAGTACAGGATATTGTAACAGGTTTATTTTAATACTTTAAGTGTTTGGACAAGCAAATTTACAATATTTTTCAATACTACAAGAAGAAATCTAAAGTTGTGATATAACTCTTCTCAAACGTTTTCTACCAGTGACACGCAAGACAATCATTTTTAATGCCGCAAAAGAAATGTTATTCTATGGTTTCAATTTCTTCAAATGCAAAGGCAGTTGGTTATTTTGATGCATGTGGAGTTCAATTTGTTTTCATCTAGTTTATTCGAATATATGTGTTTTTACTCATAAATTTTTATAGCATGAATGTTATAGTCAAGTTTTTAATGCGCTTCTATTTGAATTTAGTGTTAGCATACAAAATATAGATGTTAAAAGTTTTTACAACGAAACATTATCAACAAATTATCTTCCATTTTGCCTTATCTAGCCATTTTAAATAAATAAGGCAAACAATTACCCATTCGGCGAAAAACGAGGGAAATGTTTCTTAGCATTTAACCAAAAACTAATTATCACTGGATATTATTATTCCATTTTATAGCTTAGTTATTGAGTAATTATCACGGTTTAATAACCGGAAGGTTAAATATTAAGTAGTTTCTGTATCAGGATGTTTTTTATTTTGACTGTAGTATTATGGCAATAAAATAACGCTGTATTTTAAATTATGATTTTAAAATATGTCTGGAATAATGATTTTTTTAATATCATAGTCTTTTAATATTTTTGCTTTAAGTTCATGGAGTCGCATATATCATGGTGTTTTATTGTATAGAAGTGCCCTTAATGATTTAGTTTTACAATATGTTTTACATTGTAATATCGTGTTTATGTCAGGAGGTTTTAAAATTTTCTTTTTCATATTATTGTGTCTAAAATTCCTTGTTTTAATGTCTTGTTTAATATATAAATTATGTGTAAATAGTGTTTCAACAATTTGGTTTTACTGTTATGGTGTTTCAATATCATTGCTTAGTAAAATATTTTTAAAATATTTGGGTTTTAATAATATGGATTTTAATAATATTTAGGATAATTATATTTAGCTTTTATATATTATCATAATATAATAGCATGGTGTTTCTCCTTTTCTAAAATTATAAGCGCACGCTAATAAAGTCGCTGAGTTTGTTTTTAATTAGCTTGTCATTTAATGAGTACCTGGTTTCATATCTTTTTTCCATTTACATACTTGATGGTTTTTCTATGGAGGAATTTGAACACTCGACGGTTGCTTAGATTGTGTTTTTCAACTAAACAAATGATATCTCTAAACATTATAAGTCAAAAAAGCTGAAGTCCTTGGAATAAATTTTACTTTTATTTCCTGCAAAATATTTTATTTATAATTTTACACCTCATTTCGGTAACAAATACCGTATTTCGACAAATAAAATCGCACATAATCATTGGGTCATTCAAGATTGCAGAGAAACCATGGGGAGGGGGAACGATTACATGGAAACGACGCACTTTCTAGAGGAAATAGCTTTATAATTTGTTTAAAGAATATGATTTGCGTAACTTTTTCGATGCGTAGGTGCCGTTTAATAATAATTCAGTGAATGCTACTTTAAATTTCAACATATTTACATTTTCAGCAATAAAAAGAACAACGTTTGCTTTTTCTGTTTTTTCCTGTACTATCTTCGAGAAACAAAACATCCAGTTTTATTTATTCCCAGTTATATTCTCTCATCGCCATACTTGCATCCTCCCCGAAAGACTTGCTTCCATTTTTGAGAAGATGTTCCATTTGTTAGTCAATAAAATTCACCCCGCATATGTTTTGCATAACCCAATTTTAATATTGCAAGTGTTTATAGATTTAATTGTAGTTATTTCATAGGTTACTAGAGTGTTATAGATTAGAGATTCCATTTATTCCTGTGTCTATATTCTGTTTTGAAACTTAAGATTTTAAAGTAAATGCAGCGGTATTTATATCATTCAAAATTATCTCAGTTTATGTTATTTACGTTAGATGTTCTTATTGTTCTCTTATAATTGTAATTGTAATTTATTCATTCACCATAAGCATAGAATTATGCATGGCTTTGTCAATACATGTTTACACTTCATTTCAAAAAAATAATTATGCAAAATCAAAACAATGTGAAAAGTACAAATACATACAATTTGCAATTTTTTGGGATTAACACATTTCAATGATACATTTGAAATGGTATGCATTAGAAAATCATCTACACTCTGAAATAATTTACATGAAAGTAGTTTTTTCACGGCACACTTAAATGTAAAGGAACTTTTGATATTTTCAATATAAGCAGGCAACTTATTGTACATAAGTATTCCCTGATGTTCTATCACTTTAATCGTTTTATTTACTCTCTGCTGACTTGGAATGCATTTTGGTTTCTCGTATTACGACTATGAAGGCCACAGTTTTTAATAAACATGTCCCGATTGTTTAATAAGAGACACTGTTTCAAGAATGTATAGACAAGGAAGAGGTAAGATTTCTAGTTTTTCAAAAATAGGTTTACTGGGAGCTCTATTATTAGAATTAGTTATCATGCGAATAATCTTTTTTTGCATTTTAAATAATTTTGGAAGGAAGATAGAGGAAACCCAAAAGGGTATACCATAATGGAGAAGTGACTGCACATAGCCATAAAATATATAAATAGTCCTCAATGCCTGAATGCAAATGATTTCCTTGAGTACACGGAATGCATATCAGATTTGTGCCAGTTTTTGAGATAAATTATCAATATGTTCCTCCCATGAAAGATAAGAGTCAATCCAGATACCTAGAAACTTTGTTACCTTTAGTTCTTTAATGGGGAAACATAATTATTGGATATAAATTTATTAACTTCTTCTTGAGATTGAAGTTTAAATAATGGGTTTTACTAACATTTCAAAATAGTTTATTGTCAGTGAGCCAGTTCATCAAATTATGTGTAGTTTCTGTTACCTCGCTCATTAACTGAGTGGGGTTATGGTTATTAAAAATTAAGTTAGTATCTTCAGCAAATAGCATTGTATTAGAGAGTGGTAAATTTGCAGGTAAATCATTTATGAAGACTAAAAATAGTAGTGGTCCAAGAATGGAACCCTGCAGAACTCCACAAATAACAGAAGAAGAACATACTTGATACAGATGAATTCATTTCAATATATTGTGACCTATCAGTTAAATATGATTTAAACCAGTCCTTTGCATTGCCTCTTATACCATATGTTTCTAATTTTTAAAATGAATTCCATGGTTAACTGTATCGAAAGCTTTTTTTAAATCAACAAAAAGCCCTGAAACATGAATATTACTATCTAAGGCATTCCATATATTCCTTGTTAAAGAGAAAAGGGAATCAATAATGGACTTATTCCTTCTGAAGCCAAATTGATTGTCAATGACAGAGGATTTATCAAAAAAAGAAATAAATCTCAGATACATGATCTTCTCAAAAATTTTGGAGAAACCAGAAAGTAAAGAAATTGGTCTAAAATTCTCAATGTTTTCCCTCTCTCCTTTTTTAAACAGAGCTTTAATTTTTGCAACCTTAAATTTGGAGGGGAATTGACCAGGACTTCGAGAAAGATTACAAATTTTTGTCAGTGGTTCAGCAATAAAGGTGGCACAACTTTTTATAACAGCATCAGGAGATCATAGTGAGGAGATCATATTTGCCTATATATCAGGGCCACATGAATATTTATTTTTTAATTGATTGATTATCCTCAATATTTCACTTTTAGTAACAGGTTCTAGATATATAGAGGAGGAATTGATGACCATTTTAGAAGTACCTGTGTTGGTGGTCGACTGTTTGGGAGTTTGATTGACACCTACTTGGGCAAAGTAATCATTAAATGTGTCTAAAATTTTTTGGACACCTGTTATTGTTGTGCCATTATAACGTATTTTAGATATAGTGTTGCTGTTAATTTTATTTTTCCCTGTTTCCTGTTTCCATACTTTCCAGATAGCCTTAGATTTATTAGATGATGTTGTTATCAATGAGCTGGTATGCAGTTTTTTGCTAGAGTAATAGTAGTTCTCAAAATTTTACAATAACTTTTGTAGTATATTTTTAACTCTGGATCATTAGAATCAATGCATTGCTTATACAATGCTCTTTTTCTATCACAAGAAATAATTATTCCTCTTGTTAACCAAGGACTATTTTCAGGTTTACTTTTATTATGCTTGACAATTTTTTTAAGGGGAAATGCTAAATCATGGTAATAAGTAATGATATTGATAAACCTGTCAACTTTAGTATCAAGATCAGTAGGGAAATTAATAACAATTTAATTTTATATAAAACACTTGTTGGCAAAGGCGTGATTGCTAAGTTTATATAATAAAATATTGGTAGTTTGTGTACATTAACAAAACCAAAATAATTTCTGTGTCTTAAAAAAATATAAAATGGTTTTTGGAATTTGGAAAAAATACATCCCTAAACACTTCAATCCTCAACGCAATTGTTATTTTAATGTAGTTTTTGATAAATGCTATTGCAAACATTAATTGATAATTTTGGATTAAATCCATATTAGTGCAATATAATATTTTTCATAACTGTAAATTCTCGGCAATCCGATGATAAATAGTTATTATGAATGCTCCTATCATGTGTCCATATAAAATTATCTTGGTATTTTCTATACAATTCTGTGTAAATATACAATATAAAATGTTTCCATGAATGTAAGCAAGTAATTGTGACATTTATTTATGTAATTTGATCTCTACAATATATATTCAACCTTTTGCATATAACTTCGGAAAAACAGACAATTTTGAAATACAAGAAGATTTTTCCAAATGATTGAAAACTTAAATTCACTTCCATCGCATTTGCTGTAATTATTTTATACTTAATGGATACGGTCTGTAATTTTTCAGTCGTCAATTGCCATAATATGTCAATAAATGATATGGAATAACAAAAAAATCAATGAATCAAAGTTTAACAATATTCATGAATAATTCATATTTTATTTTGTACTGCATCACCTTTGACGCTAATTTTAAAAACATTTTCGAAATTTTTCTAAAACTAAGCAACATTGGTCAATCCTCTTAAGTGTAAAAATTTTTCCATCATTTCAAAATTCAGGAATCGCTTGGAGAAAGAAAAGTTTGGAGCGGCCATAGCCCACGTGACAAATTCAATCTTAGAGAAATTGCTGGAGGACAATCAGGGATTGTCTGGAATTCCATTTCCGATTTTGAGGCTGATCAACGAGAGCTTAAATTCGTCCTCACGTGTTGTTGACATCTCCTGTTCCACAATTTCTCTCAAAATGGCCGGACAGGCTATCGCATTGGCCCTTACTCTGATCACCCTTGCAGTGGCCATCACAATGTTATTCCTCTACTATTGTAGCACATGCTGTTTCTGCTTAAATCTCAAATAAACCACCCATTGAATTGATTGAGCGATATATCCACCAATCAAGGGGAAAATTCGTAAGGTTAGTACACAGATCTACTTTCATCCAACGGTAATTTCAACTACCTCATGAATTGATCATTTCAATTAATAATTTAAGTGATATCCAGATCAACGGAGGAAAAAAAATATTTCCTATATCTTCAATATCTTACATCTATTTTTCTTATGTCATTTATCTTATGAATAATATTTTTATTTATCTATCACCGATGGTCTACGGAATTGACTCACAAAGTTATCATCAGGGATATGGATGAAAAAATATATACGGATGAATAAATTGACCCCCTATCTTTCATGAAGCAATGAAAATTACATTGATATGGCTGTGTAGAGCCTATTGACATCCGGGTCTCAATGTCGTTCTTTAATTGTGGATGAATGAAGTGGATAGGTTTGGATTTGTTTCATAAGATATAGTGAGACAATTTAATAATCCGCATATATTTTGTCAATTTTTGCCTTGGTTTTGATTTATCGAGCCCTGATGATGACTTTGTGAGTTGGCACAAGGTCGTGGGTGTTATGGTATATGTGGATGAATTATTTGTTTCGTGTGTCACTTGAAACTATTTCCACATCCTTCCGCAGATCCCTATTCCATCTCCGCTCCCTCCCTCCGCTCTGGCCTCCCTTCTCCCCCTCCACTACCCCCTCCTCCTCCACCTGTTTTTCCCCTTCCCTCATCCCCTTATCTCTCAATCATAAACTTATTATTATTATTAGGTAAAATTCCGGTTAAGGTAGGTTTTTTGATGGACACAGCTATCAAATAAACATTTTGTAAACCTCCAAACTAAACCCAATCCTGCAACCTCATCTACATTAGGTCCCTCTTCATCTCTGTGTAATTCTTTCCTCCCTTCATCCCGTCCAACATCCCTATCCATTCCCACCCTATCCTCGCTTGGCCAACATTCTCCCCTCCATTACCTTCTTCAACATTCCACTACCCCTCAGAGCTTATATACACACACTAAAAAAACATGCGGGTAAAAACATAAATCATTGATATTACAATGTATTGTTTATGTTATTTATCATTTGTTCAAGAATAACAATAACTAATATCTTGTTTATTTAAAAATATTTTTATTAAATCTTGCAATGATTACCATTGGAACCAATTGTAAAGTATCTGAGGTTCTCGTAACTTCCTTTTATTTGGAAAAAACATTTTCATTTCCTATTAGCTTAGGCATATAGCCTGACATTCATTTATTTGCCAAATTTAAAAAAATCTGAAATTAGTTTATTTGGGTTATAATTGTCTTTATTTAAGGGCTATATCAAAATTACTCTAGCTAACCTTTACGTTAGATCATGATTATTTTAAGTTTGTCAATGTTTCACTTATTGTAGGAACTTTTCCGGTCTACGCGTGAATTGGAAGTGGCGTCAGTAGAATGCACTATGGTCAGACATTTAGAGAAACCAGATGTTACTTGATCAATACTGCATCCATAATTTCGACCGAGTGCTTTGAGAGCGACATTGACGACAGAAGTGGGATGGTTCGACCGTGGTTCAAAGATGAAGAAATGATGGATTTTATTTTCCTTCAGCCATTTCTATTGCAATAGTATCGTTCATTGTCTACGTAGCCTTCATCATTGCTTCTGAAATCATCTCTGTTGTTAGTCATGGATTAGCCCATCTATATTAATTATACTGAATGGATTCCTCGTTCACAAAACAAAGAATGTAAGCCTGAAATCTCTTTTGTAAAATGAAATTCTTCAAGGTGTATGATATTCATGGAAAAAAACTTCAACCAATTTGTTAGCAGTGTCATATTATTTTTCCAAACTTTTTTTCCAAAAATTAAAAGTTTCATACCTTTGGAAATTAATTCTCCATTTAATTTTTATTAATACTGTTTGACTAATTTGTGATATATTTTTAGAATTTTTAGAATGAATCAATTTTCTTTTGTAAAAATTATTCAAAAATTGCACTTATATTGATATGTACTTGTTTGTATATTCCATCATACATAATAAATAAATGTACGCTCTCATTGGCCAGCATTTGATTGAGGCTATAACTACTCTTGCATTAGCATATCTTTATAACCAAATAGAGCTTTTTAAAATGCTATATATTTTGTCAAATAGCTCCATTTAAATATGTTGATCATAAGGGAGTTGAATATAGTTATTTAGTTGAAAATGAATTAAAAGTTAATAAATGCCTTGCATCAAATATCTCATAAATTTCACATTAATGATACTTCAACATTATGTAACAAAGTAATACTTGGTTTAGAAATTAAAAATTTTTATATACACTTAACAATGTTATTTTTTCAAATGTATAAGGATATGGAATATCCCTAATGATGTTCAATGTGTCAAAGAATCATTACAATTTACTAAATTCTGAAACGTAAACATTAATATTTAAAAATTAAATTAGAGTGAAATATCGTTGTTATCCTTAGTGAGATTAATGTTTACTATGTTTGTATATGATTATAAATTCTGCTAACTTAAACAGATATATTTTATATTGTTTCCTGATGAAAACAATAAGCATTTTTAATGGATCCCATCACACTGAAATACTGGATGAACTTAGTATCTGAACTTTTTTGAGTATTTTTATGTATTTATCTGTAAATGAAATTTCTTAAATAAAAAACTATATACCTTATAATTTTGATGGGTACTGTGATATCCATAATGTATTGGTTTGTGCTTTGGCTGACATTTTTTTCAAACATTTGTTACAAGTGATTTACATTTGTCCTTTCAATAGAACATTATTTTGTTATAACAATGATATAATAATGCTGTAATCATGAAAGTTGTATAAGAGTATATTAAAAGTTAAGTTTAATATCTAAGTATCACTGCAGTTATTTAAATAAAAATTCTGTAATTTAATAAAAGTCTTTCATTTTTATTGAAGGGTTGTAACTAAGAAATATTTCTTTACAATTCAAAACTATTTCCCCAAAATATTTTATATTTAACCAGAGAATATATCATTAAGATTGAACGATATAGATGACAGAGAAAAATCTATTTTATAACTACAAATATTAATAAATTCTCAATAAAAGTCCATGTAAGCTATCCCTGTCTAAGGAAAGCATTGATTGATTTCATAATTATGCAAAGTTGCTAGTCTATTGTGTTAAGATAAATTTTTAAAACATTAAAAATTTTCTTAATAATTTATATTAAAAAATATATTTAGGAAGTCTAAAGATGTAAATAACCATTATAAATCAGCATATAAAGATGATGGTTAAAATTAACACTTTCTTTATGATTTCTATAGTTCCTTATATTAAGCATTAGGAGGCTTATGAATAGCAAAATATCAAATATGACATGGATTTATTAGGCTCTTGTGCTATTATACTTTGAACTTAAGTAATGTGATATTAATCATTTTATCACAGGCAATTGTTAAACCATAGTCCAACATATGCTGGGGAATGAGAACCTATGCATTGCTGAACATCAACTATCCTTGGAAAATTAATCAACAAAAGAGATATCCCAATATGTTGCAATGGAAATACTAAAATTAATACATTTTTTTGACATATTTTTGAAATCTTTAAACATCCTAAGAAAGATAATATATAAAAATAGATATTCAGTGATTTAAATTTTCATTAATGTTTTTGATATCTGCTGATAAATTTATTTTTATCTAACATTTTTTTCCTTTAAATACATCACATACAATATTATCTGAGGAAATCTAACCTAACTGTGTTAGGAATGGCATATTAAATGATAGTAGGTATATTATTTCTTATAAATACATTTCATACTGAATATGTTACCATATCTCCAATCAGAAATAAGCATATGATTCATTCAAGGAATGGATTTCAGTTCATCTACATGACAAAAGCATTTACTAATAAATGTGAGAGGAGTTTTATTTATCACAGATTAGGTTATATCTAACATTAACATATCTAATATAACAATAATTTTAATGTAGCAATAAATCCATATATTATCTTAAAAACGTCATGGCAATGGTTTATTTATGGAGAGAAAAATGTAAGCTAAACTTAGAATATCTTTCCATTCACCAGATATCTTAATATGTACTAAACTGTGCAGGAAATGAACTATGAATTAAATGTAAGATGTTACCTAACTTTATTAATTCATGCAATAGACCAGTTATTCCAATATAAGCAATGAATGTTGAAGAGCTAAATTGTTTAGGGATAAATAATGTCTAATATAATTGCTGATTTTCTTTCAATTTATCATATTGCCAAATATATGTAAAATGTCTGTATGTAAAAACAAGTAAAATATTTGTAAAAAGCAGAGATATCCTAATATCACCAATTAATTGATATCCTTTACCGTGAAAAACTATCCTGGTTAGCAAAGTTAACCATGTATAGCTAACCCACCAGATGACCTTATAAATGTGTACAACAGATTTTCTAATATCACCAAATAATGAAAATGAATTGGAATATGTAAGATATATATAATTACATTACTAGGCTTACAATAACCTTTAAAACCTCAAATAACCTAATATATACAATTAGATATGGGACTGGGTTATTTATGGAATTGAAAGATGTTATCTAATTTAAAATATTCCTCTAATCAGTAGGCTTCTAAGTACTACAATAGGGGCAGAGATTGGGTTATTTTCTGATATTTGATATTTTATGACATCACATTATTTAAACATATCATATGCTGCTATATCTGCCAGGAAATATGCTGTGAAAGAGTTTCTTATTCATAATAGGTATTGATTAACAATTTTATTCTTTGAACACATTAGTAATCCGAATATCTCCTAATAAATATACAGGCAATGGGAACTTTATGTTCAATCAATAGACATGTTACATGTATCCTAATGACTTTACATAATTGTATTGAGTGTTTGATATATTAAGTATGATATTATTCTGTACATACAAATTCTGTAAATCTTAGGTGTAATAGATGCCATCCAATCTTAGAAATTCTTGCAATACACCATATATGCCAATATCTGTTTATAGATAGGCTTGGAATAGATAATTTACTGATACTGGGCAATTCTAAATTATACAATCCCTTAAAACATTGGATATCCCATTATGTATCAATTGATATGCTTGGAAAATTTTCTTATTTGCATTAGATATTATCTTATTTTTTAAGTTATTACTAAACACAAAATATCCCAAATACCTAGATATCCCAGCTAATAGGTTATAGTTCTGAAGAGGATGGGCTATATATTGTAATAAGGTGTAATGTAATTATTCATGTTGATTCATTTCCCAGGTAATCTCAATATCTGCATTAACATTTGCAGGTAACTGTTTATCAATGTTTGAAATCACTTATCTTACTGTTCTTATTCTATCCATGGACAACATGCCTTAATATCAGCTTATATATGTTCAAGAAATGAACTTCTGATGTAGTGGTACTTATATCCTCAATTTATAATATGCAACATCTCATCAGGAATACTTTGTTACTGAATTCAAAATGCAATCTACAACCTCATGTACTCAAATTGTTCTATGTCACTGCTTATTTGGATTATTATTGGATGTAATGATTTTTCTAACATCACATACCAGTAGTCTTCCAATATACCAGATTTTCAAATATCTGCCAACATAGTTTCTGGAAATGATATAATTATGGGAATTGAGGATTTGCCTAACTGTAATAGGCCTTTCAGTACACCATATATCTTAAACAAGCTTGTTTAATGAATTTAAGATGTAAAATAAATATATGATTGGGTTATTAGTTCTAATGCAGTAATAGATCCACTAATAAATTCTTTTAATATAATTTATATCCCAAAACCTGCTAATTAATGTGCATATAGCTAGTTCTAAATCGTCAGTAAAATGTTTTCTAAATTAAAAAACACTTTTATTGATAATGATATATTCCAACTCTAAACAAAATACAATCAAGCAACCTACTCTCTTTTTCAGGTCTCTCTTCATCTCTGTGTACTTCCTTCCTTCCTTCGTCCCCTATCTAAGTCATCCTTATCCCCTTCTTCATGCCCTTTCCCTGTTTGCCATTAACATTCTGCCCTCTATTACCTTCTGAAACATCCCAATATTTCTGCTCAATACGTCTTTCATCCATTTTTCGTGCCTTCATAGCATCTCTCTCAATAAACCCCTCTCCTCACCCACCACTACCAGTACTTCCTAATTTTTTCTTTCCGTCCATTTCAACTTATTAATTCTTATCCACACCTACAATTCATCAGCCTCCAATCAATGTCTATCCTTTTGCTTCAGTGATTAGGCTTCTACACGGTACATAGGTATGCTTCCTATCAGAGTTTTTACGAGTCTTTTCTTAACCTCCCTGCTCCACACCCCTGATATCTATGCCCTCCTTCTTGCTAGCACAATTCTTCTCCTTACATCCCAACTATTTTAATCAAATTGGTGGAAAACAGTTCCGAGATATTTCACTGTACTACCTGCCCTTTTTTCCCTTCTTATTTCAATGTTTAGCTTAGCCTTTGTATTTTCTGGAAAATCGCTTACCCTTAGTTTTAATAATGTTGATTCTCATCCCATATCTATTGCACTGAACCTCGAATTCACTCAAGTAATGCAGCTTGCTCAGCACACAAGTAATGCTTGCTTGCTGACTGAGCAACTGGAGTTTTTTTACCATGTTTTCCTAAACATTTCAGTAGTTCCAAAGCAATGTTTTCTTATTTGCTTTCAACTCCTTTAATGCCCTTCCTATTTCATGGTAGAGTATGCCTGGACCTAAGCTATCTTCTTCTACATCATGTTCCTTTTCTATGTCTAACCTTGTTGGCCTAAGTTCTTTACTATACAGTGTTTCTATATATTCCTTCAACCTCTCTTGGATTTTTATTGGTTCAACCATTATCCAACCCCAATTATCTTTTACTGTTAGCACAGATCTTGCCTTCTCACCTCACGATAATGACTTAACCTTGCTGTATAGAGCACCAATTTCACCCTTCTTCTGTAAACTTTCCATATCCTTTCATTGCATTTTCCACCATTCTTCTTTTGCTATATTTGTAGCCCTTCTCAATTTATTGTTTAACTCTTTGTAATTCATTTTACCTAACTCTGTGTTTATATTCTTCCATTTTCTTCTCGCATTCATCTTTGCAATCATCTCTTCCGAGACCCATGGTTTCCCTATCCTTTTCCCATTAAGGGTTCCTTTAGTGCCTATTGCAGTTTTGGATATAACTTTTTTGATACATTTCAATTTTTCTTCGATAGTACTCAGCTCTTTACCGTCATCCATTATTTTCTTTACAGCCTACTGATACTCCTTCCTTGTTATTCCATTTTATGCATCTACATTCCATTTCCAAACTGCCACCCTTGCCTTATCTTTTTGAAATGGACTTTACAAATAATAACAACTAAACTGTGGTCAGAGTCTGCATCCATTCCTGAGAAATTGTGCAAATTATTAGACTCTTTTTTAAAACTGTTCCTAACCATAATATAATCTAACTTTCTTTCTAACTTACTTCTTAATAACTACCTTTCAGGGTCAACTGACATTTTGCATGTATTCCTCTAACTGATCCTGCATCCTATCTATTTCTTCCTCCTTGTGGTTGCTCGGTGGCAAGTATACCTGAACAATGACCAAGTTTCTAGTTCTGCTTTTTCTCTACCACTAATATTCTCTCACTTGCTTGCTTTATGTTGACTATGCTTTTTCCTAACTCTTTATTTAATATTACGGCAACACCTAGTTGGCTCTCATCCCTACTGCTATGTATTATTCGATAATTATCATTCCAGTAATCCCCGCTATCCTTCTGTTTCCCCTCACATAGCCCTAAAACATCTATATTACCTCTTTCCATCTCTTGCCTAAAATTCTCTAATGTGCCTGTCCTCAACATTGTCCTGACATTCCATGTTTCTATTCTAACTACTTTCATCTTCTTCTGTCCTGCTACTGTTTTTCCCCACTATAAGGGTTTCCTGGGCCTCTCCCGCCAGGCATGATACATGGCCACTTGGGCCAGTTCCCATAGTTGCCAGGAATCAATATCTATCTTGTGTCCCACATTTTTTGTGAGAATAATAACTGAGGCAGGTTCATGTTGCCATCCTCAATAGTTTTGTTAACGTGACACAATCACTTAATGGCCGCCTCACTGGGGTCAGATGCCTTGGTAGCCACCTCTCTGAGGAGCAGACGCTGCGTGGACTACCTTTCATCTGGCTTCTAACCCTTGACCTCGACCTATCTGGCATAGGTGACCTTACCAGGAGCAATTATTATTACTCCCACCAACACAATTCAAGGGGTCATTGGAATGGACAAGCCCTTCCACCACATCAAGGTTGCAATCCAAGGGAGGGTAATTGATATGACATAGGTATAATTACAACCTTAAACTTTCTGTCAATGCTCCAGAAATCTCAAAACTGTCTGTTAATATGCTTGGAGTTGATTATTTATTAATGTTTATGATTATCAAATAAATAATATGTTGCTGTATACTATTCCATAATTATCACTCCAGTAATCCCTGCTATCCTTCTATTTCCTCTCACATAGCCCTAAAAAATCTATATTACCTCTTTCCATCTTTTGCAAAATATTCTCTAACTTGCCTGTCCTGGACATTGTACTGACGCCCCATGTTTCTATTCTAACTAATTCCATCTTCTTCTTTTGTCCTGCTACTGTTATTTCTTCCCTTCTAGGGTTTTGTAGGCTGCCGGGCATGACACATGGCCGCTTGGGCCAATTCCCACAGTTGCCAGGAGTCAATTTCTATCTTGTGTCCATCAATTACTTGAGAATAATAACTGAGGTGGTATCACGCTGCCTTTATCAAAGGTGTTTTTACATGACACCATCACTTAATGGCCATCCCACTAGGGTCAGTCGCCTTTGCAGCTGCCTCACTGTAGAACAGATGCTGTGTGGTCTATCTTTTGTCTGGCTCCTAACCCTTGACCTGTCTCGCATGGATGACCCTACCAGGAGCAATTGTAATTACTCTTACCAGCACAGCTCTAGGGGTCATTGGAATGCACAAGCCCTTCCACCACGTCAAGGTTGTAGTCCATAGGAGGGTAATTGATATGACATAGGTATGATGATAACCTTAAAACTACTATCAATGCACCAGAAATCTCACAACTGTCTCTAGATATGCTTGGAGTTGGTTATTTATTAATGTTTATGATTATCAAATAAATACTCCAGTTGTACTCTTAAATATTTAAATGGATGTTAGGTTAGGTCAACCCTGTATACATGCATGTATCTAAATTTCTCTCTACAGATTATTTAATATTGTGTTATGTATTGATTCAAGATGTTATATAGCCTTAGTAATTCCTGCCATTCACAAAAGTATCTCCTCATAAATCTACAGATATTATGGGAATGGGTTATTTTATGAAGGTAAGTGTTATCAAACAATTACATTTCATTTTATCCACTAGCTCCTTTAATATCCCTCAATAAATATGCTGGAGCATGTCTTTATGGGATGTTAGGGTATATATAAGCTTTTTGATGTCTTTTATACCTTGTTTTCTCATTAAAGTCTGAAATTTTTCCAGGAATGGTTTGTTCATTAATTGTATGTGTTATATTTTCTGGGAAATATCATCTTTTCTTGAGAGATTTCTCGCCTCATTATCCTACTTTAAAAACTATGGTGACAAAATTCAGAGAAGTTAGAAATAAGATTCTTTTCTCGGACTACAACTGTTTAGAGACACAAGTGTTTCATTGTTGACAGTTATGTTATTTTAATGATATAACTTTTGGCAGAAAACGGTGGAAATATAAAAAGAACAAATAATATCTTGAGAATTGAACAAATCTAGTCTTATAAGATAAAATTAAATAAACAAGATACTACTGTGTCACCATATGAAATTAAAGACGCGGCGTAACTTATTCATGCTAATGTTGGTTTCGAAAAATTCTGCAATTAAAATAAAATTGTTAGGGATAAGCATGATATCATGATCAATCAAGATTCCTACGAGAACCTAGAAGTCTTTAGACATGACATGGTCAACTATTGGGAGTAACGTCCGATACATACCGCATGTATATGGAATAAAATAAACAAAACAAGATTATATCATGCGAAAATCAGTTTTTAAAAATTACAATTAAGTTCTCAATTTACTTGGGCATTGAAAAACTGAAATTATAATAAAATATAATGCTTTTGCGACACTTATCCAAATCTGAATCCTGGTAGCATAACAAAAAAAAATTTCTTTCGTCGTTTTCTGACACACCATTAAAAAACTTAATGGCCGCAGTAATGACCGCAATTTATTGTCACCTAAACTGAGCAGAATAAGGAAAAACAAAGAAATGACATTGTAGAGTTCGCTTACACCACTTTAAAGATGTAACTGTCAATAAATCGGATTAATATTTACTATTCACTGCAACTACGGTAAAAGATGTCTAACATTAATATCACAAATGAAATTTTCGTAGAGAATAACCAAATGAATCAATACAGTATACCTGGTAAAAAACAAAATTCTTTCGAGTGTTTCGATCTCTTTAAAGATGCAATGATATGCCCTAAATTATGCAATTATTGGCATGAAATGTGTAAAATGATAACAAAAGGCATGATTTGGCAGAATTTCAAACACAAACCTTTCATGCATGGCGAATTTATACTCATTCACTTATTCAAAATATAAAAATTGGTAAGGGATTGGAGACAAGAGCCAAAGACTTTCATGAAAATATTAGATGACAGGCATTCAGAAATTTTAGGCGCCAAACCAACTTCCTCTACGGAGAATAAAAACGTGGTTCCTTCGACAATTTTTAAGAAGAAATTGAAAAACTGAAAATAAATCAATCATTATGCTCAAGACTTAAGATTCTCACAGTAAATGTTGCTTTTCCCTTCTCTTATATCATATGTCATTTATTTTCATTTCTAGTTGTACATTTTACTTTATTTTGATTTTACAGCGCCTCTCTCGGAAACTAGTCCAACTAAGAAGATATACAATTCTTCCTCATTCGAAGTGTTTGAATTGATCTGCTGTTTTCATATAAGTTTCGGTCAATGCTTCTACATAAGTGTGTGGCTGCGAAAGTTTAAAAGTTATAAGTGCTGCTATTTTCAGTTGGTTTCAAAGTTTTCTTGTGTCAACAGTTCCACTGGCGTCATTTCTACAGTTTGAAAAAAAACGAAATCTCATTTGAGTAAGTTGTAACAACTTTAATTTAAAGTGACCCACAATTAGTAATATAAAAGTTGACTTATCAATTTTTTTTGCTTTTTGTCATGAGCGTTCATGAGCAGTAAATGTTTGCCGTGGACTTAATGTTTTGACAAAATTATTTCGAAAGATCTAAAAAGAAAAATTTTTAATCCACGCTTTGACATAAATACTCCTTAGAAGCTTACCTCAAACTTTAAATTATGTACTACTCCGGTTTGATAAGAATCAAATGAGATTTATATCAATTTTGATAAGAATGGCGGAATACCATATAATATATTCATACTTCGATAAATACACCTTTAAATTCCTGCTCCACTCAAAAATACTTTTTAGGAAAGTCAGTTCTAAGCTAAAGAATGTCATTAAAATTTTACTTGGATTATTTACACTTAATTAAGAGAGTATATATTTCCAATCGTGTACTTAAACAATGGCAGGACATCCAAAACTTTCATATCTCTGCTCAAAACGTGGATTAATTAAGCATATTGTCAGGTTTGAATTGAAAATGAGTATTAAACATGTAATATACGAAACACAGTTAAAAATAATGTGATCTTCATATTATCAAAGCAATAATTTTGAAATGTTTCAAAAGTAAATCTGTCATCAATGCCTGTATATACTATTGCATGCATTGCATGACTTTACATAATTTAGATCTAACATTTATTATTTAAAGTAAATGTCAAATAGGTAAAAAAAACGATTTATATTTATTCATACATACAAACACGTCATTTAAAAAAATAAGAAAATGGTGTAAAAATTCAATAATATTACAAGAAACTGTATCAGTAACCCACCGAGTCACCCGCTATGTTTTTTTTTCTTTAAAGCACCCAAAATTTCAGAGTGTAAGAGGACGTCTCGGTAGCTTAATTGGTTAAAGCACTCGGCCGGATATCGAGGGATCCGGGTTCGAATCCCGGTCAAGGCGAATGATTTCTACTCTCTGACATGCTTTCAATACTATTAATGAAAAACTGTAAATTGTATTCATGGTTCGACAGTAACACAACTTAAAGGAATTGCATTAAGTATAATTATTTATATCAATGTTTCAATATCCATAAAAATGTAATTTTATATATTCATGTACCAAATATATATAAGGAACACAAATTTCTATTTGAATTTTAAATGTTTGATCTGAAAAATCAACAATGAATAATTATAATTAAATTTGGATACTAAAAGCCATTAAAAACACATTTTCATCACAAAGAAATAGTATAGAATAGCAAAGCATATTCCTGGTTGGACAGTAATACAAATTAAACTTATTGAATGGAGTGTAATTCTGTATATTTATGTTTCAATAGGCATAATAAAGAGATTTTATATATTCATGTACAAAGTATGAATAAGAAACACAAATTTCTATTTGTTATTTAAATTTTCTATCAGAAAAATTAACAAGGAAGAACTATTCTTAAATGAGTATGTATTAAGGCTTTAGAAATACATTTTCTCCTAAAAAAATTGAATAATATAATTTTTAAAATTAAACATGTTTGTTTTATCCAAGAAGAGAGATAAGCACATTGATGTGTAGGTTGAAAATTGCCTGATAAAATTATCAAAAAGAATTTTATTGGGTATTTATGCTATTCTCTGATATAATGCATCATAAAACCATGTTCTCAGTTTAAACATTCAAGGCAAAATTCAAGGGCAAAAACCTAAGAATCATTTCCATGGTTATAGTTCAATAAAATTTAAAATCCTAGTCAAACTGTATATTTCTTAAGAGTTGGATCAGATAGGCTTTTATATGAGAATTGAATACGGTCATGGAAAAACATAATTTTAAAAAGACAGTTATAGCTTTCATTTTTCAAAATAATTGCTAAAAATTATGAAAATGTAGGAATTCTGGCTTGAGTGAAATATGGGTTAATATGATAGAAATGTTGGTTGAAGAATCTCAGCTGAAAAAAAAATTAATACAAAGGTATATTGCAAATGCTTTTATTATGGAGAGTCCGGATGGTACGCATGATGCCATTGCAGTAATGAGATCACTAATCAAGAGGAATATAGAATACAATTAGGATGTATTTACCTGTTGCGTACTAACGAGTGTTTTGCAGAAAATAAGACTGGATTGGAGGGAAAGGAGACTGATCCGCAACCTGTACATGTCTCAGACTGCTCATGTGCGAGTGAGGAACGTAGAGTCCGGATGGGCAGTGTTAGGAAGAGGGGTAAGGCAGGGTTGCCCATTGTCACCGGTACTGTTCAACGTATATGTGGAGGAAATGATTAAAGAGGCATGGGAAGAACTGGAGGTAGGAATGAAAGTCAGAGGGGAATTCGTAAAATCGGTTAGGTTTGCTGATGACCAAACATTAGCTGCTCAGTCAGCCAAGGGGTTGCAAGTATTGCTGAGTGAATTGGAGGCTCTATAGGCATAAATATGTGATAAGAATAAATGTTAACAAGAGAAAGGTTATGGTGGTTTAATCCAAGAAAGAAAAATGCTAAGGAAAACATGAAAATAGGAGGGGATAGAATAGAGCTGGTAGAACAGTTTATCTCTCGAAGTGTCTTGGACCAACATGGTCAATGTAGTGTGGACATAAGGAGAAGAATTGCGCTAGGCAAGGAGGCTTTCTCAAGGAGGAGGGAGTTGATGACGGGGATATTGAGTAGGGATGTTAAGACAAGACTCATAAAAACTCTGATATTGAGCGTAGGTATGTACAATGTGGAAACTTGGTTACTGAAGCAGGAGGATAGAGATAGGTTGAGGCTATATCAGATGTGTAGGTGTGGAGAAGAATGCAGAAGGTGAAATGGACCAAAATGAAAACAAATGAGGAATTATTGGAGATGGTGGGTGAGGAGAGGGGTTTCTTGGGATATCTTCCTATGGAGTTATAGCTGTTATTTTTTAAAATGATTGTTAAAAATTATGTATGATGGAAAGGAGACAAACTATGCAAATTTCACAGGAATAGAGATTTATTCACGACCCGGGTTTCAAACACTTAATGTCATCTTCAGGCTATTCAAGTGAAATTTGCATAGTTTGTCTCCTTTCCATAATGGATAAATTTCACAAGGTTAACCCTAATACCGTTCGGTTTGTTAAAAATTTTGTAAATGTAAGAATGCTGGCTGGAGTGAAACATATGTTAAATAATCTCAACTGAAGGAGTAAATTTATATGAATGTATGTTGCAAAAGTAAAGCTTTTATTTTCTCAAGTCATTCATTTAACAGATTTGCCCAAACACTTAAAATTCTTCAAAGTCCTAACATTAAGGCTATATGCATTTTTTTCAGTGACTCTGCCATGACCCATATGAGTTCTTGTAGGCATCTTTAGAGACGTCTTTCAAAGTCTTTGCACATGGCTGATTGAAATCACTTTTTTAGACCAAAAATGTGATTCTTGCAGGGATGCCTTGATCCAATGGAACAAAAGAAGTCTTTTGGAGCAATGTTGGGACTAAAGAAGCATGGGGTAGCATTGCCGCCTGGCATTTGGCCAGTAAATTACAGAATTGTTATGTTTTATAGCAAGGCACATTGTCTTGAGTGGGTTTGCATATAGGAGAGATTTCTTTTCCTGTTCTAATGACCCTTATTTAGGGTTGTCAGTATATCCATGTAATTGGCAGCATTGCCAGTCTGTCTCGGAGGAACAAACCTTTAATGGACAAATGCTTTGCTCTCTACTCCCAATATCATTGCTGCTAATTCTCGCTTTTATTAGGCACAGAGACTGGTAGATGTGCCAGTCAGAACCTAAGCATTCTTTGTTTGAATATAAAAACAAGGGTCTATCGCCAGTGATAATATTGTTTTAATAGTCTAATTCACTTTTAATATTTTGTAAAGGTCCACTGAAAACTTCTACTCAGTCAGTCATTAATTACAGAATGGGCACCCAGTGATTGACAATAACTAATATGCTATCACTTCCAAAGTATTGAAAGCACTGAGACATGTACATAAGGCATTGCTTAGTGTCTCTCTCAATCTACAGCAAATGGTTTGGTTTTACTCTGACCAATAGGGGTGACATAGGAAATTGAATTCCTTTTCTTCAAATACCCTGTATATTATGGTTAAATAATTAAAACAATGAGATTTGAATCCTTTATGGGACACTTTTATACCATAAAAAGAAGGTTTTCGCCATTTATTTTTTAAACAGTTCTTTTACAGTTGTAACAAGGGAAATAATAATCCATACTTTAAGATAACCAAAAATTAAGTGTACAGTTCATAAATATGATTGGGATAGCCAGAAGATCATGTTGCTCCATGGCTACAGAGCAATACACCAAATAATTCCTGTCCCAACTGAGAAATACTTAAATCTCTCATCAGATTGGTGTAAAGAGGTGAAAAGAATGTTGTTATAGGTTTTAAAAATATATTTTCATATAATTAATCATTAGTTGTTGATATGAAAACAATTTAATCACATAGTTGATGTATTAAATTTAAAAAGGATGGCTACAAAGAGTAAGGAAGGGATTTATAATCCAATCTTGGATATGAAAAGCCTTTAAAAATGATAACTTTTAATAATTCCATTTAATGATCTGGAAGCAAAACAAATATTTTATCCTTGGTATAAAATAAATCTTAAATTCTGCTAATTGGTTAGATCAGATAGGTATCCATATAAATGTTATTTACAATTATGGACGGGTCATGGTGGCCTAGTGGTTAGAGCATTGGACTACGGACAATAGAGGGTCCCAGGTTCAATTCCCGGGCAAGGCACTTTGGGCACCTGCAGCTGGACCCATGCTAATTCATTTTTCAGGTTCCAGATCTTCCTGGGAAACCATAACTTGCACAGGGAAAGGAGTTGACCCTCTACCCTGATGAGTGAATATTCACATACTGTCGGGCTTGGTACATGTGTGAGCTCTAACATCACCTACTAAACTGACTTTCGGGATGATTACTGTGTTCATGGCTTTATGGCATAATAATGGACCAAATATAGTTTAGAAATACAGTTTTATCTATGTTGTTGTAGATATATTTTAAATTATGCCTTTAATGTCAAACAATATAAGATATGTCTGAACAATTACTGTTAAAAATCCAAACTAAGTAATCTTAATCTGTATATTTATGTATGCAAAGGCCATAAGATCAAAAAATTAGATTGAATCAATTATTTGACACAATTACACAATAAAAACTTGATTAGAGCCTTGTATTCTTAAAATGATTTTGAGGAGGTTGTTTGAAGAAGAATTTTAACTATAAATTAACTTCAATAAACCAAAAATAGAGTACACTGAAAAAATATATTATTGTGATTAAGAAAACTCTAAATTGACTTTTACACTCATTTTTTGACATAAATATGCCTTAAAATTCCTGATCCAACAGAAAATTATTTCATTTTCGGGTCAGATTGTTATATAAATTGCTGTATCTTTTGTCAATTAAAGATCAATATAGACATTTATAATCCTGGAAATATAAAACCTTCAAGACAAAATAATATCAATAATATCATCAAGAAAGAATATAATATATATTTTAGTCATACATTGGCATAAAACCATTATATATTGCTGACTGAAGTTTGTAAAATCCTAAAGTACTCATTACAAAAGCATTCATATAATTTTTCAATCAGTTCATAGACACGTAAAATATTAGAAATGTTAGTTTAGTTAGTCTAAATAGTCAAGTTGGTTGTCCAAAATTAATAAAAAAGAAATATATAAGCCAATATTGGATTATAAGTTATCTGACATTCTCATTTTTCAAAATGTCCATAAATTATGATCATTGGCTGAATGGCTATTACTGGACCATGATGCTCATCTGTATCAATTGCTTCTCTGCCCAAAAACCAACTTCTGAGCTATCCATCATTGGCCAGATTAGTGGCTGTGGGCACCTAGGTCCAGTTCACTGAATGTGACCATTCTTCTTTAATAAATAAATCCATATACATTGTAATTAATATATTATTGAGCTGAAAAATCATTCCTTTACCTCTATGCAGAGAGGTAAAGGAATGATAAAAACTCATATCAATAAACATATTAATATGAGTATTATTAATCTTAAAATGTTTCAATAAGTTTATTGTGCAGTGTAGGCCCTCGAATGTGATGAAATACTCCCTGGCATTAATGCTTAAAGGTTCAGGGATAGGGATGGATTATGTAATAGTCTATTAATGGAGTACCACTCCTTTCTGCTATTGGGCTGTTTCAGTGAACATGTCTATGGCCTGTTCTGCCCGTGGTAGGGCAACTTTTCTATTGAATATCTTATTTTCTTGGAGTATTGCCTACCACTTGATGTTTTGTTAGAACACATAAGATATCAAAAGCAGCAGCAGGAGTTAGTAGCCATCAAATCCATGCTACCCACAATGAGAGAAGCCTGCTGCTTTGGGAATATTATAAGTACAAGTTTAGGCATGATTGGTTTAACACTATACACTCTTTTCTTGGATATTGTGATCAATTGGACCGACAAATCCCTGTGTTTTTATAAAAATTATTGCAGAAAATATGAATGGATTGGAGGGACAGGAGACTGATCTGTAACCTGTACATGTCTTAGACTTCTCAGGTGCGAGTGGGGAACAGAGAGTCCGGATGGGCAATGTTAGAATGAGGGATAAGGCAGGGTTGTCCATTGTCACCGGTGATGTTCAAGGTATATGTGAAGGAAATGATTAAAGAGGCATTGGAAGATCTGGAAGTAGGAATTAAGGTCAGAGGGCAATAGATAAATTCGGTAGAACAGTTTATCTCTAGAATTATCTTAGACCAACATGTTCAATGTAGTGTGGACATAAGGAGAAGAATTGCAATGCTTGGCAAGGAGGCTTTCTCAAGGAGGAGGGAGTTGATGACAAGGACGTTGAATACGGATGTTAAGAAAAGACTGGAAAAAATTTGTTTTTGAGTGTAGTGATGTATAACGTGGAAACTTGGTTACTGAAGCAGGAGGATAGACGTAGATTGGAGGTTTTATCCGATATTTGGGTGTGGAGAAGAATGCAGAAGGTGAATTGGACCAAATTGAAAATAAATGAGGGAGTATTGGAGTTGGTGGGTGAGGAGAGGGGTTTCTTGGCAGATCTTCCTATGGAGTTATAGCTGTTATTTTTCAAAATGATTGTTAAAAATTATGTAAATGTAAGAATGCTGGCTGCAGTGAAATATATGTTAAATGATCTCAACTGAAAGATTAATTTTATATGAACATATGTTGCAAAAGTAAAGCTTTTGTTTTCTCAAGTAATTCATTAAACAGATTTGCCCAAATACTTAAATTTCTTCAAAGTCCTTTCATTGAGCCTTTATGCATTTTTTCAGTGACTCTGCCATGACCCAAATGAGTTCTTGTAGGCATCTTTAGAGACGTCTCTCAAAGTCTTTGCGCATGGCTGATGGAAATCACTTTTTTAGACCAAAAATATGATTCTTGCAGGGCTGCCTTAATCCAATGGAACAAAAGAAGTCTTTTGGAGCAATGTTGGGACTAAAGAAGCATGGGGAGCATTGCCGCCTGGCGTTTGGCCAGGAAATTACAGAATTGTTATGTTTTATAGCAAGGCACATTGTCTTGAGTGGGTTTGCATATAGGAGAGATGTCTTTTCCTGTTCTGATGACCCTTATTTAGAGTTGTCAGTTTATCCATGTAATTGGCAGCATTGCCAGTCTGTCTCGGAGGAAAAAACCTTTAATGGACAAATGCTTTGCTGTCTACTCCCAATATCATTGCTGCTAATTCTCGCTTTTATGAGTCACAGAGACTGGTAGATGTGCCAGTCAGAACTTAAGCATTCTTTGTTTGAATATAAAAACGAGGGTCTATTGTCAGTTATAATATTGTTTTAATAGTCTAATTCACTTTTAATATTTTTAAAGGTCCACTGAAAACTTCTACTCAGTAAGTCATTAATTACAGAATGGGCACCCAGTGATTGACAATAACTAATATGCTATGACTTCCAAAGTATTGAAAGCACTGAGACATGTACATAAGGCATTGCTTAGCATCTCTCTCAATCTACAGCAAATGGTTTGGTTTTACTCTGACCAATAGGAGTGAAATGGGAAATTGAATTCCTTTCCTTCAAATACCCTGTATATTATGGTTAAATAATTAAAACAATGAGATTTCAATCCATTATGGGACTCTTTTATACCATAAAAAGGTTTTTGCCATTTATTTTTTAAAAAGTTCTTTTACAGTTGTAACAAGGGAAATAATAATCCATACTTTAAGATAACCAAAAATTAAGTGTACAATTCATAAATATGATTGGGATAGCCAGAAGATCATGTAGCTCCATGGCTACACAGCAATACTCCAAATGATTCCTGTCCCAACTGAGAAATACTTAAATCTCTCATCAGATTGGTATAAAGAGGTGAAAAGAATGTTGTTATAGGTTTTAAAAATATATTTTCATATAATTAATCATTAGTTGTTGATATGAAAACAATTTAATCACATAGTTGATGTATTAAATTTAAAAAGGATGGCTACAAAGAGTAAGGAAGGGATTTATAATCCAATCTTGGATATGAAAACCCTTTATAAATAGTAACTTTTAATAATTCCATTTAATGAATTGGATGCAAAACAAATATTTTATCCTTAGTGTAAAATAAATCATAAATTCTGCTAATTGGTTAGATCAGATAGGCATCCATATAAAAGTTATTTACAATTATGGACGGGTCATGGTGGCCTAGTGGTTAGAGCGTTGGACTACGGACTATAGAGGGTCCCAGGTTCAATTCCTGGGCTAGGCACTCTGGGCACCTGCACCCATGCTAATTCATTTTTCGGGTTCCAGATCTTCCTGGGAAACCATAACTTGCACAGGGAAAGGAGTTGACCCTCTACCCTGATGTGTGAATATTCACATACTGTCAGGCTTGGTACATGTGTGAGCTCTACCATCACCTACTAAACTGACTTTCAGGTTGATTACTGTGTTCATGGCTTTTATGGCACAATAATGGACTTAATATAGTTTAGAAACACAGTTTTATCTATGTTCTTGTAGATATATTTCGAAATACATGCCCTAAATGTCAAACAATATAAGATATGTCTGAACAATTACTGTTAAAAATCCAAACTGAGCTATCTTAATCTGTATATTTATGTATGCAAAGGCCATAAGATGAAAAAATTAGATTGAATCAATTATTTGACACAATTACACAATAAAAACTTGATTAGAGCCTTGTATTCTTAAAATGATTTTGAGGAGGTTGTATGAAGAAGAATTTCAGCCATAAAATAACTTCAATAAACCAAAAATAGAGTACACTGAAAAAATATATTATTGTGATTAAGAGAACTCTAAATTGACTTTTACACTCATTTTTTGACATAAATATGCCTTAAAATGCCTGATCCAACAGAAAATTACTTCATTTTCGGGTCAGATTGTTATATAAATTGCTTTATCTTTTGTCAATTAAAGATCAATATAGACATTTATAATCCTAGAAATATAAAACCTTCAAGAACAATATAATATCAATAATATGATCAAGAAAGAATATAATATATATTTTAGTCATAAATTGGCATAAAACCATCATATATTGCTGACCGAAGTTTGTAAAATCCTAAAGTACTCATTACAAAAGCATTCATATAATATTTCAATCAGTTCATAGACACGGATAAAAATTAGAAATGTTAGTTTAGTTAGTCTTAATAGTCAAGTTGGTTGTCCAAAATTAATAAAAAAGAAAATTATAAGCCAATATTGGATTATAAGTTATCTGACATTCTCATTTTTCAAAATGTCCATAAATTATGATCATTGGCAGAATGGCTATTACTGGACCATGATGCTCATCTGTATCAATTGCTTCTCTGCCCAAAAACCAACTCCTGAGCTATCCATCATTGGCCAGATTAGTGGCTGTTGGCACCTAGGTCCAGTTCACTGAATGTGACCATTCTTCTTTAATAAATAAATCCGTATACATTATAATTAATATATTATTGAGCTGAAAAATCATTCCTTTACCTCTATAGAGCTAAAGGAATGATAAACACTCATATCAATAAACATATTAATATGAGTATTATTAATCTTAAAATGTTTCAATAAGTTTATCGTGCAGTGTAGGCCCTCCAAAGTGATGAAAAACTTCCTGGAGTTTATGCTTAAGGGTTCAGGGACAGGGATGGATAATGTAATATTCTATTACTGGAGTACCACTCCTTTCTGCTATTGGGCTGCTTCAGTGAACATGTCTATGGCCTGTTCTGCCCTGGTAGCGCAACTTTTGTATTGAATATCTTATTTTCTTGGAGTATTGCCCACCACTTGATGTTTTGTTAGAACACATGAGATATCAAAAGCAGCAGCAGGAGTTAGTAGCCATAAGATCCATGCTACCCACAATGAGAGAAGCCTGCTGCTTTGGGAATATCATAAGTACAAGGTTAGGGATGATCGGTTTAACACTATACACTTTTTCTTGGATATTGTGTTCAATTGGACTGACAATTCCTGTGTGTTGATAAGAACTCCCAAGTATTTCAATGTGTGATTTTTAAATTTGAATTTAATTTTTTGTAAAATTGATTTATTCCAATAGTTGGAACTGCAAATTCTGTTTCCAAATAATTTATAATGGTAAATGCACATAATTGATTGATCGAATTTATAAGCCAATCCCAAAAATAAGGAACAATTTTAATTTTAAACTTTTCTTGGACAAATTTTGTACAATACTTGGCCCACCATTTCAGAATCACAGAGGATACTGCATGCCCCTTAGGCAATATGGTGAACGCAAAAGTTTTATCGTTAAACTTTATGCCATAATACTTCCAATGGCAATAGTCAACTTGCAATTGATAAAATGCACTTTTAAAGTCTAATTTGGCCAGGGAAGCATTCCTTTGTATCAAGGCGATGGCTCTAACTGGTCCGAAAATGGAGAATTTTGGTGTACAACAATACTTAGCATAAGGTGATAATTCATCAATTACCTTAGCGCCTTAGCTACTTGGTTTGTCTTACTTAGTTGGCCTTAGCTATAAGGAAATACTTAAATATATATTTGATTCCCCAGGGTAATATGATACCTGCCTTTACCAGGGGCTGTAAATAATAACACAGGCCAACCGTGGTTTTGGTGCCGGAGTTTTAATGATGATTTAAAGAACAATTGGGGTGCTGAATCCAATTATGACACTAGTTTTTTCCTATCAGCTATAGTTTTCAAGATATAGATATGGTAAAAAATTGAAACACTGTAGACTTCCACATATAGAATTTAATAAATGACCCAGGTTTCATCACTGAGCGACATCATCAGGTAAAATTTTTTTCCCCAAACCGTCCCACCCTCTCCCCCTTGCAATGTTACTGTGACTCACACCGACGCTAGTATAGTTTGGCTTTCAAATTCAAATCCAAATTCAAATCCAGCCTGCAACCAGCCTAAGTCATAGAAATTTTTTTAAGCTTTCTCATCCACTTTATATAGGACTGGTAGTCTAGTACCCTATTTCTCAACATATTTGTATGGTAATGGTATAACCGCAATATTGAAGAGCGACCAAGGACGGTAAAAGTCTTTCAATATTTAATCTATAGCTTCTCAAATCTCATAGTCTTGCTATGAATGTGTGTGGAAGAGTGATACTTCTATTATGCATAGCAGTGTATTACTTTCCTAATAACCTCATATAAGTCAGTCAAGAAAGGTTAAAAAATATTTTTTTTTTTTTTTAGGTAATCTACCGGTTAAGGTAGGTTTTTGGATGGACCCAACTATCAAATAAACATTTTGTGACTCCCCACCTAGCAAACTAATCTATATCAGGTCCCTCTTCACCTCGGTGTACTTCTTTCCTCCCTTCATCTCGTCCAACATCCCTATCCTGTTCCTACCCTTACCTCGCTTGCCCAACATTCTTCCCTCTATTACCCTCTTCAACATTCCACTACCGCTCAATACGCCTTTCATCCATTTTTCCTGCCTCCATAGGATTTCTCTCAACAAACCCCTCTCCTCCCCCACCATTTCTAGTACTTCCTCATTTGTTTTCCTTTCGGTCCATTTCACCTTTTCCATTCTTCTCCACACCCACATTTCAAAAGCCTCCAATCTACGTCTATCCTCCTGCTTCAGCGACCACGTTTCCGCGCCGTACATAGCTACGCTCCATATCAGAGTTTTTACGAGTCTTGTCTTAACATCCCTACTCAACGTCCCCGTCATCAACTCCCTCCTCCTTGAGAAAGCCTCCTTGCCTAGCGCAATTCTTCTCCTTACGTCCCTACCACTTTGACCGTGTTGGTCCAAAACACTTCCGAGATATGTAAACTGTTCTACCTGCTCTATTTTTTCCCCGCCTATTTTAATATTTAGCTTAGCCTTTTTCTTTCTGGAAAATCGCATAACCTTTGTTTTATTAATATTTATTCTCATCCCATATTTATCGCACTGAACCTCCAATTCACTCAGCAATGCTTGCAACCCCTTGGCTGACTGAGCAACTAATGCTTGGTCATCAGCAAACCTAACCGATTTTACGAATTCCCCTCCGACTTTCATTCCTACCTCCAGTTCTTCCCATGCCTCTTTAATCATTTCCTCTACATATACGTTGAACAGTACCGGTGACAATGGGCAACCCTGCCTTACACCTCTTCCTAACACTGCCCATCCGGACTCTCCGTTCCCCACTCGCACCTGAGCAGTCTGAGACATGTACAGGTTGCGGATCAGTCTCCTGTCCCTCCAATCCATTCCTATTTTCTGCAATACACGCATTAATTTTTCCCAATTCACTCTATCAAACGCTTTTTCGAAATCTACAAAACAGGCAAAAACGTCCTGATTGTATTCTATATTCCTCTCGACTAGTGATCTCATTACTGCAATGGCATCCCGCGTACCTCTTCCTTTCCTGAACCCAAACTGATCATCCCCTAAGTAATCATTTGCCTTACTCTCTATCCTTTTGTTGATGATCCTGAGAATAACTTTAGCTGCGTGGGATATCAAACTTATTGTTCTGTAATCCTCACATGACGAAGCCTTTGCCTTTTTTGGAATAGGAACTAACACCGATCTCACAAAATCTTCCGGCCAGATTCCTTCCTCATAGATACTACGAATCAGTCCATATATGGCCTTCTTCCCACCTTTCCCTAACCATTTCAACATTTCTACAGGAATATTGTCCAGCCCCACAGCCTTATTTGCTTTCATCTCCTTTAATGCCCTTTCTATTTCATCGTTGAGTATGCCTGGACCTAAGCTATCTTCTTCTACGTCATGTTCCTTTTCTATGTCTAACCTTGTCGGCCTAAGTTCTTTACCATACAGTGTTTCTATATATTCCTTCCATCTCTCTTGGATTTTTCCTGGTTCAACTATTATCTTACCCCATTTATCTTTAACTGTTAGCACACATCTTGCCTTCTTACTTCCCGATAATAACTTAACCTTGCTGTATAGAGCACCAATTTCACCCTTCTTCTGTAAACTTTCCATATCCTCGCATTGCGTATTCCACCATTCTTCTTTTGCTTTATTTGTGGCCCTTCTCAATTTATTGTTTAACTCTTTGTACTTCATTTTGCCTAACTCTGTGTTTACATTTTTCCATCTTCTTCTCTCATCCATCTTTGCAATCATCTCATCCGTTACCCATGGTTTCCTTATCCTTTTCCCGTTAACGGTTCCTATAGTGTCTTTAGCGGCTTCCAATATCCCTTTCTTGATACATTCCCATTTTTCTTCGATAGTACTCAGTTCTTTACCGTCATCCATCATTTTCTCTACAGCCTCCTGATACTCCTTCCTCGTTAATTCATTTACTGCTTCTAAATTCCATTTTTTAGCCCGCCGCCCTTGCCTTATCTTCTTGAAACGAACATTACATTTCATAACAACTAAATTGTGGTCAGAGTCCGCATCCGCTCCTGGGAAACTGTGCGAATTTATCACACTGTTCCTAAACCTGTGCCTAACCATAATATAATCTAACTGATACCTTTCTGAGTCACCTGGCATTTTCCATGTATACCTACGCCTTTTGTGGTGTCTAAACCATGTGTTAGTGATGACTAACCCCTGTCTCCTGCAGAATTCAATTGCTTTCTCCCCGCGTTCATTCCTCGTGCCTAACCCATAGTCCCCCACCTCACCACCATCTCTTCCTTCGCCTACCGTCGCATTCCAATCCCCCATCACTATCAAATGTTTCCCTGCAGTAACACTCGCGATGATATCCTCTAACTCATCATACATCCTATCGACTTCTTCCTCCTTGTGGTTGCTCGGTGGCATGTATACCTGAATAATGACCAAGTTCGTCGGCTCTGCTTTTATCTCTACGAGTAAAATTCTATCTGTCGCTTGCTCTATGTTGACTACGCTTCTTCCTACCCCTTTATTTAAAATTACGGCAACCCCTCGTTGGCTCTCGTCCCCGCCGCTGTATATTACTCTATAATTGTCACTCCAGTAATCCCCGCTATCCTTCCATCTCACCTCGCAGAGGCCTAAAACATCTATGTTACCTTAAAAAATATTATCATCATAAAAATACAAGCTAGATGCTCAGCAAAATTAGTATCACCAAAGGACCACAAATGGCCATAATTAGTTAATTCAGGGCATGACAAGCATACACCTTAGAATCCAGGCTCACAATGCCTGCACAATACCTAATATTAAGGTAAGATGAGCATTAAAAAAGGATTGAAATATTAATTGGGGAAACATTATCTAGAGACAAAAACTTAGCTCAAAATATTTCAAAATTATCATAAGGGGCAAAGCAAACAGGGAATGTTCATGATTGGATATAAGAACTCAAAACATGAGCCATTTTTTGCCTATTATTAGACAAAAATACATCTTAAAGTGTATCCTCTTTTATGTAAACTACTTGGACTTTTAATTAGAGATAACAAAGACAGCCAAATCATTGATGGGCATAAAAATCTGAAAAGATAAATCATAATGCATTTCAGGATGTATTTATTGCTTAGAAGTCTAGCTTTAAGTTTGATTCACTTGATAATATGGGCAGATAAGACAAACAAGAAATTTAGATAATTTTATTGAGAATATTTCATCCTTGAATCAATGTTAGAGCTTTTAAATCTCTAAAGGAGTGTCATTTAGATTAAATATTGAATAATATTCAAGTCTAGGGCATTATTATACCAAAACCCTATTATAAGCTTTAAAGTATTCATGAAAATGTTCATGAGGGCAAACCCTAAGAATTATATCATAAGATTCTACTTAAATATCCTAAAAATCTGTTTAAAACTGCACTTTATTTAACAGTTAGAGCAGATGGACATGAACATGACAATTACACATAAACATGGGAAGAAAAACAATTTAGATACACAGTTCTATATTTATATTTTAAAATCAAAAGCTAGACAATCTGTAAATAAAAAATATAGCAAGGACATATAGCATTTAGAATTCCAGCTGAATTTTAAAATTATAACATAATTATTATTTGGTAATCTACCAGTTAAGGTAGGTTTTTGGATGGACACAACTATCAAATAAACATTTTTTAACTCCAAACAAAACCCAATCCAGCAACCTACTCTACATCAGGTCCCTCTTCATCTCTGTGTACTTCTTTCCTCCCTTCATCCTGTCCAACATTCCTATCCTGTTCCTGCCCTTACTTGCTTGCCCAACATTCTTTCCTCTATTACCTTCTTCAACATTCCACTACTGCTCAATACATCTTTCATCTATTTTTCCTGCCTCCATATATTACATAATATGGTTACAGAAAATCAAAGACTGAGTTTTGTACTCATAACAATAGAAAATCATAAGCAAATTAATTAATGCTAAGGTTAATTTGGTAGGTGATGGTAGAGTTCACCCAGTACTAAGCCCAACAGCATGTGAAATTCAAAGATCAGGATAGAAAGGCTAGTTCCTTTCCTTGTATGGGTTTTAGGTTCCCAAGAAGGTCTGGTACCTTAAAACGCACATCTTGGTTTGAGCTGCAGGAGCTCAGAGTGATTTGCCCCAGTGAAAAATTAACTTAACATTTTTTTTTCAAAAATATACCTTTGAATAAAAGCTAGGGCTTTGTAATCTCAAAATGAGGGTCGCTCAGGTTTAAATTTTAGAATTTTAATTTATTCTAGGAAATCATTATGATATTAAAATAAGGTATTAGTTTAAAAAGTACAGAATAATTGATATGAAGGCAGAAAAATATGATATATAGTCAGCCTTTATAAATATACTTCAAAATCCCTGTTAAAATTATACCTTGTTTAATAAAAAGACAGGATAGGCATGAACATGAGAATTGAATATAACCTTTGACTTGAATGCAATTTAAAAAAGAAGATCTATTTTTCTATATTCAAAACCAGGCTTATAAGGTCTAAAAATGAAAAATATAAGACATGACTGAACATTTATAAAGTATGAAATCCCACCCGCATCTGTATATTATCACATACTGTGGTCTGATAATAAAAAATACAGGGTATAAATTCATTATTAAGTGCTTATATTTCATTGATACTCAGTTATTACTGTATATTCTTAAATCAACTGTTAGAATGTTCACAGGAGGAGAATAAACCCATAATAGCTTAGGAGAATAAACCGTTAAAACGTCATTTTGCTCAAGAATTAGTTTAGGTAGTCATTAAAATAAGTTATAAATACAATAATGAAAAAACACAATTTAAACCCCCTGTAATTGTGGCATACTAGATGATATAATCATAAAGGCAATAAATGCAACTAAATCCATTTTTATGAAAGTTTTACAACTATAAAATGAGTTTAGAGCTTTACAATCCCAAAATGACAATAAAAATTTTTTGAAGCCAGGAATAATACTTCATTCTTTTTCCTTATTGTATCCAAAACTTAGTATAACCTTTAACAATCGAAAATTATAATCACAGGAGGCAAAACTGTGAATTATATCAAGACTGAACACCAATACACCTTAAAAGTTTTCTCAAATAGTGTGTGGCTTAAGATTATAACAAGATAGGTATTAAAATAAGGATAAATACAAATTAACGGTTTAAGTAAAACTAAAATCAGAGTATAACCTTGTGATTTTTAAATGATGATCAAAAAGAGCTAAAATAGAAAATTCTAAGCCATTGTGGACCATTAATATGCTTTAAAATTCAATTTCAAGCACAAAATCATTTAACTGTAGTAGCAAGTGGCTTTAAAATGAGATTAAAACCAATTTTTGAAATAATCTACAGCTTGAAAATACAGTCAGGGTGTTAAAAATTTCATATTATGATTAGGAAGGCTAATAATGAGTATAAAGTACATGATTAAATGAATATACTATTTAAACTTCCTGATTAATCCTATAAATGCTTCATTTCATGATCAAAAAGGTTTTAAAATTGAAATGAAATAATTAGTGTGGCTATTTATTAATATTATATCAATGTACCTACAAGAATTAATGGTATTTTCTTTGCTTATATATAAAAAAACTATTAAATCGGTTTAGATACCATTGCTGGACATATACGAGATTGGAGTACATCTTAAAAACATGGTATAAGAGTACATGGTACAAGAGTACATCTTAAAGACATGTTGTAAGCTTAAAAGATTCAAGTAAATGATTTGAAAAGAAAACTTTGGTATTATGTACATCGTTTGAATTAAATACACCTTAAAATCCAAGTGTACACCCACATTTGCATCATAGATTGATGATATTGACATTAAAATGACATTTATATAAAATATCATTCCAAAAACAATTTACAAATACAGTGTTAGCTACATCTTATAGTATCGTCTTAGTTTATACTCATCGTATAAAGTTTAAAAATTACAGATGTGCCAGAATAGATATGATATGGAAATCCCAGCCAAATCTGCACATTTATACATGGTAAATTCATAAGAAATATATTCAAATCAATTATTCGGTGCAATAAAATTCTAGAATTAGTTTATAGCTTTATAATCTCGACACAGTTATTAGAAAGTTCTAAAAATGGAAAATAAAACCACTATTGAACATCAATAAACAAAGAAATACAATATATGGTATTGATTTTGGTTATTTGATTGGGGAAGTCAAATATTGGTATCAATACACATGATTGGATCGATATACTAGTAAATCAAAGAATACCTATTTTAAATGAAAGTTACTTAATTTTATTGGCTGATTGATATAAAAATTAGAATTGAATGCATTCTGGGGCATAAATGTATTATAATTATATAGTTTTCTATGATTATATAGTTGTTTTAAGAAAATTATGACATTCTTTGACATATTCTTTGACATATTCTTTGACATATGTACTAGTTTTGAATCTTTAATCCATAATGGATATAATATATTATTGGCTATATATAGCTTATAATCCTAGATAAAAATGTAATTACTTAAAATATGATCTCTTAAGCAGAAAAGAGACTTTTATATCTATTATTGGGCCAATTCAAATCAAACACAGATAAGGCTTTGAGAACTTCAGTATGATGATCAGAAGTGCCAAAACTGAGAATTATATCCTTGGTTGGACATATTTCATTTTAAAGTTCTTGATCATACTCTTAATTACTTAGTTTAATGGTTATTTAGGTACTAAAATGAGATATATATATGCATTCATAGATATGTAAAATAAAAAACAGAATTATAGCTTTACACTATGTTAATGGGAATGATGTCCGGCAGGTGGAAAAATCATAATTTTATTGATACTTGGAAACCAATTTACCTCTATAAACATAGTTTATGCTTTGAAAAATGATACACTATAATTATAACCACCTATATATGTGTATTTATATATGTTTTTACACTTAACTGTACATTATAATTCTTCCCACTGCATGTTGCATGTATATTACCATAATCAGATTGTGGTATAAATGGATGACATTAAATCATTTCTTGGACACAGAGAGACCTTTACACCATGGTGATACCTTTATATTCTTAACAAGATGATCCAAAAAGTATAAGAATAAGATTTAAATCAATTTTTGGACACAGTCATAACTGTCGAAATAGTTATTTGTTCAACTTACTTAATCATATGAATATCCTCAAGATGATGATAAAAAATATGAAATTAGTTGGTTTTGTTCTAAGAAGACTTATTTTTATAACAAATTTTTTAATATAATTGCCCAAAGTTGTTATGTTACTCCATGCATAATGAAGGTAATACAATTAAATTTTCCATACTGATTCAATTGGTTGTAGAGGGAATTATTTCCTTAAATTAGATGAAAAAAACTGCTCACTTTGTCATATTGCCAATCTCAGTAGTCTGAATTCTATAAAAATGAGAGGATGCTATTTGCAAGCTTCTGCACACCAGCAGTAAAGTGGAAAACTAACTGACAGGAACCTTCAGGTGAAATTTCACAGCATATTGAAAATGAACACGATTATTTGGACTATGTTATCACTGGTGATGAAACCTAGATTTTTGAATACAGAAACAAAATGAGATCCCCCTCAGAGTGGTACCCTGATCAGTCCCTCAAGTCCAAAAATGCAAGAATAAGGAAATCAAAAGTGAAAACAATGATCATTGTCTTTTTTGACAGTAAAGGTGTGGTCCATAAGGAGTTTGTTCCTAAAGAATGACACTTAATGATACCTACCACGTGGATGTCCTGGAAAGACTATGTTATCAGGTAGAGAGAAGTCATCTCTGCCTACTGGTTACTCCATCATGGCAACTCTTCCTGCCACAACTCCCTAGGAGTCCTTCAGTTCCTGGCCAAACACCAGGTGCCAATGCTGTCCCACACCCCCAAAAATCCTGATATTCTCGAGCAGACTTCTCTTTGTTCCCTCAGATTAAGGAGGCCCTGGAAGAAACCACTTTTTCGTCCAAAGAAAAGACCCAAGCAGCTGTGACAAAGACCTTGTGAGAGGTCCCTAAAGATGCCTTCATAGATTGATACGGTTCATGGCAGAGTCACTGAAAAAAAATTATGGAGGCTTACTAACAGTAATTTGAAGAAATTGAAGTGTTTGTGCAAATACGTTCGATTAAGATTAGTTCGATCGAAATAAGGGCGATTTGTCCACAAGGGTTCCCCGCTACCAGCCAGAATTGAAACAGCAGTAGAAGAAGCAGTGGATTGAAACCGGTGTTTCAGCGCCTATGAAAAATAAGTCGAACATATCTCCTGGTCATGGTCAGTGTGTCTTGGGAAGCGAAAGAGATCCTGTTAATTGATTGCTACCTTGAAAAAGGCATAAGCAATCACATGCAAATATTACTACAACATTATTGACCGGTTAGGTTGTAAAATTTGCAAGCTGAAACCTGACTTGAAGGAGAAAATATTAACTTTAACCAAGACAAGGCACCTGCTTACAAAGTTGCGGTAGCGATGGAATAACTGCGGTACTTGGCGATCGATTTGCTCAGCAAACGCCAACTATTCTCCCGATTTAGTATCATCTTTACTTTCTTCATCAGTACTTTCATCTATTCCCCAACTCAAAGAAAGTTGTTTCAGGGGAGTGATTTGCGTCAATGCATAAGTAGACATGGTTGTAGATGGATATTTCACAACCTTCCACACTGATACTTCCGGCAAGGAAGCCTGATGTCGTAATAATACTGAAACAGCTGCAATGAAGTCATGGGATGGTACCTAAATTAAAAATATTTCTTAACTGAAAATCGCGGTCTTTCATTTTTGGTCAAGAACGTTTAACCTTATTCTCTTATTATATTTAGGCATGTTAACAAAAAATACCGGGACCGTAAACTAGAAGTATACGGTCCCGGTATTTTTTGTTTACATTGATTCACGACCTTAGCTAAGTTCCTTGTATATTTAAAATATTTAGACATTATTTTGTAGTTTTAAAATTATTCGTATTCAAAACTGAAAAGTATCAATTCAAACTCCTACTTTTTTATATTTTTCCATTTCTACTGATTTAGTAAATTCATTATTTCTGTGTATTATTTATATAAAAATAAAGACCAGAAAACCATGAAATCTACCAATGAGGTAGAAGATTTTATTATTGCTTTGCTCTAACAGCGATTGGGATGACAACCTAATCAGTGCAAGGTTTGCTAGATAATCCTTTTGTCATTAATTGTATAACTAATATATTATACTTCTATAATCCACATGTTAACATTTCTCGTTTTTCTATTATTAGGCTATTAGTATTAAACATTGCCTCTATTGAAAACGATATTCCTAACTTTTCAAGTATAAAAATGATGCAATTGATTATTAATGAATTTACTACCTTTTTTATTTCAGATGATATTTTTCTAACCCTGACTCTATCATTTGCCGGAAAAACCATTTCAAAATCCTCTACCAATTACATTCACGAACCCCTTTAATGATATTAAACCTCGGCTTTGTTTTTCTAAAGAGCAGAGATTTTTCGTCGCCAAGGCAAAAGAAGATATTGACCTTTGATTCTGGAGTTCCTTGCCTGGACATTAATGGAGTATTTCGGAGAGACTTTCCGAAATCTCTTCGGCCACATGATAAAATCAGGATTGATCCACAGCCTCAGGGACGAACTCTACAGTGAATTGAGGGAGATATACAAGACCCTCTACGATGCTGAAAGTGTCGACAAATCTTCAAGCAGTGTGGACGTCACCTGTTTTATAGACTCCAAAACCTCCAATTCGAAAAACGATCCTGAATCGGTAAAATAGTCCTTGAACTTTTCAGTCAATATGTGAAGAAATTGGTTTATGAATGTATTTTCTATATGTAGAGTTTTTTTACAAAAAAATTTAATATAATAATGTTTTTTACGCAGGGTTCTCCATGTGAGAAATGTTACGAAATTCTGCAACACATATAATGTTTTAAACCGTGAATTGATGTTGTTATGGGTCAGAAATTTCAGTGTAATAATGAAGTGGGATGAGATATTTGTAATGTTTAATGAAAAAATAGTTTATTTGGTCAATATCAGGTTTTAAATTGAAGAAGAATTTTATCGTCTATCTTTTGACATCCAATGAGTACATTATCAATGCTCATGGGGTCTAATGTCATTAACATTCCTTTTTTTTAAATTTCCTCTTATTATTTCAGGAGAGAAGATGAGGCGGTGGGATACTAAAGACCAATATTTAAAAAAAATTGAGTAATTATTTTCATGCACGATATCAATTAAACTTCTTCTAAAGTGTTTTGCATTTCTAAAAATACCAATATTATTTTTTCAGAAAACATTTAATAAATACCACTTTTTAAAGCATTTTTCTAATTGGACATAAAATTGTGTATTAAGATTTGTAGTTGAAAAAGTTTTTTCGTTTTAATATCCTTGGTATTATAACAAATATATTTAGCTCAAATGAAGCCCTGAATCAATATATCATTGAATTTAAGTAACTTGTTAAATGAATCAGATCATTTAATGTTCATACCAAATCCAGAATTCACAGATTTTATAAGGGATAAACAAAAAGGGAACGCCATAAGCCAAAAGTAAAAACCAAGATTCGCATAAAAACGTTAAAAATAAAATGAAAATATTCGGGAATAAGATATTATCTGAAAGAGTTTGGACCCAATAAGTACTGTAATGAAAGTAACTTTTTCCCAATGATTATATGTTTTCTTGCGTTTCTTTCAGCAAACCGTCCATATGATGCTCAACGCCCTTGATATCATGGGAAGTAAATACATGATGGAAGGAAGCTACAGCGTGGCCCACCAGTCCTTTAAACTGGGTTATTCTGGTTTCGTGGAACGCTTCAGCAAAGATTTCTACAAAGCAAGAGACTTCAAGAAGAAAATGGCGAAGGCTCTTCTGCAGATGGGTCAATTAAATGAATTGTGCGAGGAACTGAAATCTGAGGCTGACGTTGATGCCTACACGACCACTCTTGACGGGGATACGACCATCTACTTGAAGTATGCCTATGGTTGCTGCCTCATTTACAAGAAACGTCACATGGATGCCATTCCATACCTGTCCCAATCCTATTTGGGCCAGATGGACACAAACAAGGCAGTAAGGATATTTTTAATCGTTACTCCTACACATTGTCACAAATTTAACTATTCCTTTGATTTAAGATCTCATTTTTTAAACGCGCACAACGATAATGACGTAAAATTGGTGATGTAATGAGTCGGTGAGGATTTCTGTGGTGGACGTTTTTGTATTCCAATGTCACAATTAGCGAAATCCGTAGTTAGCTGTTTCATCGCGCGAAGTATTATAAACTCAAATAGCAACTGAAGAATAATTATTCGGTTTCATATCAAGGATTTTAATTTAAATTTACAAGGAACGTAGTCGTACAGTCGTGAATCATTTTAAACGAAAAATACCGGGACCGTAAACTTGAGTTTACGGTCCAGGTATTTTTTGTTTACAAGGATTTTAATGTTTTCATAATTCAAATATTACAAAAATTTTGAAAATATGTCGTAAAATAATATATGATAGATAGATAGGAAGAGGTGTTTAATTTGTCAAAATTGAGGCTTAACGGGCCTTTCTTTCATTAAATGCATTGTGGTATGAATCCTATATTGGGCATAATAATCATAACTGCTTTCAAAAATATACATATAAATACATACCTACAACGTACAGTATGCAGATATTTGCCAATTGAATAAAATATATCTTAATATATAACTTAAATATACATATAAAATTAAGTGTACACCTAAACATATACATGATTCATAGAAAAGCAATCTTGCAAAACTCGGCTATTGGGGTACTGCCAAGAAATTTTGGACTCTATGGCTGTGGGAGTAGATGTGGATGCTATAATAGGCGACCTTTTAAAAGCCCATGAGAAATTAAGTGTGCACCTAAACATATTTTAATAATGCAAAGTACCACACAAACAAACCTCTCCAAAATATTTATTGCATTAGGACTGATGAAAAAGGAGGTGAACTTTTAAGAGATGATTGTTCAATGATAACCATTGATTTCGGGACTATTCAGGAGGAATTAAATAAAATACATTTTAGGAAAAGGAGTAATATATTTAGTAATAATGATTTCATCTTTCATCTGTGAGTCTTAAATACCGAACGCAAGACATTCATTAAACAAGTTATTGCTTGCATATTGATTATATGTATTTTAATACGAATTTTGCGCTTTCCTGAATTTTAGAATTTTGAGCTCTCCTGAATGTAAAAGTGTCACATAAACTCATCCATTAAATTGTTACAATTATGAAGCAGTCATTTTTTTTAATAACCGCTATTTACTATTATAAGTCAATTAGGTGATGTTGAATCATTTACAAGTTGCCAAATGAACAAGAAAATTATCGTCCAGTCTTTTTTTCGCACTGAGAGTTATATTTTTTTCATTTTAAATTTCTAATTATATAAATGTTTTAATTGCAAGAAAATAATTCTACATTTCATGTTCATTTTACATTGGTATAATATTATATGGTTTCTCCTCAATGAAGCGGGGTCACGATTTTACGCCCACACATAATCAATTTAATGCTGACATTATTATTGTGAAACAACCGACTGTATTGAAATGTGGCTGCCTTTTTAATTTTCAGGGCAATATGGAAGTACTAAAATCTATCTTGGGCATTATAACCGAACAGATGTACCGAGGAAAAATCATTTTTTCCGTCAAGATGACCTTCAGGCTCCTAGACATCTTCAAACCTCGATTACTTCGGGGGGACTGTCCACAGGAGGTCATCGGATTCTGCTCAGTCTTCGCCCGGCAACTTATAAGAAGGAGGCGGATGTCGGAATTCTTTACAATGCACAAGAAAGTTGCAGTGATACGATCAGAAGGTTGTACTCTCGAAACTCATCTGCTCATCTCAGCCGTCTGTTGTTTCTACAAGACGGGATCGTGGCATCATCGAACGGCTATATTGTGCATCGTCGAATTCCACAAAAGACTCTTGTCCACGCTATCCACTGGAGGCTTTCTGACATTGAAGAGATTGATGGTCACCTCCAATTTGATCCGTTGGCGCGCCAACAAGGAGAAAGCTGATGTTATTCTGAAGGAAACATTCAATGCAGTCTCCAAACGTTTTAAAGAAAACGAGGCAAAACTTAAAGACTTCCGGGCAATAGCTAACGGGAATGTGTAACTGCAGCCAATGTTGGTAAGGCTAATAGAATATGCCGTGAGAAAAAGTGAGAAGCATTTAATATTTGTCTTGATTTTTTTATTAGGAAGAAGACTTGGAGTTTTGTACCAGTTGGGAAACAGGAAAACTAGTTTTGTGTTAACCGTTTTGAAATTTTGAGGCATAAGCTTTATTAGGATCATTTAATTTTATGGATTTTATCATTGTTGTGTCAGTCCCAAGAACAGTTACACTCATACACACTTTATAATGAAATACAGTAATTTGCTTAATGTATTCTAATATTCAGTGTTTTTTAAGGAATGGTCAATATATCACCCGTTCCTTCATTTAAAACTAATCATCAAGCGACCATGGTTTGGTCTTAGACTTAACTGGAAATGCTGGACGGCAGTAACATCATGGATTTGTGGTTAGTTATAGAGAACTGTGAATATTTAACACCTGTTCTTGAAATTTGGAATACATTCTGCAGACAGGTTAGCCCATGGATAGTGTGTTACAAGTTGTGAATTTCCTGATTATTTTTTACTTTATGCTACAAGCATGATTTTTATAATTTTAATTGTATTGAATATAAAATTTTATATCCGTTTATTACATCTTATAAAATATTCTTGTAAGAGTTGGATAGAGTTAATTCTGAGAGAGAATAATAGTTATCTTTTAGTTAAACAAAGTAAATGTTATGGAACGGAAGAAATATATGTTGTTTTTTACAAAATCTTTTTTCATTTTCTAAATAATTATAACTTATATTTGTTGAGTTTAATGCACTCGAATGAATGAGTCCAGCGTCAGATGTGGGGTTGTTATTCTGTGATGTGTGTGGTCGGGTGGAGCGGTAGATTTTATCCTGTAGGAGCTTTTCTGGGTAACCGCGTTTGTGGAGTGTTGGTGTAGATTGTGGAGGTATTTGTTGAGGTTAGCTGTGGTGTTGTACAACCCCACATCTGACGGTGGACTCAACCTTTGCACCACCTGTTTCCCCGGATCCCACAGACTGAAAACGATTCTCAAAGAACTTTATCCTATATTACATGACAATGAGGCGACCACATCCTTGCAGAAGGCCTATCCTCCCTCCGACACAATCTTTCTCTACGCCCCCCACCCGAGTGACCCTCGACTGAATTTCTCCTCAATCTCGCCACTGTCGTCCTGACTAAAAATGCATTCTCTTTCCAAGACTGTTTCTATCTACAAACGAAAGGCACGACGATGGGAACGAAGATGGCGCCATCGTACGCCAATCTCTTCATGGGCCACTTTGAAGAGAATTTCCTTTCACAGCAACCTTTCCAACCTCTTTTCTGGGTCCGCTACATTGACGACATTTTTATGCTCTGGACACACGGCTATGAGTCACTTGACAATTTCTTATCGAACTTAAATTCTTCTTTCTCTGTTAAATTCACTTCTTCCATTTCAGAATCCACCATCACCTTTCTTGACACAGACATCTCAATTCAAAATAACAAATTCACCAATTCAGTACACATCAAAGCCACTAATCATCAAAAATATTTGCACTATACTAGTAGTCATCCTTCTCTTACCAAACACTCAATTCCCAACTCTCTCTCTATCCGCGGACATCGGATTTGCAACACCACAGCTACCCTCAACAAATACCTCCACAATCTACAACATGCACTCCACAAACTCGGTTACCCAGAAAAGCTCTTACAGGAAAAAATCTACCGCTCCACTCGACCACAAACAACATAGAATAACAACCCCACATCTGACGCTGGACTCAACCTTTGCACAACCTATTTCCTCGGATCCCACAGACTGAAAACCATTCTCAAAGAACTTTATCGAATATTACATGACAATGAGGCGACCACATCCTTACTGCCCCAATGCCCCTCTGTCGCTTACAGACGACCAGCCAATCTCAGAAACCTTCTGAGATCCACCAACCCTTTGGCACCCCGCCCTGACAAATTTCCACATATTTCCCCTACCTGCAATCGCCCCCGATGTAAAACATCTCCTAATCACCTCCTAAAACTCTCCTAATCAGATCTGCTCCCCTCTCCCCACATCCCCTCATTGTCCCTTCACCCCGTTCCCACGCTAATTGCCTCTCAAAAAATATTATCTATCTTTTGTATTATGAACTCCGTAAAATTATTTTACCCTAATATGAGCTATGGTTTTAACCTTATATACCATTTTCAGCAAATTTATTTTAGAAAGAAGTTGATGTAAATAATGTGTTACAAACACGTCCTTAGATACACGTACACTGCAGTAATTATTCACATGTGTTCTAACTTAACTTATTAACATATTTGGTAAGACTTGTTCGTTACTTCAGCCTCATTTTCTATTTGGTAATAACAATAATGAAACAGGACCTTGTATAATGTCAAATTAATTAAAAGATGTGGCATGGGTGACGATATTAACATCAGAAATAAAAGCTCTACCAAAATGAAGTGTTTATTGTAAATTAATATTTACTCATATAAAATTATTCCAAAGTTAAATTATTTAGGTATGAACTATAAAAACTAAATATTTGAACATGAAATAATGTGTTATTATGTTGAAATATTTGGTTTAAAAATTAATGAGCCTGATCAAATAGTTTATAGCCAGTATTATACATTCCGTACCTAAATATAAATTGAAATGCAATACTGAAAAGGTGAATTGAAAGGTAGAATTCCCTAGCACAATTCCTTCGCTTTTTTAATTAGCACTTTAGAACATGAAAAATCAAAAAATATGCCAGTTCCAGTTTTGGGTGAATTTCGACGATAGATGTTAGCATTTTATGTTTCACCATCAGCATCATTTGAAATCACTTGAAAGTAGAAGTTGAACCATTCCAAATCAATCATATTTTTGGTCCATTATCATGCTCCAACGTAGAAAAACTCCTTCATTTCTGCAAAATATGAGATAACAAAATCATAAGACAACAGCTTGAAGACAAACGATAGACTGATAAGACGCTTAAGATTTCGTTTATTAATTGGATTCATATATTGAACATTAAAAAAGGTTAATATAGTTTTTATGTGTAAATAAGTAACCAACAGGTCCAATATGGAAAATATACAAAAGACTAATTGAGAAATTATCTGCATTGACAATATTATATAGAGTTAATGAAACTTTATAAGCATGGAAGAAAAAGAGAGATGCAATGTTTCCTGACCAACATGATGATACCACAACTGACACCAACTATCCATTTATAAATAGCAATTCATTTTAAGCATAGGAACCGATCGCTTAACACACAAATTCCAATGATCATCAAATATTAATTGTCCTTTACCATTGACTTCCGCCGCAGGGAGACCATCACGAAGTTCTCGTAGTAGCTCATAAGAGTAGGGATGTGTATCATCATTCGAATTGTCTCCCTAGACCGACCGAATACTGCGAATAGCTGCGGAACGGCTGCTATCAGATGTATTTCCTTGGCAAGCATCGTCGTTTGACTAATTGCTTCATACAAGATCCCGTATCCTCCCCCCATTTCCAAAACTGCAATCTCCGCCTCCTGTACAATTCTCTGGTACACTCTCTTTTTCCCATCGTCGTCTGCCGCGTAAGGCCTGCCATTGTTGTTGAAGGCTAGATACATGGCCATCTGTGCCAAAGTCTTTGCGAAAGATCCAAGTTGATACTCAACTTCAAACGGATAAAATACCTTTCCTCCCAAATATATTTTGCCCTCTGCAAAATTAGCAAATGAACGGTACTTATTTCCGTTGCGTTCACATCCATCGTGATCCAAGACGCTTCTAGCCATCTTTGCAATATACAAGGAGTCAGGGTCTACCAGGATCCTCAGATGCGTTTGGTGCTGTAGAAATTTCAGGAGGCATCGTGTCTGGTCACTGGAAGTGCACAGGGCTGCGTAAACTTGACGGACGTCGGACAAATTTGACTCATCTTCATTCAGTACTGTAGTCTTTGACATCATCCCTTCTATGCAAACGTTGAAAGCATTTTCTTCAAATGGAGATGCCAAATTTCTTTGAATAAAGACATTCGAAATTTTTGAAACTTCCCCTTTCTTATTAGAATTTTCATTTGGTTCAAGTCTCTCCTCATTCACGCATTCCGCAGTGCTTAATTCGGACTCAAAAACCAGCGCAGGCTCAGTGGCCATTATCTCTGAAGGAGAAACGGCTGGTGTTAAAATATCCTTTTTACCCTTATACTCAATCAAGGACACTTGCTGGTTTAGATTCATCACCCCTAATTTTATATCCGCCATCAGAATACTCAGGCTTTCCATTTGTGCGGATATCATGCTTTTATGTCCCAAATGTTCCTTTGGCTTTTCAATATCTGTAGTCAACAAAACTGGCTTCTCGGTTAACTCCTCCATCTGTTTTGAAATATTTGATGTAAGATCCTCCAGCACCTTGGTGTTAGCTATTATTTTCCTTTCATATGAAGGACCAGCCATAGATGTGGCACCACGCCATTCATCTGCATGAACCCTGACCACCTGTTTAAGGATTTCTGCGCGGTCTGAATCTTTAGGGTGCTTTGTGCACATTTCTTCAGCTATATTAAGGGAGTCATAGCCAGAAACGTTTTTTATGATAGGATCAGCGCCCAACTCGAGGAGCTTTTGTACCCAATCCAGCTTCCCCAGTAAGACTGCAAGCTGAAGGAGAGTGCGCTAATTGCCAACCATAACGTTTATATCTTCCAGCTGCTCCAGAAGGGCCTTTTTTTGGAGGAGAGGGCCAGTAAGCATCGCTGCAAATAACTGCTCCTGCACTTCAAGTTCTGAGATGGAGGTACGAGATTGCTCATCCATGATTTCAAAGTTTTAGACTGGATATCTTGCTTAAAAACTGCACGTGTACTGGATATTTGTTTGATGACTTAATACAAAGTATTTTCAGTGGCTTTAAGGGGAATTGAGCGAAATCTGGAAAAAATAAGAAAAAAGTTATGTGACTTGAGTTTTTCTGATTTTAAAAAAAAACATTGAACCATGATCTAACTGTGCATTACTAGATTGAAACGTAAATATTAATTTGCGAAATTAAGTTTTTGGAATGAAGGATTTTCAGTGCATTATGTATGTATATATCCCAAGTGATATAAAAAAGAAAATATTACACCATATAATCCTTTCAACATATTATAACTGTATAGAAGATTAATAAATCAAAATTAGATTAAAAATAAAACTACCTTACTTTCATTACTAAACTATTTGAAAAATTAAACCAATAAAGTATATCCTAATGTTAAGTTCTACATAGTATTTATAGATACATATTCTCTAACAAATACAAATATTCTATAAAACTCGAATAATATTTTTCACCTGATATATTTAGCTGAACGGTTTGGACTTTTTTATTTACTTATTTATTATTCTTTACGTGTTTTTTACAAAAGAACAAATGCCTTTGAGCAGTTTTTGTCGAAAACACACACAAATTGTAAAATTTTATTTTGAGTTTCTTACTCGTGGCACATACATGGAAAACTATCTAAAAATTCACCTTATCAATTATCTTGTCATAATTTTAAAATTTAAAGTTCAACAGGTCTCAAGTACATAAAATTCAATTGTTTTGTCGAAATTCACATTTTAGGGACCCAATTTTCTCTTTCAATAAATTTGAATAATTATTTTTAAATAGGCATATTTAACGTTGAATTGAAGGCATCATAAACATGTATATTTTTAGTCAGGAAGGTCGCATTATTTTCTCTAATATTGTTTTTAAAAAATATTGACAAAACCTTAAAAAGTAATTAGATATTTATATCTACACATTTTTTACATTCCATTGAAGTAGTAAAGGCATCCTAAACATTTAAAGATAAAATAACAGGAAGTATTTAATTCTCCACTACTTATTTCGTAAAAATATTGACAGAACAAACGTGTAATGTACGTAAAATAGAACGTCAATGAGCTTAACCTTTGGAAAACATTTTACCTTAATATTCAACGCGTTTTATCTACCCATATGCTCCTAATTTTATTAGAATCATTAAATCACTTTTAAAACCATTCGCTAGCATTTGCTCATTATTCATTTGTATGGTTTGTCAAATGGTATTTTCGTATATCGTGCAAAATAAACCAAAAATAGAGCAAAATATTTAATGAGGAAATTTTTATAGGAACTAAATATTTTTTACGATACTAAAATACATTGAAGCAGTTATAAATAAATTAGCAAATACAACATGTGGATAATGTTGAAACCATATTGTGAAATGTCTATGTGACTGTAAAATATATAAACCTTTCAAGATGAACTAGCGGCAATGACGACCATATATATATATATATATATATATATATATATATATATATATATATATATATATATATATATATATATATATATCTGCATTGCTCACTTCATAACTCATCTCTCTATTTGATATTTTTGTAAAAATTATTGTTGAAATACCTTTTTTATTAACTAATAACATAAATTAAGATTATTAAAAAAATACAAAAAGTTTAAAGCCATAAGTATGTATATATTAATAAAAATATAATTAAATAACAAAAATAAATTTAAAACTTCCAAAAAAAGTAAAAGTTTTTTCAAAATTGCTACACACCAAAGTTCACGACGAGAACACTGCGTGCCTACCCCTTTGATAAACTAAATGCAAAATGGTCAGATCCTAAATACCATTGACATTTGTCCGTTGACACTGTTAATAAATAATATGTATTCCTGTTTATTCAACTGCTTCGTCCATTATGACCCGCTAATAAAAACCAATGACATGCAGCACCGTCATCCAAAATAGTTCCTCGAGTCGTACTATTTTTTTCTGTACATCTTAAGTCTATGAATAAACGCAGGTAGGTTTCAGAATTCTTTTTTGATTCCAAACGCTGTAAGACAAATGCCTAACATCAACTGGAAATAAATAAAATTTTAGCCATGCATGAAACAAATATTTGAATACATCACTGAAGAAACATTGACCGGTCAGGATTAAATAAAATTTTATTTTATCAAACCTTAACCGTCCTATGAATATTTCATTTTCTATGCAGTAACCGAAAGTTAGAGACTGGTTTTCTTTCATTTGTATGCAGCGGAACCTTACATGGTATTTTCTATGGAATGTTTAACCATATTCCCTTCTGCAGAAAAGTAATGTTCAGTACTATTATAAAGAAATTCATAACTTTTCTTTAATATTCTTACCCTTATTAGGCCAGGAAGCCCATTACAACACCCTAAACGAAATCATAAGTGATAGCTAATGAAGCGAAATATTATTACAAGTAAGAAAGAAATATAACATTAGTCTGAATCACCCAAATTTCATTTGTTCTCGAAAAGACACTAACGTGTATAAGCATGAATTTGAAAGAATTGCATATAACACCAAAATTCATTACGAGAAAAGCATGAAAATCCGTAAAATCCTCTCACTATTTCGAAAATAGGCCAGATTGATTCCTTAGTCATGGATGTAGTCATGCGTATAGTTCATATATGAACATATTTAAAGCATTGATTCTTTAAATGTGTGTATAAATTGGTTTTAACGTATTTGAACACAAAAAACAAGCACCAAACGCAATATTAGCATATTAAAGATAAGATAAGTTACTTAGACAGTATTTTAATGGAAACCCTAAAGGAAATTTCGATGTAAGAGCCTTTGGATGAATAAGTTAATTACTTACTTTTTGCTTAGGCAAAATTTCGTCCTAGATCCCCCGTCCGTGTATGGTGAATGGTTTTCTAAGGAAAAAATGGGAATACCTTCACTTGAACTTGACACAGAGCAGACACACCTTGACCTGAAGCATCCAATCATATCTAGACATTCGAAAAAGCGACAAAATGCGGCTAAATTTGGTACTAAAACAAATAGTTCCATATACATATCAGAGATGGCAGTCCTGTCTCCTTTTCGAAACGGCTTTGGGGACTCGATGAGGTCACGTCACCTTTTCATTCTCCCTCGACTCAAAACAGACAGATGTCACAAGACTGGTTATTCTCTGAATTCCCTGATTAATGAAAAGACTTCGTTTCACTGGTCACCAATTATATGAGCAATATAGATGGTTACACTTCGTGATGATGTTTATAGTTTCCATAAAATACGTTTACAATTTTAAGTTATATTCCATAACCATGTGTGTCAAGTAAAACTTTCTTTTCTAAATCCATGGCCCTCTTCTGCCACATTAAAACATTGTTAACTTTTAACAGAGTTCAGACTTCAGAGAATCTATATTCTGTCGGGGAGTTTTTGGTATCATTCAATTGAAATGTTAAGAGCTCTTGGTGATAGTATTTATCGTTGGGGGACCATTCCTTCTTAGATGATAAATAAAAGGTCGATTACTGCTATAACCGAGATTGATCTTCCAAGAGTTAGTATGATACTTCATGCTGTATAATCATCAGGATTATCAGAATACCGTCGAGGTGTCTGCTAATTCTGGACAGTGTTAGGGGAGGAAGGCTAAGTTTACTCCTACAAATATTGTAACAAATAATTAATAAAAGCCTTAACTATTTAGTTATTTATGGATAATCCCGTGCATAAAGGGAATCAGTTTACTTGGCTTCCTATGAAACCGAATAAAGCTCCTACAGAAAGTATATAACGAAAGTGAGCTACTGCATAGTAACTGTAATGTATTGCGATATCAATCGAAGAAGTTGCTAAAACAACTCCTTTTAAACCCCCTTCTGTTAATTAGAGCAAAAATTCTAAACTTAATAGTACAAATGAATCTCTAGTAGAATTGGTTTCCATGTTGGTGCCAGCCAACTGAAAATTTTAATCCCTGTTGGCACTGCAATTACTTTTGTTGAAAAAACTAAAAATTTCTTAAAATAGCTTCCATATAAGTCATTTAAAAAATATGATTAAATTAAAATTTAATATTTAAAAAAATTGAATATATTTTAATACGCCGCGATTTATATATTAGTTATTAAATAAATATATAATCCATTCGTCATGATGTTTGTGTGAACGTAAGTGAATTCATAATAAAATTTCGTTTATAGCCATAGCCTACCAGAAATGAACGGACGCTATAGAAATAAAATCTTATTAAATTACTTTTGGTCGCATAATATTTCCATTAGTTTTAGACAATGCACTGTTGCACTCCATTTTGTCAGTAGCGAATTCCGGCTAACAGGTTGGCAGCTCTGGTGGCGAGAGCTATCTTGCGACGAACACTTCCTCCGATAAGCCATGATTACACTGCTGTTTCGATCAAGGTCATCAGATGGGAGAGTGAGAGTCACGAAAGGAACGCCACCCAGAATTCACTATGTGTTCTTACGCTGCTGTATAATATTTTGAATAAATTTTTAGCCAACTAAACAAGTAACCAACTAACTTACCAGGAATTACATTTTTTAATTAAAAAAGCATATAAAATTATTAAGGAAAACGGATCCGAAATATTATTCTATATTACAGGAGTCAATGATCTGGACCAGCATGTAGCACTTCAAGCTTCCCTGTTGGTACACTAATTGAAAAAGCAAAAACCGAGACTCTTCAGACAATACAAAGCATAGGAATGAGGAAATTGTAGTATGAGGCAAAATGAAAATAAAATCTTAGCTTTTAAAAGGTTTTCCAGAAACATTTCCGCAATTGGTGAATATTTATAAAATGTAATTTAAAAGATCCTAATCAATGCTTATCTAAGTTCAGGAAACGTACAAATATGGTACTTCATAATGCCATAATTACTCCAAATCCAAAAAATATGAGCTATGTAAAGGTTTTTCTAAAATATATTATAGTATATCATACAAAACTTTTTATATACTCATGCATAATCTATTTTAGGGAAATGTAATTTTGAGGTGTTAATGTTAATTGAAGCTGAGGAAAGATTAAGATTTATAAATTGAAGGAAGAACTTCTCTTTTGAAGCACAAGCACATTTGCAAAGATACAAGGTGAAAATATCTGGAAAAAAGGCATTTTGACCACATGGGGAATTGGTGTTTAAAATAATCACAACAAGATATTTTAAGACTAAAATCGCTACTACATAGTGAGAAAACCAATACAATTTACAAAAAAGGAGATGAAACACTCAAATATTTAATTCCAAAATTGATGCAAACCTTTAACAGTTAAATTTTTATCAAATTTCCAAGTAATTTTTAAGTGCATAATAGTCAATTAATTGAAAAGTTAAACTTGACTGCAATGAAGTCGACACATCTAACAATATTCTCCCCATCGTAGGGTTGCAGCCTGACCGTAGCCAAACCGTGGAAAAGTGACCTCATTACCCAGATCGGGCATTACGAAGGTCAAGGAAGAGGCCGTCGGGCACGGGACCACATGCCCAGGCTCGAATTAACGCCCACTGGAGTATGCCAGCAGAGGGTCACATCTTTCCCTACCCCTCATTTGCTCCCATATTGTCCTCGTGGAGGCATGCAACTAACATGTCCCTGAATATTTTCATTCCTATTTCCTTACAGAAAAGATCAACCACAAAGATTTAGACGAGCCTAATTGAAAAGGAATTAAAACTAAAACCTGATTAATGGGAGTTTTTCATAAAGGAATTTGAGAATGTAATTGATTAATTTTTAGTTTAATATTTAACAAAAATTTTTATGTCTAACACTTCGGGACTTCACGTCTGAGGTTGGTGTCGGTCTTTAGCTAAGAACCCCCTCCACCTTACCCTGTCAGGCAGACCCACCTCCACCACTCCGTTCGGGTCAGAGAAAATCAGTTTTACCAATTTAGGGTGTGACCCTGTACAAGAGAAGAATGATGTAGTAATTTTACCACCAGAGCAGTCTTAGGACAAATGCTCGGAAAACAAATGCCTACAGCAAACAGCACAGCAAGTATCGGCAGCAGTTGGAGTATTGAGAGCCGGTGCCTCAGAACCAAAAACTTCGAAATAAATATATATCGGTGTTTCTCTCTCATATTACATACAGGGTTCGTCCGGAAAATAAGTGTACTGAGCTCAGGAAAAAAATGTATTACACTTTTACACATCTTAAGCTAATATTCCTCAAAAGAGGACCCTTGTGAGTCGATACACTTGTTCCAGCGGCGTTCCCATTCCTGGAACGCTCCCGCGAAGGCATCATCGGGAACCTCTCGAAGACACGTCGTCACGGCCTCTTTGACGGCGTCCAAAGTCCCGTATCGCGTTCCTTTCAAACTCCTCTTTATCTTCGGGAATAGAAAGGAGTCCATTGGTGCCAAGTCCGGGCTGTAGGGCGGGTGCGGCAGCGTTGCCACGCCGTGCTTGGCCAAGAAGTCCGACAAGATAAGCGCGATGTGAGACGGCGCATTGTCACTCATGTTGTCAGTCATATGGTTGATCGCTGGTTGGACGCGGGCGACTCGTTTTCGAAACCTGTCGAGCACTTGGACGTAAAATGTAGCATTTACAGTTTGTCGTTCAGGTACAAATTCGTAGTGGACAATTCACTTTTGTCAAAAAAGACAATGAGCTTATTACACTTATTTTCCGAAGGAACCGTGTAGCCCCACACACTGCGTTACACTTGTTTGAGAAGTTTTATTATTTATTCATCGTATGGGCAAGTGACAATAACTCATATTTACCATGTCTTACGACTCCAGCTCATAATTCCCGTTAATTTTTAACGCATATCATATTTATTATTTTGAAAAACACCAGCGTTATATGATTATATTGATATAAAATCGGTAAGATTATCTGAATTACTCAATCTCTTTAATATATTTGGTGTAAAGTTCGTTCCTCGCGCCTAAGGGGTGCATTTATATGCAATCAAACTACTCCTTACCACAGTATATTTTTCTATACATTTGACCACAATATATTTTACAACATCAAGACATTAAATACATTACAATAAAACTGTTTTCAATTATCACATTCATCATACACTCTAACAAATAATTTTAATATCAAATATGGCATTTGAATTACCTCCTTCTACCGATTAGGTTTCACATTTATAGACTTTGATATACTAAGTCATGTCAGTTAATACTCAGCCATTTTAAATGAATAAAAGACCCTTTCCAATACACATAAAATCGCATATTTTTAAATGCACAGAATAAGGATATTTTTTTCTCGATCCATTGGAGCATGTATAAATGATTTAATGAATTTATAAAATGAAGAATTGTTTCCACTGTAGGTAGTCTTTTATTTGTCTAGATTGCATAAATGAAATATAACTCCATACAATTAGCAAAGCTTCAAATTTTACACATACGTAATAATCTCCAAAAAGACTAACATAAATATGATGTGAAAAAACCAATGAAATATTCATATAATTTCCATTCATTTCAAAAATAATATTCAAATGAGCAGACTATTAAACATCAACATGAAATTCAACGCTTTCATAAACCAGGTAATTACAATAGCCAAGAACAATTCAAGGTTTCTAATGACATCATATTTATATCTAGGTTTATTTTAGTGACCCATTTACACCATGTTGTAAACTCTAGATATAAAGACCACAACACAAATGAAAGAATATACGTAGAGTATGCTCATGAATACTCTTAATAGTTGGCAATACTTTTTCGCAGTAAACTTTACAATGGTTCTCCATAATGGGAGGGATTTCAAGAAGAAGATTAAGAAGGTTTTGCAGAGGATGTGTTGGTGCGATGAAGTGTTCTCGTACCTGAAATTGGACGCGATTTGGAGTTTCTCAGCCATGCTAATGAAAGTGACAAGGTAAAACACGTCACGCACACCTTCAAGTGTTACAAATCGTGCAAAATAATTTCCATGGGATGCTTATATCTCAGGTCAGTCTTACAAAGTGCATATTGACACTATCAACAGGGCAAATACCTTTCCATTTAGCAGATTATTGTTTCATCCCACATTAAATAAAGATGGACATTATAAAATTAAACATTTAAAATATAGTAATAGAAATTTAATGGAAATATTTGAGTAATATTTAAAACCACAAAATTTTTATCAAAAATCAAATAAATAAAAACAAATGGATGCATTCAAGGCATCAATCAATGAACGATCACCATGGAATCCAGTTCAAATTCTGTGTATTGCTAACTTCCTTCTGGCAACCATGGAAAAATTATCACAATATCAATAGTACAGTTGGATGTAAGTTGAATTGAAGACGACGTGAATATTTCTAGCAGGTAATTCTTCAGGAGATGCAATTGGAATTGGTTGGTAAACGCCACAAGTCCAAGGATGGAATAAATATAAAGAGAATGAAAGGTGAATAGGTTTATACATATTTCGGCCACAAAGTAGCCCTCTTCAGCATACTGAAGGTAAATTGTGACGACAACACGAGTTGAAGTGAGAAAAGGTTAAGGGCATCCTGGGAATATTATTTATTATTATTAGGTTATCTACCGTTTAAGGTAGGTTTTTTTTGGATGGACACAACTATCAAATATACATTTTGTGGCTCCCCACCTAGCTAACTAATCTGTATCAGGTCCCTCTTCATCTTTCCTCCCTTTGTCCCGTCCAACATCCCTATCCTGTTCCTGCCCTTACCTCGTTTGCCAAAATTCTCCCCTCTATTACCTTCTTCATCATTCCACTACCGCTCAATACGCCTTTCATCCATTTTTCCTGTCTCCACAAGATTTCTCTCAACAAACCCGTCTCCTCCCCCACCATCTCTAGTACTTCCTCATTTGTTTTCCTTTCAGTCCATCTCACTTTCTCCATTCTTCTCCACACCCACATTTCAAAAGCCTCCAATCTACGTCTATCCTCCTGCTCCAGTGACCACGCTTCCGCGCCGTACATAGCTACGCTACATATCAGAGTTTTCACGAGTCTTGTCTTAACATCCCTACTCAACGTCCCCGTCATCAACTCCCTCCTTTAGAAAGCATCCTTGCCTAGCGCAATACTTCTCCTTACGTCCCTACCACTTTGACCGTATTGGTCCAAAACACTTCCGAGATATGTAAATTGCTCTACTTGCTCTATTTTCCCCCTCCTATTTTAATATTTAGCTTAGCCTTTTTCTTTCTGGAAAATCGCATAACCTTTGTTTTATTAATGTGGATTCTCATCTCATATCTATCGCACTGAACCTCCAATTCACTCAGCAATGCTTGCAACCCCTTGGCCGACTGAGCCACTAATACTTGGTCATCAGCTAACCTAACCGATTTTACGAATTCCCCTCCGAATTTCATTCCTACCTCTAGTTCTTCCCATGCCTCCTTAATCATTTCCTCTACGTAGACGTTGAACAGCACCGGTGACAATGGGCAACCCTGCCTCACCCCTCTTCCTAACACTGCCCATCCGGATTCTCCGTTCCCCACTCGCACCTGAGCAGTCTGAGACATGTAGAGGTTGCGGATTAGTCTCCTGTCCTTCCAAAGTATTCCTGTTTTCTGCAATACACGCATTAATTTTTCCCAATTCACTCTATCAAATGCTTTTTCAAAATCTACAAAACAGGCAAAAACGTCCTGGTTGTATTCCATATTCCTCTCAATTAGTTATCTCATTACTGCAATGGCATCACGCTTACCTCTTCCTTTCCTAAACACAAACTGATCATCCCCTAAGTAATCATTTGCCTTACTCTCTATCCTTTTGTTGATGATCCTGAGAATAACTTTAGCTGCGTGGGATATCAAACTTATTGTTCTGTAATCCTCACATGACGAAGCCTTTGCCTTTTTTGGAATAGGAACTAACACCGATCTACAAAATCTTCCGGCCAGATTCCTTCCTCATAGATAATACGAATCAGTCCATATGTGGTCTTCTTCCCACCTTTCCCTAAACAGTTCAACATTTCTACAGGAATATTGTCCACCCCCACTGCCTTATTTGCTTTCATCTCCTTTAATGCCCTTTCTATTTCATCGTCGAGTATGCCTGGACCTAAGCTATCTTCTTCTACGTCAGGTTCCTTTTCTATGTCTAACATTGTCGGCCTAAGTTCTTTACCATACAGTGTTTCTATATATTCCTTCAATCTCTCTTAGATTTTTATTGGTTCAACTATTATCCAACCCCAATTATCTTTTACTGTTAGCACAGATCCTGCCTTCTCACCTCACGATAATAACTTAACCTTGCTGTATAGAGCACCAATTTCACCCTTCTTCTGTAAACTTTCCATATCCTTTCATTGCATTTGCCACCATTCTTTTTTTGCTTTATTTGTAGCCCTTCTCAATTTATTGTTTAACTCTTTGTAATTCATTTTACCTAACTCTGTGTTTATATTCTTCCATTTTCTTCTCTCATTCATCTTTGCAATCATCTCTTCCGAGACCCATGGTTTCCTTATCCTTTTCCCATTAAGGGTTCCTTTAGTGTCTATTGCAGTTTTGGATATAAATTTTGAGGTTAGGGTTGAGGTTGGGGTTAGTTGAGAGAAATCCTATTGAGGCAGGAAAAATGGATGGAAGGCGTATTGAGCGAGAGTGGAATGTTGAAGAGGGTAATAGAGGGGAGAATGTTGGGCAAGCGAGGTAAGGGTAGGAATAGGATAGGGATGTTGGACGGGATCAAGGGAGGAAAGAAGTACACCGAGATGATTAGTTTGCTGGGTGGGGAGTCACAAAATGTTTATTTGATAGTTGTGTCCATCCAAAAACCTACCTTACCGGTAGATTACCTAAAAATATATATATATATATTATCGATAAAGAGATTTTTGAAACAAAATAGGCTATAGATTGCCGTTTTTCTAAACAGTTTGAATCACTAGGATTAATGGATGCATATATTTCTTTTCCAACCGAGCAGACGGTTTCTTTGCGTCCGAAACTCCGTGATTTTCAGAAGAAGTAGGCGCGAAGCAAATGCCTAGACGGTGACCTAATGCCGACAAGATGGTACTGTCACTATGGCAACGCTTGTGGTGAGCGGGAAGACATTGGGGAGAGGTAATATAGAAGGGGGCATTTCGGCTCGCGAGTTTACTGGCTGCAACAAAGTTCAATCGTTTCCCGCTATTACGCTATCGTCTCTAGTTAATCATTTTTTGGTGAACAGGGTTCTCAAATAAGGTGTCAGAAGGTTTAGGAATTGGTTAAGGTTAGGTAAGCTTTTTAAATAAACTCACTTTTTTTACCACAAATATTGATTTTCATTATAAACTTTTAGGAATTCCTTAATAAACCTTATTAATTAATGGTCCATCCTTTTTCAAATTAAGTGCAATCTGAGTACATTTGTGTATACATTTATAATATGTATCATTTTTTATATTGTATTATATAAAACATGTTTTCATTCTTTCAATGATTATCTTCCAATGAAGAATATTAATATTTACATTTAATCATAATATTTTATGAGTTTACACATTGAAAATTCAAATCTCCCACTTATACGAAGTATCCTTCCGCCTCGTCGCCATTCGTTTGTTTGTCCCTGATTGTATTCCGTTAAGAGACGCAAAGGTATTCGAAAGATACCTTAAAAAGGATCTTGATTTATATAACATAATTTTACTTAATTTTAAGTGCATAGATTAGTAGAAATCAAACGAGACTGCCATTATTTCTTCTTCTGTCAATTTAAGTTTGAACGCATCATAAGTTTCCAGAGCGCTGTGTTCGGTAAGTTTCGCAACTACTAATGTAAAACAATGAAACGGCCCTTGGGTTCATTCGGAAGTGTGCTGATCTTTGCTCGCGCATCATATCTTTTAAATTGTGTGTGGTTACATAAATATACCACAGCATGTTCAAGTGATATTTCCAAATGTTATATTTATTTGAAAAAGTTTACTATATCTGGGATTAATACTAGGTATAAAACCGATTCGATCTCCAGTTTGATCGTGTCTTTTAATATATTTTCGTGCCGAGAATTCAACAGGCGTCCAGTATCCATTTTGGAGTGGAATTCATTCGAAAGGTGGGTGGTGGTACTAAATGTATATTTATTATCACACTGCATTTATATTTCGGGTCAGTCATTATTTATATTGACAGTTATTATCAACAAATGTTTGTTATTCCACAGATTTATTTCACAAACACACGACCCGGGTTTCGACGTACAACGTCCTCTTCAGATGACGTTGTACGTCGAAACCCGGGTCGTGTGTTTGTGAAATAAATCTGTGGAATTACAAAGTATCATTTTATCCGCTTAAGTATGAACCGATTCCATAAAACACCCCCTGAAACCATCGATTATACAAACAAATGTTTGCTTTAAACACATAATTTGAACCATAATGTGTATTTTAGATTGTGTACATTCACTACCCTGCCCAATAAATGCGCGAACATGGGGCCATAAAAAACTTTACTTCCCAATAGGTTTTTAATATCGATTTTTCTCCTTAAAGTGGTCTCTTTATATTTATTTGCTCTAATTTCTCAAATTAAACTTTTTTAAAGCACTCTCGAAAGGCCTTGGCAGTTAGGCTTTTAAGTTTTCCCGCCCTTTCTTAATTTTTTTGCCTTCCAAATTTACCCGTGATATTCCCTCATCTTTTTTATATATTTATGGATTTGGAAAATGCTTAGGGTTTGACCGGTGGCATATAAAGAAAAATAATGAAGGATCAAGGTTACTGGACATTTTGCCAGAACCTGGTGAACAATAAATGCTCAATCTGAAGGAGAATTGTCTTCGTAAAGGATGCGTCCATCACGTTCGGTTAAAACGGTGGTCACTGTTTGTTTTTCTAAACTCAGTGCATTGGCTATCATTCGGACAGTTTTTCGACGATCGGAAAGGATGTGGAACTAAACAGAATCAATGCTGTCGTCGATACAGGTGGTTAAAGGTTGTCTCGGTCTTGAATCATCCGTGACGTCTCTTTCAACTATCTTAAAAATATAATTTCGTAAAATTTCAATAATTTCTCATTACCCTTCATTGTACAAAACAATAAAACATGATATTGATTCGTCGCTCGATGATAAAGAGAATGAATGATTTTGGACAAACAGTAGAAACTAAAGGAACATTAAAGGCACCATGCGTACAACTCGACAATCCAACAAGTAAAGACATCTCATTAGGTATCAGGCTACTAACGCCGCTAATCAGCGGGGATATAGTCCGCGCCATGGCCGGAATATTCCACCAGTTCGTGTATTTATTGCGCCGACTATATATATTTAAATATTTACATTGTTCACAGTTATAGTGGTTCTGAGTGAATCACAGGCGTGCTAATACTGCGCCCTAATGGAAATGCCTAAAAACTACTTGATTTGTTTAAATTTGAATCAATATCGATTTTTTAACCCTCTTTCATTGTGTGTTTTGCATAGGATACGTCTGAGGTGGAAAAGAAGGACCAAGGAAGATCGTGACATGTTCCAGGTCGCGTATGTTGATGAGAGCCAAAGAGGGGACGCCGCTAATGAGGTTCGCAATGACCTAGAGCCGGCTAGGTTAGAGGAATTCTTGGTCGTGGAAAACGGTCCAATATCTGACTTAGTAATGAGAGATCTCCGAGTAATGTACGAGGCATTTCATGAGACGGATCCCGGACAAGAAGTTACATACGTCCCGCCCGGCTGTATTGAGGATTTAGATGCAAAATGTGTCATATACAATTCGGTAAGGATATCTTTGGTTCATAATTATTTCTCTTAGTTTGATGTTTAAATTGTCGATCTAATTATAACATTAAGAAACCGTTAGGGGTTTATTCTTTGCCTTTTGAGAAAGAAAACAAAATATGCCTGTTTCCCGCAATTTATTTTCCGTTTAAGAAATTGTTACTGTTTAAATTTCATAGAAAATAAATTATAATATTAATAACAATCAGTGAAATATAGAAAATGTTACGATATTTTTAATTTGCTCATATTTTACAATCGATTTACATTGGCAATTGTATAAATAATCGTTTTTGTCTTAATAGTTCAATTAAACAAACGACTATGATTCTCTTAACTTCATGTGCCACGTTTCTATCATAAATTTATGACCAAAATTGATGGTAAACGAAGAACATTATAGTTTATAAGGTGTTAATAAGAAATAATTAATTTATTGTCAACAACTTAAAAAAAGGAATGATTCTTTTCTCTTATTAAAAAAAACCAGCCTTATTTATTTTTCTGGTTTGAATACATTTAGTTAGTTGGCAATTTCCAGCCCTTAATTTTTTCTTAATTACTGATCTGTGAGTGGTTTTTAAATTACCTTAATTAAAAAATTAATTTATAAAAAGTGAATTTTCAGGCTTAATATGGTGGAAAAGCAAGATAAATATAAGGGCACCATCCGTTTAGTCACACACACAGTTTTACGTAATTTTGAACTCTCTTCATTGTTTTTAATTTGCACTGAGCGGTAGTAGAATGTTGAAGATGGTAATAGAGGGGAGAATGTTAGGGAAAAGAGGAAGGATCAGGGTCAGAATAGGGATGCTGGACGGGATGAAGGGTGTAAAGAAGTACAAAGAGATGAAAAGAGACCTGCTGCGGAGTAGGTTGCTGGATTGGATTTTGTTTGGAGTCAACAAAATCTTTATTTGAGAGTTGTGTCCATCCAAAAACTCTCCTTAAACAGTGGAGTACTTAATATTAATAGGTTAAGCACATTATTGAAATAAATATTTAAATATGTTATTTAATATGCATAATTGACTACAAAACTAAATGTGGTTTATTTTATTACACATACGTCATCGTAAATAATATAATATAGTTACACACATTAAACTAAACTATATATATATTTTATTATTTTGAGGCAATATTTTAAATATATTGTCATATTAATTATTTATATTGTTATGAAAAATCATGGGGTTAAATTTCACCTAAATGGATACAATTTATCATGATCGAATGATGTATTGGAAAAATGGTGATTTTTTTTCATTAAACTTTTCGTCGTGCTCTGTCAAAGAATTGTTGTTTGTGCAGTAAATATTTTAAAACATCGTACTAACTTATTTACATAACTAATAATTTAAATGTAAAGAGGTATCCCAATTATTTTAAGTGATAACCTGGGATTGGAAACTCCTTAAACATGTATCTTATACTTTCTTCACCGCATTCAGCTGTCGGAGTACAACTTCATGAAATGCCTACACAATATGGGTATAATGTACTACGGGGGAAAGCTTCATCAGTCGTCTTATGAATGCTTCAACCTGGCTTTGAGTTACAGCGTGAAACGTTGGGGACCATTCGTCTCAATATCCCGCCTACTAAGGATGAAGTTGGCTCAGACTCTAATGCAATGGGGAAAGGAAGACAAGATCCTCCAGGAGCTGAAAGAGGACGTGGAGAATATGGATTACACCCAGGATGCGACCGTCACCCTCTATCTCCGGTATGCCTACGGTCACGCTTTGCTACGCCATGGGAGGTCTCAGGAAGCACTCGAATTCTTAGCACAGCCTCATTTCGCTGTCATGGAAACGACTGAAGAGGTTTGGGGCGAACATTTTACCAAGTAGAACCAAGTTCTTGAAAGCTATAATAATAAATATCGGAGGTGACGTCTCACAATCAAACCGTTAAAACAATTTTTTCATTTTTAATCATACATTAGGAATATTTATAAAAAATTAAGACATTATCCTTTTCATATTTATTTTTTAATGCAACATGGATTGACTATAATTTATAGTGATTCCATATTCCGATCTTTTTGATGCACAATTGAATCTGTTATTACTACCTCATCACTATTTGTCTGTGTTATTTCAGAACATTTATTGTTTCATTGCATTTCACCCTTACATTAGAGGCAACTATATTTCACTTGTACACATAAAATTAACTCTTTGGTAAGAATAATTTGTGTCAAATTGATATCACCATTTAATTGAGACAGTTTTATGACATTGATTGGTTTTAAATTTCTTTTAAAATCATGTTTAATATCATCTTAAATAAATAGTTCAGAAACATTTTACATTTCTGATTTTTTAAAACATGGCAACTATTTTAAACAGAATAGATAAATTGGTTTTCCTCGTACATATATGATATTTTTCAATAAAAGTGATTTATCAGTGCCTTAATATTTCAATTAAAATTGTAGATTATTAAGTTTCATTTAAGAAAAACCGATCACATAAATACCATATCTTTCTATCCGAGGCTTAAAGGATTTCATACACTTTTAGATTATTACATTGTTCATTTAAAATATATTTTACCTCAAAATTATCCTTAAATATATTAAAAATAATGTAATCATCCAAGAATTTCGTTAAATTATCATGACAAAAACACAATCATAATATTTCTCGTTCAAATATTTTATGGAAATGACTTCTGATTTATTTTGTCATAATCTTCAAGTGCAAAAACATACAGTTCCATTTAACAAGGATATGTTATCATTGCATATATGCAGATATTAATGCTGCAGAATATATATAAAATGTATAAAATTAGAGTAAATCATTTTAAAGTTTGTGCTGTATTGCATACATTGCATTTTTTTAATCAAAGGTAGTGTTTTCTCCCATATAAGAAACTAATATATGAATTTTTAATTCTTTTCTAAGATTGCCATGTATGTGCTTAAAAAGACCCTCAACCTTGTACTGCGTGAGCTGAACAATGGAAACGTTGATTTCAGCATGAACATGTACAGGCTCCTTTTTCTGGAACTGAACCGAAGACTTAATGACGATTTCATTATCTACGTGGAGTTTTGCACTGCGTTTTGCTGCCTACTGGACAGACACGGTCACACGGAAGAGCTGGGAGAAATATACAACCAAGCGTGCTTCATCCTTAACTTTGCATAAAGAAATTCTTTAAATATGTTTTATCTTAATGTTATGTTCATGTATATGTCAAAAAGAATTTGTTTAATACACTGGATATCCCAATATCAGAAAATAAATTGCAGGGAATAGGTTATTAACTCATATTATTATATTATGAGGTAATCTACCGGTTAAGTTAGGTTTTTGGATGGACACAACTATCAAAAATATATTTGCCAACTCTAAACAAAACTGAATCATGCAACCTACTCTATATCAGGTCCTTCTTCATCTCTTTGTGTACTTCCTTCCTTCCTTCATTCCCTATCTCAGGCATCCTTATCCCCTTCTTCATGCCCTTTCCTTGTTTGCCATTAACATTCTCCCCTCTATTACCTTCTGAAACATCTCATTATTGCTGATCAATATGCCTTTCATCCATTTTTCCTGCCTCTATAGGACATCTCTTAACAGACCCCTCTCCTCACCTACCAATACCAGTACTTCATTTGTTTTCCTGTGGTCCATTTAATCTTTTTATTCTTATTCACAATTGATAAGCCTCAAATCAATGGCTATCCTCCTGCTTCAGCGATTAGGCTTCTGCACGGTACATAGCTTAGCTCCCAATCAGAGTTTTTACGAGTCATTTCTTAACCTCCCTGCTCAACATCCCTGATATCTATGCCCTCCTTCTTGCCTAGCACAAATCTTCTCCTTACATCCCTACTATTTTCATCAACTTGGTCCAAAACAATTCCAAGATATTTAACTATTCTACCTCCTCTTCTTTCTCCTCTTTTTTTAATGTTTAGCTTAGCCTTTTATTTTCTGGAAAATCGCATATCCTTAGTTTTAATAATGTTGATTCTCATCCCATATCTATTGCACTGAACCTCCAATTCACTCAGTAATGCTTGCTTGCTCACTGAGCAACTGGAGTTTTTTTTACCATGTTTTCCTAAACATATCATCAGTTCCAAAGGAATGTTGTCTACCCCCTTGGCCTTATTTGCTTACCCCTCTTATAATGCCCTTTCTATTTCATCATCGAGTATGCCTGGACCTAAGAAATCTTATTCTTTGCTATGTTCCTATTCCATGTCTAACCTTTCCGGCCTAAGTTCTCTGTGATACAGTGTTTGAGTTCCTTCCATCCATTTTCCTTCCATACTTACATATATTCCTTACTTCTATATATTACTTCAATACACCTTTACTGGTTTAACTATTATATTATCCCACTTACCTTTAACTGTTAGCACAGATCTTGTTTTCTTACTTCTCAATAATAAGTTAATCTTGCTGTAAAGTGCACCTTCCTCTGCCAAAGTTCCATATCCTCACACTGCATTTTCCACCATTCTTCTTTTCCTTTATTTGTACCCCGCCAAAATTATATTATAACCCTATGAACTTCAGTTTGCCTAACTCTGTCCTGACATTCTGCCATTTTCTTCTCTTCCTACCTCCTGGTAGGGTCCTAACCTTCCTAACTGGCATGGGTGATCCTTCTCCCATTATTGGTTTTATAGTGTCACTTAAAGCTTTCAATACCACTTTCTTCATCCATTCCCATTTTCTTCAATAGTACTCTGGTCTCAACTCTCATCCATGATTTTCTTTACAACCTGCTGATACTCCTTCCTTGTTAATCCATTAAATGCGTCTACATTCCATTTCCAAACTGACCACCCTTGCCTTATCATTTTGAAATGGATATTATAATTCATAACAACAAAACTGTGATCAGAGTCTGCATCCATTCCTGAGAAATTGTGCGAATTTATTACTCTTTTTTAAACCTGTGCCTAACCATAATATAATCTTACTGATATCTTTGCGAGTCAACTGACATTTTGTATGTATACCTATGCGTTTTGTGGCTTCTAAACCATGTGTTGCGGCAATGGCTTAACCCTGTGTCCTGCAGAATTCAATCGCTTTCTCCCCGTGTTCATTCCTTGTTCCTAAAACATAGTCCCCCACCTCACCACCATCTCTTCTTTCACCTACCATAACATTCCAAGCCCTCATCACTATTAAATGTTTCCCTGCAGGAACACACGTGATTATATCCTCTAACTCATCGTACATCCTATCGACTTCTTCCTGCTTGTGGTTGCTCAGTGGCAAGTATACCTGAACAATGAACTAGTTTTCAGTTCTGCTTTATTCTCTACCACTAATATTCTATCAGTTGCTTGCTTTATATTGACTATGCTTTTTTCTAACTCTTAATTTAATATTACGGCAACCCCTCTTTGGCTCTTGTCCCTACTGCTTTGTATTATTCTATAATTATCACCCCAGTAATCCCCACTATCCTTCTATGTCCCCTCACATAGCCCTAAAACATCTATATTACCTCTTTCCATCTCTTGCCTAAAATTCTCTAGTTTGCCTGTCCTCAACATTGTCCTGACGTTCCATGTTCCTATTCTAACTACTTTCATCTTCTGTCCTGCTACTGTTTTTTTCCCCTGTAAGGGTTTCCTGGGCCTCTCCTGCTGAGCATGACACATGGCCGCTTGGGCCAATTCCCACAGTTGCCAGGAATAAATATCTATCTTGTTTCCAATATTTTTGGTGGGAATAACAACTGGGCCAGTTTCATGTTGCCATCCTCAATAGTTTTTTTAACGTGACACCATCACTTAATGGCCGCCACACTGGGTTCAGATGCCTTTGTAGCCACCTCACTGAGGAGCAGACCCTGCGTGGACTACCTTTCGTCTGGCTCCTCACCCTTTACCTATCTGGCATGGTTGACCCTACCATGAGCAATTGTAATTATTCCCACCAGCACAATTCAAGGGGTCATCGAAACGGGCAAGCCCTTCCACAACGTCAAGGTTGCAATCCATAGGGGGGAAATTGATATGACATAGGTATAATTACAACCTTAAACATTCTGTCAATGCACCAGAAATCTCACAACTGTCTCTAGATATGCCTGGAATTGATTATTTATTATTTTTATGATTATCAAACAAATATTTCAGTTGTACTCTTATTTATATGTTTGGAATAGCTTATTTATTGATGCTAGATGTTCTATTCTTAGGAATTCCTTAATGTACTAATAATCTCTTAACAGTTAGATAGATGTTAGGCTGGGTGTAGGTTAGATAGATGTAGGTATATTATAACCTTATAAAATCTTAATATCCACCAGATATATCAATAAATGTCTAAGATATTCTACAAATGGGTTTATGATTGAATAAATGTCTTAAAGTAGAAATTATTTCTCAAAATAATTTGTCAAAATGTAATCATGGATATTTTGTAAATGTGTTCTTTGTTGTTGTAGGATGTTAAATATCAAAAGAAATTAATGCTACCCACATATGACCCTATATTTATTTTTCTATAGATTTGCTGACAATTGTTTATTAAATGGATGTTAGGTTAGGTCAATCCTTTATACGTACATGCATCCTACTTTCTGTCTACAGATATTCTAGTGTTGGGTTATGTATTCATTCAAGATGTTAGGTTATTTTATGAAGTTAACTGTAATCAAACAGTTACAATTCTTTTATCCCCTAGCTCTTTTAATATCCCTCAATAAATATGCTGGAGCATGTTTTGAAGGGATCTTAGGGGATATATAACCTTATCGATGTCTTGTATACCTAGTTATCGCATTAAAGCCTGAAACTTTTGTTCATTAATTGAATGTGTTATATATTCTGAGAAATATCATCTTTTCTTGAGAGATTCCGCCTCATCATCGTACTTTGAAAACTATGGTCACAAAATTCAGACAAGTTACAAATGAGATTTTTTCTTGGACTACAACTTTTTGGAGACACAGGTGTTTTATTATTGACAGTTTTGTTAAATTAATAATATATTTTTTGGCAGAAAATGGTGGAAATATAAAGAGAGGATAAAATATTACGGGAATATAACAAATCTAGGCGTATAAAATAAAATTAAATAAACAAGATTCTACTGTGTCACCATATGCAATTTACGACGCGCCGTAACTTATTCATGCTAATGTTGATTTCCGAAAATTCTGAAATGAAAATAAAATCGTTAGGGTTAATCATGAACTCATAGCTTAATATGAGAAAAAACAAGATTCCAACGAGACATGACATGGTCAAATATTGGGAGTAACGTTTGATATATACAGCATGTATACGACATAAAATAAACAAAACAAGATTATTCCATTCGAAAATCAGTTTTTAAAAATTACAATTAAGTTCTCAATTTACTTAGGCATTGAAAAACTGAAAAAATAATAAGATATAATGTTTTGCGACACTTATCCAAATCTGGCTCCTGGTAGCATATCGAAAAAAGTTTCTTTCCTCGTTTTCTGGGACGCAATTAAAAAACTGACAGTAATGACCGCAATTTATTGTCATATTGACGGAGCAGAATAAAGAAAAATTAAGAAATGACATTGTATCTATCGCTTAAACCACATTAAAAATGTAACTGTCAATAAATCGGATTAATGTTTACTATTCATTGCAACTATGGTCAAAGTTGTCTAACATTAATATCGCAAATAAACTTTCCGTAGAAATTACCCAAATGAGTCAATATAGTATACCTGTTAAAAAACGAAATTCTTTCGAGTGATTCGACCTCTTTAGAGATGCAACTCTAAAAGCTTGACACTTAATCAGCCTAAATTATGCAATTATTGGCATGAAATGATGATAAAGGACATACTTTGCAGAATTTCAAACCCATTTTCAAACACAAACAGAATTTCAAACGCAAACCTGTCATGCAAGGAGAATCTATACTCATTCACTTCAAAATATACGAAATCATAAGTGATTAGAGACTAAAGCCAAGGAATTTATTTAAAATAATAAATCACAGGCATTCAGAAATTTCAGGCTCTAAACAAACTTCCTCTACGGAGAATAAAAACACGGTTCCTTCAACAATTTATAAGAAGAGAGTAAAAAACTGAGAATAATTCATTCATTATGGTCACGACGTAAGATTCTCACAGTAAATGTTGCTTTTTGCTTCCGTTTTATCATATGTCATTTATTTTTGTTTCCTGTTGTATATATTACTTCATTTGGATTCTTCAGCGCCTCTCTCAGAAACTAGTCAAACTCAGAAGATATACAGATTCGTTCAGTGTTCGAATAAATCAGCTGTTTTCATATAAGTTTCGGTCAATGGTTCTACTATAGTGTGTGGCTGCGAAAGTTTAAAAGTTATAAGTGCTTTTATTTTCAGTTGATTTCAAAGTTTTCTTGTGTCAACAGTTCCACTGGCGTCATTTCTACAGTTCGAAAGAAAAACTATATATCATTTGAGTAAGTTGTCAAAAGTTTAGTGTGATCCACATTTAGTGATATAAAAGTTGACTGATCGCATCTTGTTGCCCTTTGTCATGAACGTTCATCAGCAGTAAATATTTTCAGTTGGCATAAGGTTTTGACAAAATTATTTCGAATGATCTAAAAAGGAAAATTTATAATCCATGCTTCGACAAAAATACTCCTTAGAAGCTTACCTCAAACTTTAAATAATGTAATACTCTGGTTTGATAATAATCAAATGAGATTTATAGCATTTTCGTGAAACTCGTACCCTAGGAACGAAGTTATTCTTTTAAAATTTCAAAATTTTGATCAGGAGGGCAATATACCATATAATATATTCATAGTTCGATAAATACACCTTTAAATTTCTGCTCCTTTCTAAAGTACTTTATAGGAAAGTCAGATAAACATAAGAATTTCTTTATAATTTTACTTGGATTATATACTCCTAAATGAGAGAGTATATAATTCAAATCCTGTAATTTACCAATTGCAAGGCATCCAAAACTTTTACATCTCTCCCCAAACAGTGGATTAATTAAACATTTTGTCAGGTATGAATTTTAAAAAAAGTATTAAACATGTAATGGACGAAACACAGTTAAAAATAGTGTGATCTTCATATTATCAAAGCAATAATTTGGAAATGTCTCAAAAGGAAATATGTCATCAAATCCCTATATATACTATTGCATGCATTGTATGGCTGTACTTAATTTAGATCTTACTTATATTATTTAAAACAAGTGTCAAATAGGTAAAACAATGTTTTAAAGCTATTCTTATGTACAAATACATTATTTCAAAAATTTAAAATTTGGTTTATAAATGCAATACTGTTAATAGGTTGGCCAAAAACTGTGTATTATATTCATGGTTGGACAGTAATGCAAATTAAACTTATTGCATAAAGTGTAATTCTGTATATTTATGTTTCAAGAGGCATAATAATGAGATTTTATATATTCATGTACAAAGTATGAATAAGAAACACAAATTTCTATTGGTATTTTAAATTTTTTATCAGAAAAACTAACAAAGAAGTACTATTCTTAAATAAGTATGTATGAAGCCTTTAGAAACATTTTCTCCTAAAACAAATAAATAATATAATTTTAAAAATAAAACATGCTTGTTTAATCCAAGAAAAGAGATAAACAGATATATGTGCAGGTTGTAAATCACCTAATAAAATTGTCAAATAAGAATTTTATTGTATATTTTTTCCATTGTCTGCTACTGGTACACTGTAAAACCATGGTATATGTTTAAACAGTCAAGGCAAGGTTTCAAGGACAAAAACCTAAGAATCATTTCCATGGTTTAAGTTTAATTAACTTTAAAACCACAGGTAAACTGTGTTTCGCTTAGTAATTGGATCAGATAGGCATTTACATTAGACTTAAATACAGTTCTGAAAAAATTACATAACTGTAACAATGCTGGCTGGAGTGAAATATAGGTTGAAGAACTTCAACTGAAAGAATAAATTTATATGAACATATGTTGTAAAAGTAAAGCTTTTATTACGGAGAGTCCGGATGGTACTGTAAGTGAAAGTACATATTTAAAAGTATTAGTTCCTATTCCGAAAAAGGTAAAGGCTACATCACGTGAGGATTACAGAACAATAAGTTTGATATCCCATGCAGCTAAAGTTATTCTCAGGATCATCAACAAAAGATAGAGAGTAAGGCAAATGATTTCTTAGGGGATGATCAGTTTGGGTTTAGAAAGGGAAGAGGTATGTCTGATGCCATTGCAGTAATGGGATCACTAAAAGAAAGAGGAATACATTCAAGACATAATTGCCTTTTACGTAGATTTCAAAAAAGCATTTGATAGAGTTAATTGGGAAATTTTTAATGCATGTATTGCAGAAAATTGAAATGGATTGGAGGGATAGGAGACTGATTGGTAACCTGTATACATCTCAGAATGCTCAGGTGTGAGTGGGGAATGGAGTCTGGATGAGCTATGTTAGGAAGAGGTGTAAGACATTGCATGTCCATTATCACTGGTGCTGTTCAATGTATATGTGAAGGAAATGATTAAAGAGGTATGGGGAGAACTGGAGGTAGGAATGAAAGTCAGAGGGCAATTTGTAAATTTGGTTACATTCGCTGATGACCAAGCATTAGTTGCTCAGTCAGCCAAGGGGATGCAAGCATTGCTGAGTGAATTGGAGGTTCAGTGCGATAAATATGGGATGGGAATCAATTTTAATAAAACAAAGGTTATGTGATTTCCCAGAAAGGAAAAGGCTAAGCTAAAATTAAAATAGGAGGGGAAAAAATAGAGCAGGTAGAACAGTTTACATATCTTGGAAGTGTTTAAGATCAACATTGTCAAAGTAATGGGGATGCAAGGAAAAGAACTGTGGCCAAACAAAGAGGCTTTCTCAAGGAGGAGGGAGTTGATGATTGGAACGTTGAGTAGGGATGTTAAGACAAGACTTGAAAAAACTTTGTTATGGAGCATAGCTAATTACGAGATGAAAACTTGGTTACTGAAGCAAGAGGATAGACTTTTGAGATGAGAGATTCGATGCTATTGCAGATATGTGGGTGTGAAGAAGAATGTATAAGGTGAAATGGGTGAATGGAAGGAAAACAAATGAGGAAGTCCTGAACATGGTGAAGAAGGAGAGGGGTTTGTTGAGAGAAGCCCTGTCAAGGGAGGAAAGATGGATGAAAGGCATATTGAGCAGCAATAGTGGGATGTTGAAGAAGGTAATAGAGGGGAGAATATTAGGCAAATGAGGAAAGGGTTGGAACAGGATAGGGATATTGGTTAGGATGAAGGGAGGAAATAAATACACAGAGATGAAGAGGGACCTGATATAGATTAGGTTGCTAGATTAGGTTTTGTTTGGATCTAAAATATTTTTTTTATAATTGTACATCCAAAAACCTACCTTAACCAGTAGATTACCCAAGTGTAGTAATTCTTTTATTTTCTTAAGTAATTTATTGAACAAATTTGCAGGAAACACTTACAATTTGTGAAATTACTCTCTTTGGGTCTCTCCACATTTTTTCAGTGAATCTGCATGGCCTGTAGGAAGTCTTGGAGTCATCTTTGGAGACCTCTCTCAAGGTCTTTGCAGATGACTGATAGACAAAAAATGGGGTTCTTTCAGGGCTACCTTAATCAAATGGAATAAAAGAAGTCTGTTGGGGCCTTGTTGAGACTATAGAAGTATGAGATAGCATTGGCACCTGGTGTTTAGCCAGGAAATTGCAGAATTGTTATGTGTAATATCAAGGAACATTGTATTAATGGGGCTTGCATGTAGCAGAGTAGTCTCTTCTTGTTCTGGTGACCCTTATTTTTGAGTTTTCAGCATATCCATGTAGTAGGCAGCGTTGTAAGTCTGTCTTGGAGGAACAAACCTCTAATGGGCAGATGCTTTGCTGTCTACTGCTAATTCTTGCTCTTATGAGTTACAGAGACTGGTTGATGTGCCTGTCAGAGCTTCAGTGTTTTTTTGGTTTTGAATATAAAAACCAGGTTCTATCACCAGTGATAATATTGTCTAAATGGTTTTTATTAATTTTCAGTATTTTCTAAATGTTCACTGAAAACTTCTACTCAGTCAGTCATTAATGACAAATGGCACCCAGAGATTTATAATAACTAATACGCTATCACTTACAACTTAGATATACTTAAATCTCTCATCAGATTGTTGTTATAAAGAGGTAAGTAAAATGTTTTTTTTGTTAAAAAAATATATTTTCATAAAATTAGTTGATCATATTTTATATGAAAACATTTTTAATCATATACTTACAATATTAAATTTAAAAATGATGGCTAAGATGAATAAGGAAAAGATTTATAATGTAATTTAAATATAAAAAACCTTTAAAATGGGATGAATTTTAATAATTCCATAAAATGATTCGGAGGGAAAACAAATATTTTATCCTTGAAGTAAAATAAATCTTATGTTCTGCTTAGTGGTTAGATCAGATAGGTATCAATATAAGAATCATGTACAATTACTTTGATTTGCAGTAAATAACAAGAAACTATAACAGTAGTCTAGGGGATCTAGCTATACATTGGACTCCTGATCAGAGGATCCTGGGATCAATTCCTCGGCAAGGGACTGAGGGCCTGCAGCTCCACCCAAGCTATGTGATTAATTGGGTACCACATCTTCCCTGATGTGTGAATTTTACACGTGGTCGGGTTCAGTACTGGGTGGACCAAGTGAACCTTCAGGTTGAATACTGTGTTTATGGGTTTTTTATGGTACAATAATGGACCGAACATAATTTTAAAAAAGTTTTAGCTATATTGTTGTAGATATATTTAGAAATTTATGGCTTGAAAGTCAACAACTACAAGATCTGTCAAAACAAATACTATTAAAAATCCCAGCTGAGTAATGTTAATCTGTAAATTTATATATGGTAAAGCTATAAATAAAAAAATAGATTTGAATCCCTTATTTGACACAATTAAACAATAAAAACTTAATAAGAGCCTTATATTCTAAAAATAATGTTCATAAATTCCAATGAAGAAGATTTTTAATCCATAAATTAGCTTCAATAAACTAAATATAGAGTGCACACTATAATTGTCAATTAATATGAATGACATAACCAAAAATTGAATATCATACTCATTATTTGACGGAAATGAACCTTAAAATTTCAGCTCCAACAGAAAATTACTTAATTCAAGGGTCAGTTTGTTAGATAAATTGGTGTTTTTTTTCAATAAAAGATCAATCTGGAGATTCTAAATCCTGGAAATAAGAAACTTTTCAAAACAAATTATGATCAATAATATGATCATTAAAGAAAATAATGTATTTTAGTCATACTCTGGCATAAAAAAATCATATATTACTGATTGAAATTTGTAAAAACTTATAGCAGTCATCAGAAAAGCATTCATATAATATTTCAATCATTTCCTAGACATAGATAAAACTTAGAAATGTTTGTTTAGTTTGTCGAAATACTCAAGTTGGGGGATAAAAATTATTAATAAAGAAAAACTAACCTAATATTGGATTATACGATATCTGGCAGACTCTCATTTTTCAAAATGTCCACATATTATGATTGTTGGCTGAATGGCTGCTGCTGGACCCTTACGCTCACCTGTACCAATAGCTTCTCTGCCCAAAAACCAACTGAGCTATTCATTGTCTACCCAAATAGAGGCTGTGGGCACCTAGATCCAGTTCAGTGAATGTGACTATTGTTCTTTAATAAGTAAATCCATGTACGTTTTAATTAATGCATTAGTAAGCAGGAAAATTATCCTTTTATCTCTATACAGAGAGTTCCAGGGGGCTAGAGAGTCTTGGATAAACATATTAATATGTGTATAATTAATCTGAAAATGTTTCAATAAGTTTATCGTGTGGTGTAGGCCCTCCAAATTTGTGGAACACTCACTGTCATTGATACTTGAATGTTCTGGGATGGGGAAGTATTGTGAAATATTCTATTGCTAGAATATCACCCTCCCTGCTGTTGGGTTGCTTTAGTAAACACATCTAAAGGCTCCTCTGCCTGTGGTATGGTCACTTTTCTATTGAATATCTCATTTTCTTGAAGTAATGCCCACCACTTGATGTTTCATTGGAGCACATGAGATATCAAAAGCAGGAATAGTTAGCAGCCATAAGATCCATGCTACCCACAATAAGATACCTTCTGCTTTTGGAATACCACACGCACAAGTCCAAGGACGATGGGTATAACACTATACACACTTTTCTTGGATATTGTGTTCAATTGGACTTACAGTTCCCGTGTGATGATATGAACTTCTAAGAATTTTATTTTTTGATTGGGAAATTTGAATTGTGTAAATTTTTGATTGATTTATTCAAATAATTTCAACTCCAAATTCCACTTCCAAATAATTTTTAACAGTAAATACACGCAATCGATTGATCAAATATACATGGCAATCCTACAAATAACAATTAATTGTTTAATAAATGCCAAAGAAAAAGTTTGTTTCAATCCACCGCTTTATTTGAGGTACGACTAGTTTCTCGGAGGAGGATGGACCAGAAGGAAGAGTTGGAGATACAAATACGAAACATCCTTTACTCAATGACATTCTGTTTGAGAACGTATCCCCTCTCCTGGAAGCCTCCCTAGCAATAACAGAAAAACAGAACCTCTAATCCCTTCCCCCTAACTCCCATTGATGCCTCACACTTACCATTACCCCCATTAGCCATTGACTCAACCCATACCGACCAATGAAAAATTCCCCCTTTTCTTAACCCACCTTCCAATCCTGGTTTTTCCTACCCTCTCCCACATTCCTTCGTACCTACTCACATACTCCCTTCCCTGCCCCCTCTTCCCACAAATCCCCCATCCTCCTTGAAGAGGGTATATATACAATGATTTGTGTCTCTTTACTTTGTACCTGTGAATGACGCCGTAGCATCGAAACTAATCATACCTGAAAGTGGTGGACTGAAACAAAGTTTTTCTTTGACATTTATTAAAATGAACTTCCACAAAGTTGAGGCTGAAACCATGGATTTAAGTAATGGTTACTTTAAACTTTTCCCTCACAAATTTTCCACAATCTTCAGCCAACTATTTCAGAATCGAAGGGGTAGGACATGCCCCTTAGGCAATATGGTGAATGCATAAGTTTTATTGTTAAATATGATGCCATAGAACTTCCAATGGCAGTAGTCAACTTGCAATTGATAAAATGCACTTTTAAAACATAATTTGGCCATGTAGCCATTCGTTGATATCAAGGTGATGGCTCTACCTGGTCCTAAAAAGGAGAATTAAGGTGTGCTAAAATACTTAGTCCAAGGTATTAAATCATATATTAATCTAGCCTCCCCGTGGCCTTAGGTATAATGAAACACTTGAATGTGCATTTGTGCACCAGAGTACAATAATACCTTCCTTAACTTGTGCCTGCAAATAATAATAATAATCCATGTTATATGACACTGGGGTGAGATAAGACATATCCTGAGGTTTCAGGAGCACGCTTACAGTATGTGAAATTTGGGTATTGATGTACCTTTTATAGTAGGGGGAGTACAGGTTGTACATCTGGCAGGAAGCTTGGGTCCAGTTCAAGATCTTCAAAGATTTGTTCTAAGTTTTCTGCTAGGGTTTCTTCCTGTGCCTCCTCCAGGATGGGGGCCAGGATATTCCTGGGATTTTGGGATCCAGGGATCTGCCACGACTGTGCATACGAATCTCTTTTTGTATTTGGACTGGTCCTGGTTGGGTCAATATTATCACTGCTGCTGTCCTTATTTGAGTTGTGATCATCGTTATATCCCTGACTTAAGTCCTCTGCCAGGAAGTCCTCAAGGGACTCAGGCTCTGCTGAGTAGCACAATAGGAGCAGGACCTCTTAATCCATGATGAGAGGATGCTAGGCATGATCAGCTCCTGCAGACTTTCATGAGCTGAACTTGAGGATATATCATTTTACATTAATAAACCAAAAATTTCTGCTAAATAATAAATACTAGAATCAGTTAGATAAAAAATGCTGACTAAATACATTTTTTTTCATAAATATAATTTAGAAAATACAGTCTTAAAATTTAGTTTTAAAAACCATGTTCTATAGAGTCTAAAAAGGAATGTTTTAAAATTCATTAATTGGTTTCTACGGCATTGGTTGTATCTCTCTGCATTTTGGTTTTCTTCATCTTCATTGGTTCTCATTTGGTTTGGAGAGTTTTGCTTTCAATCCAGCCTGCAAATTTAGGTGGGAGAAATTTTTTCAAGCTTTCTTGTCCACCTTATATAGAGCTGGTAGTCTAGTACCTTATTTCTCAGCACATTGGCACGGTAATGGCACAACCACAAAATTGAAGAGAGACCAAAGAAGAAAAAATTATTTCTATATTCTTCTAAAGCTTCTCAAATCTCATAGTTTTTCTGTGAATGTGTGTGGAAGAGTGATACTTATAATATGCGTAGCAGTATCTTACTTGACCACCGGCCAAATATAAATAAGCCAAGAAAGGTTCAAAAAATATTAAAAAACCATAAACACAGTAATCAACCCAAAGGTTGGTTTGGTAGGTGATGGTAGAGCTCATCCATGTACCAAGCCCGACGACGTGTGAATATTCACACAACAGGGTAGGGGGGCCAGTTCCTTTCCCTGTGCCTGTTATGGTTTCCCAGGAAGATCTGGTACCCGAAATATCAACTAGCTTGGGTGGAGCTGCAGGTGCCTAGAGTGCCTTGCCCGGGAATTGAACCCGGGACCCTCCGATTCCAGTATTCCAATGCTCTACCACCGCGACCCATATATATATATACACTTTTTTGGAAAACCCACAAATGTGTAATGTATGTATATATATATATATATACATATATATATATACATATACATATACATATATATATGTATATATATATATATACACACCGTATATACCGTCCGTATATATATATATATATATATATATATATATATATATATATATATATATATATATATATATATAGAATTTGGCATTAGAATTTGCTGGAAACACTTCCTAAAAAGTCAATACGAAGAGAGAAGACATCTGTACTCCCTAAGAACTCCATCATGAAAACGCGTCATGAGTTAGCAAGTTCCAGGCCAAATATCAGGAGCTAGCGTTGCGATACCCCCTGTAGACTTGATACCTACAAGTTTTGGCGGAATGATTTACTGAAGCCACCATTAGAATGTACCCAAAAAATCAACAAGCTTGGGTGGAGCTGCAGGTGCCCAAAGTGTTTTACCCGGGAATCGAACCCGGGACCCTCCGGCCAGCATTCCAACGCTCTACCCACTAGACCACCGCGACCTGCTCAAAAACCATTATCATCATACAAATACAAGCTAGATGCCCAGCAAAAATTTTGGCACCAAAAGACCACAAATAGCCATTATAAGTTAATTCAGGCAATGACGTGCATGCATACACCTTAGAATCCAGACTCACAATGCCTTCACAATACCTAATATACCAGGCTAGTTCAATCTAGTTCATCATTATGTTATTAAAATATAGTATTAGCTTAAAAAAGTACATAACAATGGTTATGAGGGCAGAAACCTAATATATATAGTCATGAATCTTGATAAATATACTTGAAAATCCAAGTTAAAATTATACCTTGTTCAATAAATAGACAGAATAGGCATTAAAATGATAATATCTATTATCTACTAATAATATAAATGATAATAGATAATTTATCACATACTGTGGTCTGATAATCAAAAAACAATGCATAATTTCAGTATTGAGTGCTATTATACCTTTTAAACAAGGTTCTTACTGCACCTTTTCAAAGGAAGTATTATAATGATCACAGAAGGAGAATAAACCTATAAAAGATCAGGAGAAAAAACAATTAAACTTCATTTTGCTCCAGAATTAGTTTAGATGGCCATCAAACTAAGAAATATATAGAAAAATGAAACAATACAATTTAGAAACCACTGTAACTGTGGTATACTAGATGATATGATCATAAAGGCAATCAATGAAACTAATATCCATTTTTTACAATTTTTCAACTATAAAGTAAGTTCAGAGCTTTACAACCTCAAAATGACAATGTTAATGTTTAGAACCCTGGAATAAAACTTCATTTCCCTTATTGTATCTTAAACTTAGTGTAATCTTTAACAATCCAAAAATATAATCACAGGAGCTAAAACTGTGAATTATATCAAGACTGGATACAAATACACCTTAAAAATTTTCTCAAATAGTGTATGGGTTAAGATTATAACAAGATAGGTGTTAAAATAAGGATAAATACAAATTAACAGTTTGAGTAAAATTGAAATCCGAGTAATACCTTGTGATTTTTAAATGATGCTCTGAAAGATCTGAAATAGAAAATTCTAATCAATTGTGGAACATTAATATGCCTAATATGCAAGCTCAAGAACAAAATCATTTAATTGTAGTAGCAGGTGCCTTTAAAATGAGATTGAACCCAATTTTTGCAATAATGTTCAGCTTGAAAATGCAGTCAGGGTGTTAAAATTCTGCTATTTTGATAAGGAATCCTAATAATGAGTATAAAGAACATGATTAAATGTATATGCTATTAAAACTTCCTGATGAAACCTAAAACTACTTCATTTTATGATCAAATAGGTTTTAAAATGGATATATATATCATTTAGGGAGGTTAATTTTTAATATTATAATAATATACTTACAAGATTAAATGGTATTTTCTCTGATCAAGATGTAAAAAACAATAGAATATTGAAAAAAAGATAAGATGGGTTTAGAAACAATTCCTGGGCACATACGTGATTAGAGTACATCTTAAAGACATGGTATAAGAGTCCATGGTATGGGAGTATGGTTTAAGTGTTCATGGTACCAGAGTAGATGTTAAAGAAATGGTATATGCTTGAAAGATTCAAGTAAATGATTTGAAAACAAACTTGTGTGTTATGTCCTTGGTTTGAATGATATATACCTTAAAATCCAAGTGTACACCTTCATTTGCTTGATACATTGATAACTCAACATTAATAAACAAACAAATACAGTTTATGCTATAAAAACTATGTTTTATGTTTATAAGAGTCAAAAATTGGTATACTTACACATGATTGGACAGATATTAATAAAAAAATACCTATTTTAAATGAAAGTTACTTAGTTGTTTTATCTAATTGGTATAAAAATTATAATTTAATGCATTCTTGGGCATAATTATAGGATAAATATGTCTAAGAAAAAAAATTATGATCCATTCTTGAACTTCTCTACTAGTTTTGAATATTTAATCCATAATGGTTATAATATAGTGGCTATTTATAGCTTTGAATCCTAGATAAACATTTATTTACTTAAAAATATGGTCTGTTAAGCAGAAAAGAGACTTTTAAATCTATTACTGGGCCAATCCAAATCAAACACAGATAAGGCTGAGAGAAATTCAATATTTTTATCAGGAGTGCAAAAAACTGAGAATTATATCCATTGTTAGACATATTTTGCCTTAAAGTTCTTGCTCATACTCTAAAATACTTATTTCACTGGTTATATAGTTACTAACCTCATATATATATATATATATATATATATATATATATATATATATATATATATATATATATATATGCATTCATTAGTTATGTAAAATAAATGAACAGAATTAAAGCTTTCCACTATGTTAAAGGGAATGATGTCAGATATTTGGTTAAAAATCATAATTTTATCGATACTTGGAAACCAATATACCTTTATAAACATTGTTTATGCTTTGAAAAATGATACACTGTAATTATAACCACTTATATATGTGTATTTAATATATGTTTTTACACTTAACTGTACATTATAATCTTTCTTCCAACTGAATATTACATGTATACTATCAATATCTGATTGTGGTATAAATGGATGATTTTAAATCATATCATGGATTCAGAGAGAACTTAAAATCATGGTGATACCTTTATATTATTAACAAGATGGCCCAAAAAGTCTTTCAATGAGATTAAAATCAACTCTTGGACATAATCATAACTGTGGATATAGTTATTGGTTCAACTTACTTAATCAAATGAATATCCTCATGATGAGAATAATATATAAGAAATTATTTGGTTTTGTTCTAGGAAGACTTATTTTTACAACATTTTTAAAAATATAATTGCCCAAAATTGTAATGTTACCTGGTGCATTATGAAAGTAATGCAAATACATTTTCCATTCCGATCATATTGGTTGAATTATGATCTTTTTGTTTCAATTAGGTGAAAAAATGCCCAACTTTGTCAAATTGCCAATCTCAGTTGTCTCAATTCTGTAGAAGTGGCAGACTGTCAATTGTTAACCTCTGCACACCAATAGTGTCATAGAAGGCCTACTGAGTGGAAATTTCAAGTGAAATTTTATAGAATATTGAAAATGGACCTGCTTATTTTGACAATGTCATCACTGGTGATGTAACCTGGGTTATTGAATAAGACCCAGATACAAAATGCCAATGCTCTGAGTGGCACAGCCACCAGTCCCCCAAGCCCAAAAAAGCAAGAATGAGGAAATCAAAAGTGAAAACTATGATCATTTACTTTTTTGAGAGTCAAGGCCCATAATGACTTTGCTCCTTAAGAGCAGACAGTTTACGCTGCCTACCACCAGTGCTGCATACCAACAGTGTCATGGAAGACCGACTGAGTAGAAATTTCAAGTAAAACCCCACAGCATAATGAAAATGAACCTGATTATCTGGACAATGTCGTCACTGGTGATGTATCCTGGGTAATTGCATATGGCCCAGATACAATACAAATATTCTATTTCCAGATACATGAGGCAAGAATGAGGAAATCAAAAGTGAAAACTATGATCATTGTCTTTCTTAACAGTAGAGGAGTTGTCCATCAGGAGTTTGTATCTTAAGGAATGACAGTTAACAATGCCTACTATGTTGATGTGCTGGAAAGATTCCAAAAATATGTTATCAGGTAGGGAGTAGACATCTTCACAAAATGATTACACCATCATGACAACTCTTCCAGCCATAGGGCACTATGAGTCCATGAGTTCCTGGCCAAACACCAGGTGCCAATGCTGACTAACCCCTCCCAGTAATCCTGAGATCCCCAGCAGACATCTCTTTGTTCCTTTTGATTAAGGAGGCCCTGGAAGGAACCACGTTTTCGTCCAAAGAAAGATCCAAGCAGTCATGACAAAGACCTTGTGAGAGGTCCCTAAAGATGCCTTCATAGATTCATACGGTTCATGGCAGAGTGACTGAAAAAAAATTTGTAGAAGCTTTCTTACAGTACTTGGAAGAAATTAAAGTGTTTGTGCAAATACGTTCAAAACATATCTTGCAAAAAAAAAATAATTTCGGTATGCACCTTGTATATGTTCATAAAATACTTCAAATTCTTTTATTTCTCCTTAATGTTAGGAGAATTTTCTAGAAAGCAGGATACTTTAAGTAGAAGGGCATTTTTTCAGCTGGCAATGGGTCAATTGAATGGATTGTGCCTGGAACAGAAATTTGGATGCTTAGCCCCTATTCCTTCATTTATATCCTAAAATATGCCTTCAAAAATTCATACTGTTCATGGAAGAGTAATTGAAAAATGTGTAGAGGCTAAATGACAGTAGTTTGAAGAAATTAAAGTCTTTGTGCAAATACGAGTATGTTAAAAACATATCTTGCAAAAAATTAAAATAATTTCGGTACTCAATGGTTCTGCAATGGTTCAATGGAAGAGAGGTATGTTGTTTTTCACAATACCCATTTTTCTCTTTCTAAGTAATAATAACTTATATTTGTTGATTTAAATACATTCGCATGAATGCCCTGCACGAGATTTAAATATTCTTGGTACATCTCACGTACATAAACACGAGTTTGCCATTATTTAAAGAAAATAAAATTTTACCTACCAGTTCAATATCCCTCCTTTGTGACATCTGCTTTCATTTGGCCGACCAGGCCATGAAACCTTCCCTCCACAAGATTGTGTTTGTTAGAAAATATAATATTTACAAAAGAAAAACATTACCATGTTATTATGCGGAGAAAAGCCTTTTGACCAAGAATTTTTGTTGATGATTTTTAACACATGTAAAATATTAGAGAAATCATATTACCTTCAACTCTATTAAGGATTGTCCTTCACGTTCAAACTAATTTTGTACTACCAAATATCCTTTCAGTACAGGAAAGGTTTTTTAAATGTTTTCAATATGCATTAGACACATACACACACACACGCACATACATACACACACACACACACACACACACACACATATATATATATATATATATATATATATATATATATATATATATATATATATACATATATTGTTAAATGAATATTGATAATATATATTATATAGGAATATATAATTAGCCAAATAAAAGTAATTAAATTTCTTACGACCAAAAAATATTCGAATATTAATTTTATTTAATTACCGCAGTATGCACTTATACTTGTTTGCTTAATGTCACGTGGTTGATCCAGCGCCTCAACCGGCGAGTGGTGTAACTTTGTACATTTTTCATCCTTCTGTGACTGTGTTAACATTGGAGGCCATTGTATAGGAAGTGTTCCTGTTCTCTCTTCGTGTGTACTTCAAAAATAGACTTAACTTTTGGAGAAAGTTAACATTAGTTGATTGAATAGCAAATGGTGTTCTTTTAAATTCGTTTATTTTTTCTGTGAGTTTCGTGAAACACTTGCCTCAGTTGCAACCCAGTTTCCATGTAAGAAGTAAACCTTTCTTTAAGGTATGTTGAAGATATTTCATAGAGCGAAACAGTTCTTGTAGAGTTTACCCAAACTATAGGTAATTTAACAATTATATTGGCATAGTTTTGTTAAATAACTTTTAAATGTCGATGATGATAAAATCGTCGCTTCTATGTATCAGCTTGTCATTCTCATCAATGACTGAGAGAGTAATATGTGTATTCGACAATGATTGTTTTGGAATAAGGAGGGTAATGTATTTTTTCTGGTATGAAGTTTGTGCATAGGGGGACTTCTTTGGAATTGAGGGAAGAAAACAATATACTTCAAAATGCCGTCTGTGGTTTACGTACTCGAGGACAACAGAGGAGCAGATGGGGGAGGGGAGGGCCGTGACCTCCCGCCGGCCATATTGGAGTGGGCTTTAATTGGCGTGGGGGACGGTCCCGTGTCTGGCGACGTCCTCTCTGACCTTCGCAAAGAGCACGCACACCGCTTCGAGTCCAATCCTAGAGATGAAGTCGTATTCCTGCAGCCTGACTACGATGAGGATGAGATGGAAGAGGGCGCCGTTGTGTACCCCACGGTAAGAGTACAAATATGTCTCAACTTTAATTGATTTAAATCGGTATTGTATGTAAACAACCTATAATTAATATTTGTTAAATCCTCTAGATAAATATTGTCCTTTTATTTGATCTTTTTCACAATTACTATTTTGCCTGACTCTATGGAGAAGAAAATTCTTAATATGTATCTGGGAAAATTATATTCCATGTATTTGAATCTTTTTTTATATTTACGTATGCCCAAATAATTTCATGTCTGTAACGTAATGATATATATGTTGATGACAATGATATTTCTAAAATTCTCATATTGCTAATACTGATTATTGACAATATAATTGATATCACATTTGATATATTGCTACATATTTTCGGTTGTTTATAAATGTAATTTAGAGTGGAAATTAATGGGACTTCCCTCGAATTAATATCTACTTTTTAATTTACGGTCTATTATTCAGAGGCATAATTATTGTGATTTGCAAACACCGTTAATGGTAAACTGTATCATAATTGGAATAAACATTTGATCTTAAAGAGTGTAAATTGGAAACATTTAGTATTTTATCCATTGTCATAGGTAAACCATTGCATTTGTGGTAAATCATGTTGTTCTTTGCATTGTATAGTTACGATTTTAGGTTCAGGAATATCGTCCTGCGATTATTATGCGTCAATTCCTTGAGTACTCATTATTCTGATTTCTTAGTTCGTTTTTGGTATGAGTCATATATTTGCCAATGTGTTTCTGTTTTGAAATATACCTTTTTGTTCTCTATTTAATACAACCATACCTCAACCTTACACAGCCAGGGAAAGCACAAACTAAAAATCTTCTCACGAGAGATTCGGGGACCATATACTACCTTGATCAAAAAGTTCCTGGAATTTATTCAGAAAATTAAAAATACAAGTGTATTTATCTAAATCTATATTGTCCCCTTCAAAGTAATCCCCATCGACTGCAACACACTTATGCCAGCGCTTGATCCAATCCTCGAAACATTTTTTATATTCGGTTTTCGGTATGTCCATCAGTGCTTCCTGCGATTTTTCCATTACTTCCTCTCGGCTGCTAAAACGCGTTCCCCGTAATGGTTTTTTTAACTCGATTGAACAGAAAGAAGTCACAGGGAGCCAAATCAGGTGAATTTGGTGGCTGTTGGATGGTATTTGTTGCATTTTTCATGAAAAAATTACGAATAATGATAGCACTGTGCGACGGTCTCGGCGCACTGTGCGACGATTTCTGGTCTCTTTCGGCGAATTGCTTCACGCAAACGTCTCATAACGCCCAAATAATACTCTTTGTTTACTGTCTGGCCTTCTGGCAAAAATTCATGATGCACTACACCGTTGTAATCCATGAAAACCGTCAGCATTGCCTTCTTTTTTGACTGAAAACGACGTGGTTTGTTTGGTCTCGGCTCATTTGGTGAACGCCATTCACTTGCCTGATGTCTGGATTGCGTGTCGTACTCATAAACCCACGTCTCGTCTCCAGTAATGATCCTTTTGATGAATGTGGAATCGGATTCAGCCTCGCAAATCATGTCTTTTGCGACGTCAACACGGTCTCTTTTTTGCATGAAATTGAGGTCTTTTGGCACCAACTTTGCTGCTACACGACGGAAACCCAAATCATTAACCACAATGTCTTGGGCGGATCCATAGGCAATGTTCAAGTCCTCCGCTATTTCTCTGATGGTTAATTTGCGGTTATTGACCAATATTTCTTTTACTTTATCAATTTTTTCACCGACACTCGATGTCGATGGTCTGCCACTGCGTTCATCATCTTCGATTGACTCACGACCACTTCTGAACCGCTCGTGCCACTGGTAAACGACCGTTTTTTTGGAGAATCGTTGCCGAAACACTTTCCAACATTTCCAACGTCCGTGCGCCACTAAATCCGTTTTTTACGCAAAATTTAATACAAGTTCGTTGTTGCAAATTTAAATCCATTTCTGCAATTGTAAAAAATCTCCAACACACACATAGATAGATGTACTCTTGGCTACGTAACTTTTGCAAATGTCAAGTTATGACACTAAGATTTAAAGGGAATATCAACAACAGATGTACCAATTTAACAAAAAAACAGAACTCAAATCGGAAAGATGGGAGCGCCACACGGTGGTTATTCCGGGAACTTTTTGATCAAGGTACTACACTTCAGTGGATAGAGAAGAAAATTCCAAATAAGCACGCTGGCGTTCGTATCTTTCTAACTCCTGTTGAGAATTTTTAGATTTGAATAATGAGTGGTTTACGCTAGAGTTTACTTCACTTTATTTACTTAGAGATCCCGCTAACTTTTAGTATTATCAGTAAAATTTCCAGCATTTTCTACATAAAAGGACTTAATTTAGCTGGCTTAGAACTTTTTGATCAAGGTATTATACGTGTATCAAAACTTTGCCTTGAATATACCATAGTGAACTAATAAGGAAAATCTGCCAAGGTTAATGCTTTTTGGATATGGATTAAATAATGATATATATAGGGTATAATATGTGTATTTCTGCTTTTATACAAGGATGGATTTGCTCTTTTTTCAAATGATCTAGTATACATTTTCACAGAATTTCTTAAGTGGAACTTGGAATATTTTGGAGAATCTCTTTATCTTCATCTAAAGGGCAGTCCTTTTGTTAATCTGGATATTTATTTGTGTTCTCACACCAGTTATCCGAGTACTACGCCTTTAAATGTCTGGATGCGCTGGGATTACGCTTCTTCGAAGAGGGGAAGCACAAGAAATCCGCTGAGTGCTACAAGTTGGCCTTGACCTATATCTCTCACACTTGGGGACCCCGATTCGCATTGACCCGCCTCCTTAGGATGAAGCTGACACGGACTCTAATGCATTGGGGGAAGGAACAGAGGGTCATCACGGAGCTAAAGGAAGACGTAGAGAGAGAGGATTATTCTAAAGCTGCGTCAATAACCTTGTATCTTCGCTTCACCTATGGCTACGCCTTGCTTTGCCAACGGAGGGACGAGGAAGCACTCGAGTTCCTGGCTCAGTCACATTTCGGTGTCATGGACACAAAATCAGAGGTGAATACTAAATATATATACAATATAAGAAACAAATATTTTAGGGTGAATTTCAATCATATCATTGGGTGTGTGAAATATCTTGAAATTGAGTCCATGGGTCCAAAATGTTTTGGTATTTTCATAAAGAAATTTCAAGAATTTCTTATGGTGTATTTTGAGCAGAATATCCTATATCATTCTTAATAATATGGTTTTAGTGTTTTAAAAAGCAATTGCTAGAAATGTATATCCTCTAACATAAATTTTAACATAAAAGAGGTTATATTTTGCATATATATAATTGCATTAATTTTAAAAGAATTTAAATATTTTTAAACATGGTGAATGTTTCTAAAAATATATAATTTTATGTTATAAAAATTATGCTATATCTTCCGCCTACATAAGTTTAACGAAATTCATAGTAGTTGAAGAGATTATTAGGGAATACACAAAAATGTTTAGTTTTCAAATTCCTTTGTAAAAGTAATTGCAAATTGAATGATAATTGTGCAATTCCTTGAAAATATAATTGTTTGGGTTAAACTTCAGTAATATTATATGGTATTGTAACTTAATATTATAGCTACCTGGCAAAAATATTTTTACTACTATCACTCAGAATGCTTTAGAAAATCTGTAGGTACATTTTAAGCAAACGTTCGTCAGAATTGTTGTGATAAAATAGGTAAAGGTAATTTGAGAAAAATATTGATACGAACATAAATAAAATGTTGATCATCAATAATTTGAAATTAATAGTCTACCTGAGCGGTTTTTACTTAAGTGAAATCATCTTTTGTGGTACTATCCTTTCCCTGAATTATATTACGATCAACACCAGAGTAAAAATCTGATCTCACTTAAACTTATAGTAAAGAATTAAGTTACTGCCGATTGCGTAGCTTTCATAAAATTAAATGAAATTCAAGGAACTTTTCGCACCGCTGGAAATTAAAATTGTCTTTGTTCTCTTCTGAGGGATTAATAGATAATAAAAATTGGCGATATTGTTTTATTGCATGATGAGCTTTAATCCTTATATACCTAAATTCTACTTACACAATGTTCTTATGTAATATGCTGTTATTTTTTAAATAAAAAGTTTTTTCAATAATATATGAATTGATTAAAAGATCGAGTTTCTTCGTTAATATTTTGAATGGCGAAAATCTCCCATTAACTGATTATATTCAGACTCTTGCATTAATTAAGCAGTTTAAATTAATATATCGACATAAATTTAAAAACATGTTCCTGAGAAAATGTTGTAACAATAATTTCACCACCTCTCCAAGTTTACACATAATTTAAAAAAGGAATATTTTGCGTATAATATTAAATAAAATATAAGTTAATATTTAATTCTATTGGCTTAAAGCGATTTCATTGTAATAAAGGAAAAAGAAATTTTTAAGTGTCAACAAAACAAGACGTATTAAACAAATTATTCAATTAGGGCATAATATTTTTATTTTCAATGGCATTTTTTATACATTCTATTACAGATGAATATGAATATCCTCCAAAGGACTCTCCAAATTATCCTCAACGAGGTGAACAATGGAAATTTTGCTTTTGGTTTGAATGCATTCAGATTGCTTTTCCTCACACTGGCACCTCGACTTCATGACGGATTAATTGTTTATATTGAATTCTGCGCCGCTTATTGCTGCATTCTCAAAAGGGATGGGCAAATGAATGATCTACGTGAAATATACAGACAAGCCTTATTCAGCCGCCTCTGGACATGGTCACCACTCGCGAAGTTGCTGTTCATTGCCATAGGATGTACCTACACTGAGAACACTGATATCTGCACGGAGAATGTCGAGGTGAAAAGAATTAGTCATTTAAACTTCTTTAAGATACTGTTTACAAATATCTTTCTTTATCAAGATGATACTTTACAGCATATGATTTTGGAACTCGAAAAATTATTAGTACTCTTTAAAGTATTACTGAATTATAAAGAAGACATTTGTAAAACAAAGAAATACACGACCAATCAACACAAAACACACAATCAAACTTAAAAGTACCTACTACACTACAACCTACTCCTACATTTCATTACCTTACACACACCATATATATATATATATGGTACACTTTTTTGGAAAACCCACAAACATGTAATGTAAATTCACTGATAGTCATAACAAACACAGAAACCAAAACACAAAAGAGGAAAAACTCACTGGTTCTCGAATTTTCGGTGGTCCAACCACCTTTCTCAAGAGGAATTAGGAACAGAACTCATTGTTCCTAATTCCTCTTGAGAAAGGTGGTTGGACCACCGAAAATTCGACAACCAGTGAGTTTTTCCTCTTTTGTGTTTTGGTTTCTGTGTTTGTTATGCCTATCAGTGAATTTATATATATATATATAAATATACGCATGTATGTATATATATAAATATATATATATATACATATATATATATATATATATATATATATATATATATATATATATATATATATATATATATATATATATATATATATATATATATATATATATATATATATATATATATATATATATATATATATATATATATATGGCTCGGAGTAGGCCGGCAGCTTCAATCATCATCTAGAGTGTGAGTGTCCTTTTACGTTTTATCTGTTTTATTCTGTGTTCTATTGTGCCGTCCAAAAGTATATATATATATATAATATATATATAATATTGAGTAATCTACCGGTTAAGGTAGGTTTTGAATGGAGACAACAATCAAAAAACATTTTGTGACTCCCCACCTAGCAAACTAAAACTAAACTCTCTTCGTCTCGGTGTACTTCCTTCCTCCCTTCATCCCATCCAACATCCCTATCCTGCTACTTCCATCACCTCGCTTGCCCAACATTCTCCCCTCTATTACCCTATTCAACATTCTACTACCACTCAATACGCCTTTCATCCATTTTTCCTGCCTCCATTGGATTTCTCTCAACAAACCCTTCTCCTCCCGAAAAATTTCTAGTACTTTCGCATTTGTTTTCCTTTCGGTCTATTTCCCCTTCTCCATTCTTCTCCAAACTCACATTTCAAAAGCCTCCAATCTACGTCTATCCTCCTGCTTCAGTGACCACGTTTCCGCGCCGTACATAGCTACGCTCTATATCAGTGCTTTTACGAGTTTTGTCTTAACATCCCTACTCAACGTCCCCGTCATCAACTCCCTCCTCCTTGAGAAAGCCTCCTTGCCTAGCGCAATTCTTCTCCTTACGTCCCTACCACATTGACCGTATTAGTCCGAAACACTTCAGAGATATGTAAACTATTCTACCTGCTCAATTTTTACCCGCCTATTTTAATATTTAGCTTATCATTTTTCTTTCTGGAAAATCGAATAACCTTTGTTTTATTAATATTAATTCTTATCCCATATTTATCACCCTGAACCTCCAATTAACTCAACCATGCTTGCAACCCCCCTGCTGACTGAGCAACTAATGCTTGGTCATCAGCAAACCTAACCGATTTTACGAATTCCCCTCCGACTTCCATTCCTATCTCCAGTTCTTCCCATGCCTCTTTAATCATTTCCTCTACATATATGTTGAACAGTACCGGTGACAATGGGCAACCCTGCCTTACACCTCTTCCTAACATTGCCCATCCGGACTCTCCGTTACCCACTCGCACCTGAGCAGTCTGAGACATACAGGTTGCGGATCAGTCTCCTGTTTCTCCAATCCATTCCTATTTTCTGCAATACACGCATTAATTTTTCCCAATTCACTCTAATAACCCTTTTTCGAAATCTACAAAACAGGCAAAAACGTCCTGATTGTATTCTATATTCCTCTCGATTAGTGATCTCATATATATATATATACATATATATATATATATATATATATATATATATATATATATATATATATATATATATATATATATATATATATATATATATATATAATGAAAACAAATTGTTAAGTCTTTTCCGTACTTAAGAGACTTACTACAATCCTACTATAATTAAAACTTTGCATGATAAATTTTATATCATTTATTCAGTATAAATTGTGTAAACTTTGAGAATACGATGATCACATTTTCAGGGTATGTCAATAGGCATTAGGTCACATGATTCATATATTCAAGTGACCAAAAACCTTTGACATTAAATGAATATGCATTTAAATTTATTCTTGCAGTATACACGAGATTTGCAAATAATATCTTCTTGAGCAGTGTCATTTATTTCGTATTTATTACACAGGCAATGAGTAAATGTAGATTAATGAACGTTTGTGTAAATTAAATGTTCCCTAGCGTTTGTGTCTTAACTATCCTAACCTGGTGTGACGATTTCGCATGCTTATTATGAAATCTTCCGGTATTTTTAGTGTTTTAAAATACATTGATTAATACCTCTTCCATCTGTCTCAGCAGAAGTAACTGCATAAAAAATAGACTGTGAATATTATGTTACTTTATGTTGAAGGAATGAAAACCCCAATTCTAATGTGGAAAATATGTTCTATATTTAGTGGTATTTGAGACGTACCATATCAATGTTATTTCTTTAATCAAAGTATATTCTCTTTTTTATATCTTCTTTTGAATATCCTCATTGCAATGATCATGTATAGGCAATCTTCATTTAAAGGAGTACATATTCGAGTAATTGAGAATATCTGATACTGAATGTTACGACATAAAACCAAGAGCAATTGCAAAAGACATTTATCGCACAAAATGTATAAGGGAACATTTCTTTTAATTTCCATAGGAAAGCAAATGTAATCAAATAATTTTATTTTAATCTTCATTATATTTGAAAAACAACAGAAATTTTTACATAGAAAATACAGGGATTTTCATAACATAAACAGCAGTTATTACTTGTCATAGATAAGATGCGTAGGAACATTCAACGCAAACTGCAAATTTACCAATGCTATAATGGATAAATATTCATGATATATGATATACACTAATTCTTTTCAATGCAAAAACTGACAATTTTCATTATATAGACAACAGCAGCACCATCATCATTATAGAAAGTACACCACCAAAGAATTACATCGAAAATGCAGTTACAGAATATCTGATAGTTTAAATGTTAGAAAATATAAAGTGAGCTTGGTCCAGCTCTGGCTCCAAGCAGGCAGTATGTTCCGGCGTAACATTTGGTTCCCCATTAAGAAACATGATATGTATAAAATCATAGCATTTTATGTCAGCATATAATCAGGGTCCTTTATGTTGACTACATCTGTTACGATTTTTTTTAACCTAATATATATTATCACTAAAACTGAAGAGATCGACTTTAATATCGAAAATTATTAAGGTATATAATGGGTGCGGGAAGCGGTAGTCTAGTGGGTAGGGCTTTGGACTACAGACGGGAGAGTACCGGGTTCAATTCCCGCGCCAGGCACTCTGGGCACCTGCAGCTCCACCCAAGATATTTCATTTTTCGGGTACCAGATCTTCCTGGGAAACCACAAGTGGCACTGAACCCCATAACCTGACGTGTGCATATATTCACACGACGTTGGGCTTAGTGTTGGGTGATATCCGCCATCACCTATTAAACCGATTAAGGAGTTCATTACTGTGTTAATGGCTTTTTTATTCATAGTTTAAAATTATATGTATAATAGCCTCAAATTATATTCTCTATTGGTTCCTTTGAATGCTTTTGAAAACAATATATTTTTCCATGCTGATAATTCCCCTTGGTAATTAAAATTTTTATTGCAATTTGCTATACCACTACTTTGGCATGGCAATTTGGAAATCCCAAGAATTCTCATTGATGTAGGCTATCATCATTTTTCAATGTAGTTTTTTAGTAATAATATTAAATAATAAAGATTTATTTCAGAATAAAATTGTGTCAATGGGAGGGTAAATTTATGAAAATTGAGAATGACAATCAGTCATACATTTTCCTTAAGCTGACTTCATGTCAACGCTGAAATTTGAGGCAATATTTGTGAAACAAGGGAGATTCAAAGTAACATCATTCATTAAAGCAATTATGGTCAAGTAAATTAGTCGTGCATTTTAGAAAATAATTAAAAATCTTCAAATTAATGACATAACCAAAAATCAATTTTCTAATCTCATTTACAGAGGCTAATCAATTTTCACGAGAATCTGGTTTTCTGTCGTAACATCAATTACCGTCGACTTATGGCTACTTCCACGTTCGTGTACTACTGGGTGGAAGCGCAATTAGCCCTTTGGATTCTTGAGAAGACCCACAGCAAGATTAAAGGGGCCCTTGGTTCAACTCACCCCCTCGCTCAATTTTGTCGAAGCGCCATCGCAAAGATGAAGAAATCATCGAAGTGAAAAAAATTGTGAATAATTCCAAATAAACAATGCACACTAAAAATATATTTATTTATATACTTTTCTCGTAACATTGTCATATTTCGTGTTGCATTGATGATTAGGAAATAAATAGCAGTACCCATTTATTATTACTGATTTATGTTCATACCAATATATTGCCATAAATTTCAATCTTATTTTGAATTATACATGAGATATTGATGAGTGATATGTCATCTTTTTTGGTCAGATTTTCCATTACGCTGATGACATGATGATTGTAATTTAAAAATTATAATTTTTCTTCTTCATTAATTATGTCCTTGAAAACGTATTCAATTTTTTATCCTTGTCTTTTTTTGTTCTTTATCTGTCTTTTAATTTGTATGGGATTACATCATGTTTCTGGAGATAAATTATCCATTTTTGTATACTGCATTTAAGAACGATAATATAAGAAGGGTGAATTGCTTATGAAAAATAAAAACGAATTGCATAAAAAGGTAATCTAAAAAATATAATAAAATTATTTTAACACATCAAAATGTTCTATTTACTTCCATTAATTTTGTTGTGTCTAATTACCTTAATAACTGCCTTATGTTGCTTTATTATACATTATTTATGACGCTGGTTACCTCTAGATCTGATCCTTGAGGAATTTAACTGTTTCCAAAGTCAAAAAAAAAAGCCTATCTTATGACTTTCTACAGAGCATTTGTGCTTATTTTCCAGGAAGAAAGTAAAGGTTCCCTTGGCTAATGAGGCCTCTATCAATAGTTGAGGTGCCACGAGCTATTGGTTTTCATGGTTACCTGCTTGTCCTCCCATGGAAAACCTACATTATGTCGGATATGATGAGTGGAGTAAGAGATTCGTATATTAGCCTGCTATTGGGATTATATTTCGTATTTTAGACTAAAACACCATTAAAAATCACTAAATCAGTCATTTTTGCAAGACTATTTCTGATTCATAATAATTAAACATCAATTTAAAAGCAAGTGGGGTAAATATATTAATATCATATAAAAACCACGTTATCTGAAAGTGTTGATGACCTATTTGAACTCTAAGTATACTACATGAACCATTTTCAATACACGAAAATGAAGTGGGCTGTTTATTAAAAATGTAATGATTTGAATTATAGGCCAAATGCTTTCTAATTTTTGTAAAAAGTCCATCTTTATATTTTAAGTTATTTTTAAGAGTTAATCAGAAATAAAATAAACATATTAAAATAGAGGCATTTAATTGTTAATTTAATGAAATAGAAACAATTTAATTGATATTTTAACATTGAAATTTTTTTTGAATCAAGAGAATATTCAAAAAGTATAAATTAGTTATCAAATAAACAAACTTTTTTGTGAGTAATTCTGAAATTAATTTTACAAAAAATATTGATTAATATAATTTTATTAAAAAACTGTACAAATTGATTTACACTACATCCAACTCTGAAGCAGTCGTGACAAAGACGTTGTGAGAGGTCCCAAAATTCGCCTTCGAAAATTCATACGGTTCATGGCAGAGTCATTGAAAAAATGTGTAGAGGCTAAATGACAGTACTTTGAAGAAATTGAAGTGTTTGTGCAAGTATGAGTATGTTCAAAACATATCTAAAAAAATAAAATGATTTCGGTACGCAATGGTGCTGCATTGGTTCAATGGAAGAGAAGTATGTTGTTTTTCACAATACCCTTTTTTCTCTTTCAAAGTAATAATAACTTATATTTGTTGATTTAAACGCATTCGCTTGAATTCCCAGCAGGAGATTTAAATATTCTTGGTACGTCTAACGTACATGACCACGGGTTTGCCATTATTTAAAGAAAATAATATTTTCCCTCTCAGTTCAAAATCCCTCCTTTGTGACATCTGCTTTCGATTGACTGACTAGGCTATGAAACTTTCCCTCCCCAAGATTGTGATTGTAAGAAAATATAATATTAAACAAAGAAAAACATTACCATGTTATTATATGGAGAAAAGTCTTTTGAACAAAAATTTTTTGCGATCTTTAACACATGTAAAATATTAGGGAAAACATATTACCTTCAACTCTATTAAGAATTGTTCTTTACGTTCAAACTAATTTTGTACTACCAATTATCCATTCAGTACAGGAAAGGTTTTGAAAGTCACACACACACACACACACACACACACACACACACATATATATATATATATATATATATATATATATATATATTCAAACTTGAAAATCCGTGGTTCAAATCCCGGATAGGGAAATATTTTTACTTTCGTGATCTGCTCAAAAACCGCCTTCCCCACATGTCCTGTCTTCGCCTATGATGTGTTTTCCTATCCCCTTTCCTTATACCTATTTCTGTTGGAATGAATATATATATATATATATATATATATATATATATATATATATATATATATATATATATATATATATATATATATATATATATATATATATATATATATATATATATATATTTATATATATACACACCTTAAACACAGTAATCAACCCGAAGGTCGGTTTAGTAGGTGATGGTAGAGCTCACCCATATAAGGCGTGTGAATATTCACACATCAGGGTAGGGGGGCCAGTTCCTTTCTCTGTGCCGATTATGGTTTCCCAGGGAGATCTGCAGGGGCCCAAAGTACCTTGCCCGGGAATCGAACCCAGGATCCTCCGTTCAGCAGTCCAACGCTCTACCCGCTAGACGACCGCGACCCATATATATATGTCTAATTAATATTGATAATATATATTACATAGAAATATATAGTTAAACAAATAAAAGTAATTAAATTTCTTACGACAAAGACAATTCGAATATTAACTTTATTTAATATCCTGGTCTGCAGTATGCAGTTATACTTTTTTGCTTAATGTCACGTGGTTTACCCAGCGCCTCAACCGGCGAGTAGTGTAACTACGTACCTTTTTCATCCTTCTGTGTCAGTGTTAACATTGGAGGCCATTCGTTAGGAAGGGTTCCTATTCCCTCTTCGTGTGAAATTCATAAATAAACTAGAATTAACTTTTGGAGAGAGTTAACATTAGTTGATTGAATAGCAAATGGTGTTCTTTTTAATTCTTTTTTTATGTGAGTTTCGTGAAACACTTGCTTCAGTTATAACCAGTTTCCATGTAAGAGGTACACCTTTCTTTAAGGTATGTGGAAATATTTCATAGAGATAATCAGTCTTTGTAAAGTTTACCCAAACTATAGGTAATTTAACAATTATTTTGACATAGTTTTGTTAAATAACTTTTCAATGTCGATGATCATAAAATTGCACCGAATGGTTGAGGCCTCAACTCGTAGAAATCCATGTGTTAACTTCAGAAATTAAATATTTCTTTTGCATAGATAATATTTAATTTCTTAAGTTGATGATAAAATTATCGTTTATATATATCAGCTTGTCATTCTCGTCAATGACTGAGAGAGTAATATGTATATTCGACGATAATTGTTTGGAATAAGGAGGGTAATATTGTTTTTCTGATTAGATGTTTCTGGATAGGGAGACTTCTTTGGAATAGAGGGAAAGGTGAGAACATTCTTCGACATGTCTTTAGTGGTTTACGTGCTCGAAGTCAACCGAGGAGCAGAGGATGGAGAGGAGGGCCGGGACCTCCCGCCGGCCATATTGGAGTGGGCTTTAATAGGCGTTGGGGACAGTCCCATGTCTGGCGACGTCCTCTCTGACCTTCGCAAAGAGCACGCACACCGCATGGAGTCCAATCCGGGAGATGAAGTCGTATTCCTGCGGCCTGGCTACGATGAGGCTGAGATCGAAGAGGGCGGCGTCGTTTATCCCTCGGTAAGAATACAAATATCTCTCAACTTTATTTTATTTTTCTAGGTATTATATGTAAACAACTTATAAATTATATTTCGTAAATGTTCGAGATAAATATTGATCTTTTATATTTTTACATGTACTACTTTGCCAGACTGTTATCGTAAGATAATGCCTAAAATGTAGCTTAAAAATTATATTGTATGCAATTATATCTTTTCCGATATTTATTTATCTCTAAATAGTTTCATCATTTATGTTTCACGTCACTGACGTAATCATATCTATGTTGATGACATATGAGATATTTCTAATAAAGATGATTGCCTAAATTAGTTATGTTGAATTTGTAATGTTTCTTCATATTTTAGTTTGTTACCGAATTTAATTTAGAGTGGAAATTAATAGGACTTCCCTCGAATAATATGTCCTTTTTAAAATACGGTCTTATATTCGGAGGAAAAATTATTTTGATTTGCAAACACCGTTAATGGTAAACTGTATCATAATTGGAATAAACATTTGATCTTAAAGAGTGTAATTTGGAAACATTTAGGGTTTAATCCATTGTCATAGGTAAACCATTGCATTTGTGTTAAAACATTTTGTTCTTTGCATTGGCTAGTTACGATTTTATTTTCAGGAATATGTTCTTGCGATTATTATGCGTCATTTCCTTTAATACTCATTAATCTGATTTCATAGTTTGTTATTGGTATCAGTGAATATTCTTGCCATAGTGTTTGTGTTTTGAAATATACCTTTTTAGTTCTCTATTAAACACAACCTTACCTAACCCAACAATTAACACCTCAAACTAAAAATCCTCTCACGAGAGATTCCGAGACGATATATAAGTGTATCAAAACTGTGCCTTCAATAAACCATGGTGAACTAATAAGGAAAATCTTCCAAGGTTAATGCTTTTTGGATATGGATTAATTAATGATAAATAGGGTATAATATTGATGTTTTCAGCTTTTATACACACATTAATTTTCACTTTTTTCAAATGATCTAGCATATATTTTCACCAAATTTCCTAAGTGGAACGTGGAATATATTGGAGAATCTCTTTATCGTCTTCTAAAGGGCAGTCCTTTTGTTAATCTGGATATTCATTTGTTTTCCCACACCAGTTATCCGAGTACTACGCCTTTAAATGTCTGAACACGCTGGGATTACGCTTCTTTGAAGAAAAGAAGTACAAAGAATCCTTTGAGTGCTTCCAGTTGGCCTTGATCTTTAGCTCTCGCACTTGGGGACCCCGATTCACATTGACCCGCGTCCTTAGGATGAAGCTGGCACGGACTCTAATGCATTGGGGGAAGCATCAGATGGTCATCACGGAACTGAAGGAAGACGTCGAGAGAGAGGATTATTCTGAAGCTGCGTCAATCACCTTGTATATTCGCTTCACCTATGGCCACGCCTTGCTCTGCCAACGAAGGTACAAGGAAGCACTCGAGTTCCTGGTTCAGTCATATTTTGGTGTCATGGACACAAATTCAGAGGTGATTGCTAAATATATATACATTATAAGAAAGAAATATTTTAGGGTGAATTTCATTCATATAATCTGGTATATGAAATATCTTGAAATTGAGTCAATGGGTCCAAAGGTTTTTGGTATTTTCATGTAGAAATTTCAAGAATTTCTTAGGGTGTATATTGAGCAGAATATCCTATATCATGCTTAATAGTATGTTTGTGGGTGTTTTAAAAATCAATTGTTTTAAGTGTATATCCTCTAACATAAATTTTAACGTAAAATAAGTGATATTTTGCCTAAATATAACTGCATTATTTTTAACAGAATTAAAATTCTTTTAAACATGTTGTGTTTTTCTTAAAAATAAATAATCCTATGCTATAAAATTTATTCTATGACTGCAGCCTTCATAAGTTTTACAAAATTGAAAGTAATTGAAGAGATTGTTAGGGAATACACAATAATGTTTAGTCTTAAAATTCCTTTGTAATAGTAATTGCAAAATGAATGAGATTTGTGTAATTTCTTGAAATGTAATTTCATTGGTGAAACTTCGCCAATATTCGATATGGTATGATAACATAGTATTAACGCTACCTGGAAAAATATTTTTTACTAATATCATTCAAATGCCCCAAAATATTTGTAGCTTTGTCTTAAACAAACGTTTGTGAAAAGTGCTGTTATTAAATAGGTGCAGATATTTTGAGAAAAATATTGATATAAAATTTTAAAAAAATGTTGATGATAACTTAAAATGAATATTCTACCTGAGCGGTTTTTACGTTAATGAAATTATCTTTTGCGTAAATTTTCTTTTCTTGAATTAAATAATGGTCCGAACTAGACTAAAAATCCTGATCTCACTTAAACTTTTAACGGGGAATTAAGTTACTTCCGATTGCGTAGCTTTCATAAAATTTAATTGAAGTTCACGGAATTTTTCGCATCGCTTGAAAATGAAATTGTCCATTTCCTATTCTAAGGTATTAATAGATAATAAAAAGTTGCGATATTGTTTTTATTGCTTGATGAGCTTTAATGCTTATTTATCTAAATTCTATTTATACAATACTCTTATGTAACATGGTGTTTTTTAAATATAAATTTTTTTCAATAATATATGAATTGATTTAAAAATCGTGTTTCATCAGTAATATTTAGAAAGGCGAAAATACCCCATTAAGTGATTATATTCAGACTCAATAATTAGTTAATTTAAATGAATATATGGACTTTAATTTATAAATATATTTATAAGAAGTTGTAATTATAATTTCACCATCTCTCAAAGTTTACACATAATTTGAAAAAGAATAGTCTGCGTATAATATTAAATAAAATATAAGTTAATATTTATTTCTATCGGCTTAATATGATTTCATTGTAATAAAGGAAAGAAAGAAATTTTTAAGTGTAATTATCTGGATAAAATATTTTTTGTCCACACGAGTATTAAAACTTAATTTCAATTTAAGTTGGGAATAAATCTATTAAACACTATGAATTTATTGCAGGAGAGTAGATAATACACAATATTAGGCAATGAGTGTGATATAGCCAAATATTTAACAAAAAATTGAAAAAGGGTCCATTATTTTTATTTTCAATGGCATTTTTTGATATATTCTATTACAGATGAATATGGATATCCTGAAAAGGACTCTCCAAATTATCCTCAAAGAGGTGAACAATGGAAATTTTGCTTTTGGTTTCAATATATTCAGATTGCTTTTCCTCACACTGACACCTCGGCTTCATGACGGAATTATTATTTATATTGAATTCTGCGCCGCTTATTGCTGCATTCTCAAAAGGGATGGGCACATGAATGATCTCCATGAAATATACAACCAAGCCGTTTTCAGCCACCTCTGGACATGGTCACCGCTCGCAAAGTTGCTGTTCATTGCCATAGGATGTTCTTACCCGGAGGACACTGATATTCACGCGGAAAATGTCAAGGTGGAAATAATTAGTCATTTAACCTTTATTATTCTGTTTAGTAATATCTTTCTTTATCAACATGATACTTTACAGCAAATTATTTAGGAATTTGATAAGTTATTAATACACTTGAAAGTATTACTAAATTATAAACCAAACATTTTTAAAGACGAAGAAATAAACTGCCAATTAACACACAACACACAATCATATTTAAAAGTACATGCTACACTACAAGCTACTACTACATACTTACACCTTACACACACTCTATATATATGTAATCCAGCCGATCGTCCGTCTCGGACCGTCCTTCCTCCCTATTCCAGATTGGCCGCCTATTCGGCGGTCGGACGGATATACTATACTATATAGGAGGGACGAGGCCTGAGCCGGCAGTCGGTTGAAAATCGGAGCACGTGGAGGTGGACTGCCAGATCTCTCACAATGGAACACAGAATAAAACAGATAGCACGTGAAAGGACACTCACACTGTAGATGATTTAAGCTTTCGGCCTACTCCGAGGCCTTCTTCAGGTCAGACTCCAGTCTGACCTGAAGAAGACCTAAAAATGTATTTCTTTCAAGGTAGTTAATGTCTTTGACAATATTCTTACAAAAGGGTATCTCTGAGGGATACTATCCCGTCTCTCGCAGCCATTACTTTATTAAAATTGAACAAAAACAGGCACCAAAAGTGTATCAGAATATATATATTTCAGAAAAGGATTCATTCTTCTGAAAAACAAAAGGTCGGAATGAACTATTATTCTTCTCAGGCAATTGTACTTGGTGGTTTTATAATTTTTGGAATAGTTTTTATACTATTTCTCATCATAGTAGCGTAACTGACATTCTCTGCAAGAATTGAACGATATTGCATTTCTTCATCTTACTTTGAACTAAATGATCTCCATTTTAGGGGGTGAAGGTATATCTGCATGTGATATAACATAAGAAATATAGAATACATCTGCTACTTTGTGAGCTTCAACTATTGTTCCGCGGTACTGAAAATAAACAGGATGATTAAGCTTCTTCTTAGAGCTAATTCTATTCGCAAACATGCATTTTTCCATTTGTTCTTTTATTCCCCAAGCTGGTAATTAAACTTATTCTTTAAGAAGAGAGATTTTGTGATGTCATGAGACTACTCCTAGGATTAAAATGAGCTTTTGTTGATATTTTCTGCTTTGATTCATCTTAACCTTTTCCTATAAATGAGTAATAACCTTAGAACATGGATAAGCGACGTAATAATTGCTTATGAAAGCAGAATGAAATACGGTAAATCTTTTATTAAGGGTCTTTTCCCTAAGGAACTAACTATCCGTAACTTACGAAGCCTTTAAATTCCGGCTTAACATCAGGATTTCCCATAAAGTAATATGATATATATAAAATGATAACATTGTAAGCCACCATAGGTAAGGTCCTTCATGTTGCCTAGTTCTATTACTACTGTTTAATTAACTAATATATCTTCATTAAAACAGAATATATTGACTGTAATATCCATAATTATTAGGGTACACATATAGATTGTGGGTCGCGGAAGTCAATGGGGTTTAAAGTTGGAATACTTACCAGGTTCAATTCCCGCGCCAGGCACTCTGAACACCTGCATATCCACCCAAGATATGTCATTTTTCGCGTACCAGATCTTCCTGGCAAATCAAAACCAGCACAGGGTAGGGAACTGAGCATCATCACCTGATGTGTCCATATATTTACACGACGTTGGGCTTCGTACATGGCTGAACGAACTTTAGGTTTGATTATTGTGTTTATGGATTTCTCTATGCATAGTTCAAAATGATGTTCACAGTTGCATCAAATTACAATCTTTATTGGTTCATTTTAAAGTTTTTCAAAAGAAATATATTTTTCCTTACTGGTAATTCTTTTTGTCATTGAAATTGCTTTTTCAGCCGTTCTAAATGATTTGACATCCCAATTTGGAAATCCCAGGAATTCTCAGGAGAGATTCCAAGAATCATAATTCATTACGGCAATTATCGGAAAATTAGTCATTCATCATAAAAAATAATTGAAAACGTAAAAAAGTAATGACATTTGAGAAAAAATTAATTTGCTCATTTACAGGAGCTAATCACCATGCATCTGACGATTTTTCGTCGCAACATGAGTAACCGTCGACTTAGGCGACTAATGGCTACATCTATGTTCGTGTACTACTGGGTGGAAGCCAAATTAGCCATTCGGCTCCTTAAGAAGACGAACAGAAAGATCCAAGGGGCCCTTGGTTCAACTCACCCCCTCGCTCAATTTTGTCGAAACGCCATCGCAAAGATAAAGAAATCATCGAAGTGAAAAAAATTGTGAATAATTCCAATTAAACAATGCACACTAAAAATACATTTATTTATATACTTTTCTCCTAACATTGTCATATTTCGTGTTGCATTGATGATTAAGAAAAAAATAGCAGTACCCATTTATTATTATTGATTTATGTTCATACAAATATATTGCCATTAATTTCAATCTTATTTTGAATTATACATGAGATATTGATGCGTAATATGTCCCCTTTGTGGTCAGATTTTCCATTACGCTGATGAAATGATGACTGTAATTTAAAAATTATAATTTTTCTCCTTCATTAATATTGTCCATGAAAATATATTCAATTTTTTATTCTCTGGCCCATTTTGATATCTAAATATCTTTTAATTTGCATGGGATTTTATCTATTTTTGAGATAAGTTTACCATTGTTGTGTAGTGCATTTAAAAACGGTTATGTTAGCGAATTATATTGCTTATGAAAAATAAAATCAAAATAAAAAAGAATTGAAAAAAGGTTATGTAAAAATTAAAATAAAATTACTTTAACAATTCACAAATTTGCAAACAATGCACCCAAAAAATACATTTATTTTAAATAGTTTCCTCCCAATATTTCCATACTTTGTGTGACAATGATGATTAGGAAATAAAGAACAGTACCTATTTATTAATAATGAATTATGTTCATACAAATATATTGCCATACATTTCAATTTTATGTTAAATTATATGTGGTATTGATGCGTAAGATGTCCTCTGTTTTGGTCAGATTTTTTTACGCTTGTGACATGATGATTGTAATTTTAAAATTATAATTTGTCTTCTTCATTAATATTATCCTTGAACAAACATTCATTTTTTTATTCTTTCCTTATTTTGTTATTTAAATATATTTTAATCTGTATGGGATTATATCTATTTTCTTGAGATAAATAAACCAATGTGGTACATATCATTAAAAACGATTATGTAAGGAAAAGAAATCGGTTATGAAAAATGGAATCAAAATAAAAAAAGATTGTAAAAACCTCCTGCACAAATTGCAATAAAAATTATTCAAAATGAAAAAAATGTTCTCTTTACCTCCAGCAATTTTGTTTTTTTCTAAAAACGTAAAAAAATAACTGTCCTAAATTTATTTATTATTTTTGCAAAATTGACGACGATGCTTAACCTCTAGATCTAAATCCTTGAAATTAACCGCACCGTCTAAACAACTGCCTCTCTCATGACTTTCTATAGAGCATCTGAGATTATATCCCAGGAAGAAAGTAAAGGTTCCTGTGGCTAATGAGTCCTCTATCATAACTTAAGTTGCCACCAGCTATCGGTGTTCATGGTTACCTGCTTGTTCTCCCTTGGAAAACAAACATTATTTCAGATATGATGCGTGAAGGGAGGTATTAGTATATTAGCCTGTTATTGGGTTAATATTTTGTATTTAACACTAAAAAACCATTAAAAATCACTAAATCAGTCATTTTTGCAAGGCTATTTCTGTTTCATAATAATTAAACATCTATTTAAATGTGGGGTAAATGTATTGATTTCAATTTTAAACCATCTTAAATGAAATGATTTTTTAACTATTTTATGCAATGAAAAGTATTTTTGACCATATCGGCAGTATAATTAAAGTTATAATGATATTTGTATTGATTTCTGAACGAAGTCATTAATTTCATTAGCACGACAATGAAAAGACATTTTAAATAAAAATGTCACGATTTGAATTTTAGGCCAAATATTTTCTCATTTTTTTGTGAAAACTCCATGTTTTGTAATTTAAATTATTTTTTTAAAGGAAATATGAAAAAACATCAAAATAATATAAAATAGTGACCTTAAATTGTTAATTTAATGAAATATTAGCAATTGAATTAACATTTAAGCTGTGGTCAGGTTCAAGATGATGTTAGATAAGTATTAATTTGTTATAAAAGAAGCAAATTCTTTTTTGTGACTAAATCTGAAAATAATTTGACAATACACATTGATTTATATTATTTTATTAAAAACATGTACAAATTGAATTACACTACATCCAACTCCCTGGATATAATTGGGACAAGGAGAAAAACAAAAGATCTGTGCAATGTGATTAACCATTGCTATATGCCAGTGTAATCCTTGTGGAATGCTTTCTAGGGATTTTCTATAAGATAAGGTACTTTGTGTGGTACAGGAACGATATGTTGACTTTCTGTCGGTTTAATTAAGTCTTCTCGGAGTTGAAAGTTTACTGGGAACTGCACCTCAAAGTCAATACAAGAACCTAGTGACGTTCTCTTATTCACAATAAACATTCCTTGGAAACCAATTCTCATCTGTCGCGGGCTTATTAGGGATATGTGTACACTGTTAAACTTCCAATATTCTTGCATTTCCATGTTGTTATGTAGACTTGAAATCTACAGAGAATGTGTAATTGCAAGGAATAATGTTAGAAATTTGTCAGAATGAATATAATTAATCTTACAGTCCAAAATATCACTATAGTCCAAAAATGACTTTTAAAATATGGAACATCATAAAATTAGAATCAATTTTTATGCACTTATCGTAATTTAAATTTTATACAGATTACATTATTATTATAATTACAGTTTTTGACGTAAAATTACGTTCCCTCTTCAGCTAGGGCAAAGATTACTCGTTTACGAACACCACTGATTCTATAACGTGCTCTACACACTAGATTGGCACAACAGAAGTCGGAAATAGTGCGGTGCACATCATGGAAACATCACTCATATCTGCATTTTTCATTAATATCTTCCAGACGTAAATCTCTTCGAAAAAGTTGAAGAGCTTGACAAAGGTATCGAAGAAGCTCACAGCCTCTTCTCGAAATCCCTAAAACAGCAGGCTCGTCTTGAAGATACATTGAACTTTCATCATGAAGCAAATGGGAAATTGGATATCATCATAAAACGAATCCTCAATTGAGAGTTTCAAATCTGGTTAACCAAATCACGGAAATCCTGACAAAGAAAGAACGTAGTCATTACTATGCTTCATTTTGCATTCGTTAAGTGATGGAGTCACTATCCATTTCGGTCCCTTTGTGATATAATATCACTTTGTTAACCTTACAGTAAGAGTACTTGGTTAAAATATGATGAAAACATTAGAGTCAAAATTCGAAATGACATTTCAAATTAAATGTAAATTATCATATGTTCAATCGTGTATACGGAGAGCACTAAAATATACAGTATCTGTTGGCAAGGTTAATATTTTGTTTACTATAATCATTAGGGTAACCACAAGTGACGTATTTTTTGCTCACTCAAATCTATTCAATTTTTAATGGTAAAAAATTCCTATTGACTATAGAAAGTAATTATAACTTATGAACTTCTATTTTTTAAGGAAATGAGGCCACTAGTAAAATAATGTTTACGAAGAAATATAAATAAAATTCATATTCAAAATTATTCTTTCATTTAAAGCAAAAATTTGGAAACCATTGAAAATTTGCAGAGCCGAAAATGTTCGAATAGTTTTACTTACCAACTTTTCTGCGTCCACCTATACAAGGTACGTCAGGTTACAACTATCAGGCGATTTTTAAGAGTTACTTTAACCATTGGTAGGAATTATTATTAACTTTCATTTCCGTGTCACATGAGTATTGGCACTGATATTCTGTTCCAAGTCCACTTTTAACCTCGAGGACACTTCATTTAGCCGACTCATCTTCAGTACAGCCTCTGCAATCTCCAACATTAAGCACCGTATTTGATAGAAATTCCTTCAAAAGCGTTCCACAAAAACTATCCAAACATATGGCAAGGATACAACACATTAAACAGATCATTTACTTTCCACTTTGTCCCAACGACATCCTGGGAGTTTAGAATTGTGTGCAATGGCTTCTGAAATAAGAACAAAGGAAACCATTTAAATTTTTATAAGGAATAGAGATATTTATTTCGTTTACTTCCAATAATCAAAGATTTTAAAAATGGATGTTGAAGAAAATATTGGCAAAAAGTTTTAATTTATTTTAAAAGTAATTAACATCAATAAAGGCTTCAAGGTTTGAAGCAGTTCTCATGTTAACATTTAGAATAAATAGAGGGTATTATAGGAAATGAACTACTAGCTCATCAACATTTAGTTATTGGGCATTATTTATGTTTATTTTGTTAATGGCAAAATAGATGTAAAAGACAATGGCATGTCCTTTTTTAAAAAAATGGTGTATTTTTAGTTTCACAAAAAAATTAATACGAAAGATTCCGATCAAGTTTTAATAAAACTGATATTGAAACTCAAAAAATGACATTAGTCCTGAGTGGACTCCCAGGGTAAATAAACTAAGAATAATTGTGAAAACAGTAAAAAAGGTATTTTTTTAAATATATTCAAAGTATAAATAGTATCATACTGCTTTTTTAGAAGCATGAAACAATATTTAAAAATTACTAAATGAAATATTTGATTTACATAAGTTTTTTACAAATTTGATAAGAGTCAATATCAACCATGTCGAATTTGAAATTATTAATTAGAGGCTCCTTCAAAATAATTTAATATTATAACATAATGATGTATCCCATACCCATGGTTCTAGAATTTTCGCCTTACAACAAATAACACCAAATTAATTTACTCAATAATTGAAGAAGTCAGAAGCAAACATTTTCAAGACGATTGATTTTGTATTTTTGTTAATGTTAATTTTGCAGATGGAGACACTTAAACTATATAGGCTAAAGAAAACAAAATGTCAAACAAATATATTTTATGTGTATTAATCCGGAAAAGTATGTTTGTCCATAGGATTAACAAGCGATCGCATCAAAGAAAAAACAGCAGTTAATTACATTTCATAAAAACCTCTTGTTTTATTCAAAGATATTGAAAACTCAGACAGAGAAAACATTTCCAAAATGTCGCATACATGAAAATACCTTTAATTATTATGGAGAGTGTAAAGTTGCTCCTTGAGAGAAATGAAAATATGCTTGCGGAAGTCGAATCCTTTTACTGAATCATATAAGCAGCCAAGAGGACGCAGCGGGATGATTTGATGATTCTGCATTTTTAATCAGCTGAGAAACATGCATGACCAATTATTCATAATTTCCTGGTGTTGAAAAATGGATGGTCGAAAGCCCAGATTAAACAAGAAATGAGCAAATACTCCGATGAGAAGACGAAGAGTGGAAATTATAGTAAAACATACTAAAAAGGACCAAATCTCTAAACCCTGATATACAATGTATTTTCCATGAATATAAAAGAAAAGAAAATGCTGGGAAAAATCCCATGGAGATGGGCAAGAAATATATAGGACAAATAAAGAAGTAAGTACACGGCCGAAAAACAAGGAAATAAGGTTGTTGGGATGAATAGTACTTGGTTCATCGGCTAAAGTACACACTTTAGAATTGCACTAGCAATTATAACCCACGATATATATCTAAATTATATTTGCTCCACTGTCAAAGGAAGATATTTGTCGTTGGTGAAATGTTTTGGAATAACATTGTTACCATTGTTAAAATAGGTACAGTGCTGAAAAATTTCTACCTCCGTCTCAAAATCAGAATCCACTGGGAAATATTGTTAGGTTGTGCTGCAGAATACTGAAGGTAGATGTGGGAAGTGTTGTTTAAGATATCTCATTTAATGACGTGTACCCTTATGCGACCTTGTCATCACTAAAAATCAAAGAATTTATTTTCCCTGTTTTTTTAGAATTTCAAAGGTATTAAATATTTTTTTAGAATTGTTTTCAATGTATTTACGTTTAAAATTATTTTGTGGATAGATCAATTTGCATTAGATGCGATTAAAAAATAAAATACTTTTGGTGCTTAACTTTTATTCAAAGTTAAGGTTAATTTCACAATCAATAAAGCAACTTTTATTCCAATATAAGTCCGTTCCTTCCCTCTTCCCACCTAACTCTGTCCCTACTCTTTATCCCTCTATTGTGGCGTCACAACGTCTCACTTCTTCTCCGTATCTTCTTCCCCCTTTCCCGCCCTTCCCTTTTCTCCTCTCTCCACCCTTTGTTGTCAGGCCACACACTGTCTCATCCTCTCTTAATCATTTTCCCCTCTACCCGGCCCCCCCTTACCACCACTCCCTTCTCTATACTGTGACATCACATGCTCTATCTTCTTCTTCAGTGAATGCTTGCTTACCCCTCTCCCCGCCCCCCTCAATCCCTCTACCCCTCTCTCTCTCCTACTGTGAAATCAAGCGAATTTTTCTTTTTCTCTGAATCGTCTAATTCTTAGATACTAATAATCTTGACAATCTCTATGAATTTCATACGCACCAATTTCAATTTTTTATAGTTTAAAATAGTTTAAATGTGCATTAAAATCGCCATTAAAACCGCATTGCTGATATTTTACAATGAGGAACGGAATCACGAGCATTTAATGTAGCCAATAAATATCATTACTTGAAAGTACAGAAAAATCTTATTTTATTTAATCTATCTTATTCCCAAAAACCTGTCAAAGTATCCAATATACTATATGTTGGACATTTAGTGATTATGATATGATATAATGGAAACAGAACATCAATCAATAGTGCACTGGAGAAAAACAACAGTCACTTTCAAAATCTGTGCACTAATTGAAAGTCTGGCTGTGATCTCCTACAATGGATATTGGCAGGTTAGACGACCACTGACGGAACATCACGCCACCCCGCTCCAGATTATCAATGTGGATAAAATGGTGATCAGTGACCCTCCCCTTTAATGACGTCTTCTCTTGTTTTCTATGTAAACCACCTTATTTTCCAGTTTCAATTAAACTAAGTGAAAAACATATTTTTTGTTAAATGCAAACAAGGAAAACCTACATATTGGATAATTATAGAATTATAGAGGAATCTAACTCAATCATTACGTCAATTCCAGCAATGTTCCTCCTTCACTGAGGTATTCCTTTGAATTTTTAATACGAACAAGCCCTTAGAAATATTCGGTTTATTGTAATGCTATATTTTTAGAAATAAATAAAACATATTTGAAAAATTAAATTAATTTTTTCAAACATTGTTGGACTAATAATTCTTTATATGTTTGTTTCAGCAAAGCAATGTAATTTTTACTAGAGTCATTAATTTAAGCAACAAATAAATATTTTGAGGAAATATTACACTTTTTCTACGTATCTGTATAGATCAAGTGAAAATACCGCTTTAATAAAAATAAATTTGATCAATTGTGAAGGCATGCAGGGCGTGATTGTACAACCAATATATTTCCTTTTGCTGTTTGATTAAATTTGACTATGGTAATATGTCAAATCGTCACACATACCCCTTAAAATTTTTTATCGCGCAGATTATAAGCCTAAGGTTGGCGGCTCTGGCGGCGAGAGACGATAATCTCCCCACCACTACCCCACCCACTCCTTTCGAAGAGCGCTGATGTCATCGCATTATATTCTTTCCCAAGGACACTATGGTAAGGAGTGCTAAAGGAGCACGTCTCCGGCGACACAAGCCATCTTCTTAAGTAGCGTGTGAATAGTATTCAAATATTTAGTTCGAAGTGTTACCATGCTGTGACCGAGTTCAAGAGACTGCGGGGAGTATATCAACGTTCACTTTTAATGGATCATAATCTAACTTGTATTTGATTGCAACAATTTAAAGCTGTAAAATTCATTCCCCTTGATCGTGATTCGAACCCGGATACTTCGTTATACGGTCGAGTGCTTTAGCCAGTTACGCTACCAAGTACCTATGCACCTCTATTACTACCTCTTCAACTATGCAAATTTTCGGATTTTAAAGGAAAAAGATGTTGTGACTAATTTCCGTACATGCAATGTCAATAGCATTCGGCATACCAGATCAAGGAGAATGATTTTGTACCCTGAAATTGTTGTAAATCTGTGACCTGTTGACTGGTTTAGAAATAGCCGCAGAATAACACTATTTTCATTATTTATGTCGATGAAATCATTTAAAAAATTGGACTAATTCATTTTTCCGACAATAGGTTTTTGATATCTTATTTTTCATTGAATTTATACGCCTTATATTTTTGGGATGTGATTCATGCTTTTTAAAATTAAATGGGTAATTCATAAAAAAATTATATCCTTAAATAAGTGGCTAATCCAAAGGAAAGTGTGAGTAAGGTGGTAAATCGGCTTTACCACCATAAATGTACGTTCTTTTGATTTCCTTTTACTGCATTTATATAGAATGTAGACATTATCCAAACAATTTCGTTAATTCGGTTCTTAGTCCCAAACGGTATGCCAAATAATCGCCATCTAATCGTGGCAACCTAAAAATGTTCTTCGATGATATTCAATTTAACTGGGGCAATTTCGAAAATAATTTGGGAAAACATGGAAATTTGATGAAAACTGCCTTTGGGTGCTTTGCATCACGATGATATTGAAGCGTTGACTTGTCTTTGCAAAACAAAGGGATAAGAAATTTCACTTAAAGTAATCTCTAACACCAATGAAAATAATAATGCCTTATTACGACACACTAACACTGTACAATCCGCCAATCAACGAAAACTTAAAGTCTTTTAAAACATTTTAAATTTCTTCACCGTGGAAACGAGAGATGAAAAATGTTGGCAAGATTTAAAAAAACGGGTAGGAATTTTAAACAGTAAAGCATAAAATATGGTGAAATAAAATCAAATACACGTTGAGGATATGATAATACAATGGCATTTTTATACAAATATAAGAATGTTGTAACAGTAATATTCCGTCGACGGTGAAAAAATAGGTATTGGATAACATATGACATATTAGTAGGATTTGATAAAATATGTTAATTATTTAAAAACATGTGTAGTCGTAACAAAATTATTACTCGTTTTAATTAAAATAGTTTAATTTTTAAAATTAAAATAGTTCAATATTCAATATAGAAAAATGAAAAAAATAGATGACAGTTGGGCAACGTTTAGGAGTCCATGATTTCGATACTAAAACCTATTAAAAAAAGTATAAAACAAAGGTCTCATATGATGAACAAAATGAGGCATAATATTTCAAGTTTGCAGTCATATAAATGAAGTCTAAACTCTGAACTGAAATATTTACGAAGATACGTAAAAATAAACTATTGATTCAATTGAATCAAAAATTGATCAATGTATTATATTTCTTTCATATTATTAATGATATTTGGATTCTTCCGTTTAAAAAGGACAAAAATGAATAAATGGTTGTCTTAGTTCTGGTAAAACATGCAACTGTTTATAAATTAAAGAAATGCATTTATACAATCACAAAAATTAAATTTAGGACTTCATTTCTTTCAAAAATATTAAATGAAACAATAGTTTTAAATAAATATCATTATTTTTTTTTTAAATATGATCCATTGGGCCGTGGTTTTAGGTGAAACCTGGTGTAACACTATTGTTCATAAATTTTACTCCAGTGTTTTCTCAAATACTTAGACAAAAGGGCGATTCCATCAAAATTTTAGTTTTTAAAGCAGTGGGTATGTGATGCCATCTCTGGGTTGGAAAGGAAACTCAATGCAGTAGTTGTCTGAGCTATTGGAGTGAGTCGCTTTTACCAATTCATTCATTCCGCTGAGTACAGTACCTCTTTTCGCCATATTTTATTGCGTTGTCTCAATTTTTACGTACACCTTGACTTTCTTTCAAAGAGAAACACAGCATATTTTATTCCGTCGTCACAGTTGCCACTTCAAACTTGCTCTAATTTCAAATAGAAACGCAGCAGCCAAAGCCACAAGGAGACACAACAAGGTTGCTTTTGATTAAACAGGTTATTCGTAAGTATCCTATCATTTTCGACAAATATTTTGCAGCATTTATATTAGAAAACAACTGTCCTTATAATTTTTACAATACAGCCATATTGTCAGCATTATATTGGTTACATCCAGCTTTTTATATGAAACAAAATTTTAATGACAGTTCAATTGTTTTTTCACATTCATCTGATATACCAAAATCTTAAACTTAAAGCTATCTGATAATTGGAAGCAGTTATACATTGTGACTTATTAATAATCATGGGGAAAACATTACGTTTCCATATTTTTATTGAAAGTAAATGATAACTCTGTGTCCGTGTTTTACGACAAAAGTTTTTATTTTTATTTTTGCCAGATAGGTAATTTCTTTTGGAGAATAATCTATAGCATTTCGCATAATTAGATTAAAATTTACAGAAATATACATTATGTTACGAAAAAAGTGTACATAATTAGTAAGATGTCATTCTTTGTTAATTATTTCATTGTTACTTCGGAGTTTTTATCGTTCATATGAGTGGGCTTTCATGTGTCTTCAGAGAATAAAGATGATAAATATTGAATAATTATGGACTAGTTTCTACAATGCTACAGTTGTGAAGTTTTATCATTTTAGTTTATTTGAAATTATGTCATCTTCTTTTCGCTATTTCATGTCCAAACATTGTAATTGGCTGTTTCCTACTTGGGCACGTTATATTCTGTAGTCGACTCGCGGGTTGTTCGTCACCCGGCTTCCGTGCATCCCTTGCGGGCCAAACTTCTCCCGTGCGTCGCTACCAACGGGACCATCGCTGTCCCCTCCAAATCGCCCTCCATCCAGAAATAGATCAAGTAACTTAGGACAACGAGAAAATACAACTTTTATTTTGATTAAACAGAAAAGGTAGGTTGATAATCATTTTCAAAAAACACATAGTCGTCCAATTTTAATAAAACAGCAATCATTGTAATTTTTATCGTAAGCCCAACGTTTGTATAACAGTTATATCCAGCAATTTATCACCATCCATGACATAGCGATTCAATGAACAAATATTATGTGCTAAAATCTCTAATGTTAATTGGAAGGTACAAATCGTTGGTATATTTACTGGACAGCTGTAACGAGAATATTTTCAAATTTCCTTAAAATTATACAGCATTGAATAGCAATGTGGCTTTCCATGCCAATATTGGTAACGAAATCCCCTATAAATTGAATATGGATTGCAAAAAATATTTTGTTGTTTAAAATAAAATAATAACTGGTGTATCAGGATTCAAATCAATTAGTTCCCCCATTTTGGTTCTGAGTGAAATTAATTACATGCAAGATTATAATGATCGTGGGGTTAACATTATTAAATATTTACCTCCAATTAACAATGGGTTTAAAGGGACCGAAGATGTGAAGTTAAATAAAGAAAATATTTCTCTAAATTTCTTATACGTATAACATGCATTTATTTCCAATTGAATTGGTAAATTTTCACAATTCCATGTATGAAACCATTGCTGTTCACAATATTTATTGGTCGTTCTTTAACCATTCATTGGATTCATCAGCGTGTGCTATCATTAATTGCATTTTAAATAATTGATTTAATGGGGGGTTCCATTTCTTTTCCCTCTCTGCCAATGGCTTTTAAATATTTGAGAACCCTGTAAAGTTTACAGAGAAAATTCTATTGTTCACGTGTCGAACCTTTTATTTCACAGGTTTCCCTCTTAACTGCCTAATTCTCTTATGAATAAATATATATTTAAAAATATTTATCCGTACAGAACCTTAACAACCCTTTCTTCCATTCTTTTCACCAACGTGAAAAAAGGCACTGGGTTTTGATTCATTCATATATTTGAAGGTTATCAACCACAGAAAAATTTTAAGAAGGAACATCTTTAACGAATTCACGTAATTGTATTATTGGCAATTATTGTTCCTAAAAATTCAAAAATATCAGAAGAAATGGCAAGTTATATGATTTCCCTCACGCAAAAAGTCGATTCTCAGCAGAAGGCAGTAGCATACAAATTGCAACTACTTTTGCATAAATACAACATCGTCGTGGATGACGCGGATGGATAACCCTATGCTTGAGGACATCCTCAACTTGGCGTGCTTGTGGACGAATGTAAGGAAGGACTACCAGAAGTAGGTTGTACACCCAGTGAATGAATTATTTCTCATCCAAGATCTAAATTTTCACAAGATGCTCCTGAATGACTACTTCCGACAATTGAATAGTTTGGGCGAAAGCTTGAATGACTTTCTAGGGAAGATGCGTTCTACTGCCGTCTGATTATCGCCACGTTGGATTAACTATATGGAAGCTCTGTGGTTGAGGAAATAATTCATCGAAGATGCCCTTAACGATGTTATCACTGCGGTAAGGATTCTGGAGGACAATCACTAAAGACCATTTACAGGTAAGAGCATTTCCTAAGGAAGGTAGCAGAATTTAAAGCTCATTTTTTTCCTTCCATAACTCCTCCGTTGGATGAACTAGAATATTAAAATAATATGTTTTTTGTAACTTAACATAATTAAAATCATATTAATTGACCATACATTATCAATTCATGTCATGTTTTCCTAAGAGAAAAATATTTAAAAGACATATTTCAATCATTTTATTTGACTCGTTATGCATGATCTAGGTTTTTTGTATTTGTAGTCGTCGTAACGAGAATAACATTGTAACGGTTTATTGTTTATTGTGTTTTTCTGCATTTGTCCCTTAAATGTAGCTAGTCAAAGCGTTTTTTACAGCACACTATTCTTTTATATTTCTTGTTTTTCCAGTAATTTCAATAAAATATGTTTTTCTATTGTTTGAAATGTACTTTTGATTCTTAATTTTTGTAAAGATTGAATTATTGTTTATGATCATCTAAGTATTTGAAATAAACAAGAATGTTTTTAAATAAAAATGTAAATGCTAATGTTCAATATTTGAAAGATGAGAATCCTTTTTCAATTTCTATTTGTTTTAAACATAAAGGGAACGTCATTAATAGATGAAACATACTAACGAACATAATTAAGCATTCATCAACAATGGTATGCATAATGTTCCAGTGCATTTGTACCAAAGCAAGTTTCCAATCAGTCCATTGAATTTTCTCTCTTATATCAAGTAGAAATCTCAAAAAATCTATGAAAATGTAATTAAAATATTTCCTGTTTTAATATTGCAACTTACATATAAGCCAATATTTTTTCTGACGTTCATGTTGAAAATGGATAATATTTATTGATTTCTAACGTAGTATAGAAGATGTATCGTTCCTATACATCCGAATTTGATTTATTTTCAAGATTTTCAAGTACTACCATAATCATCATCAATATTGGTATTTAAATCTTACTATTGGTTAACTTCATCCCACCATTCTACTCTTTATTATTAATTCCCTCAGTCCACCATTCCTTCTCCGATTTACATCCTTTTTTCAAAGTATTTGTAAATGATCTTTGCCTTGGTATCCATTCATTTATTATGCTACTTATAAGTCCTTTGGTATTTTAAAATCAATAAAATATTTTCACAAACTTGGAGAAGACCGTGGTGTTTAGTCAGATGTAATTCAAATCAATGTATTGTTCAACTGATATTAGTACATTTTTTCTTTGATGAGTATATATTTGCAAATTCAACTTAAATGTCAGTATATTATTAGATATTTCATTTTGAATATAAAATATTTAAGTTAAAATTTAACTACATTTAATAAAAAATACATCAGTTGAATTTTATTTACTCTATTTTATTCTGACTTCCAATAATCAAACCATTTTACTTTTCCACATAAGCGTTTGAATTTTACAACCCAGGTTTAGCATAACATCATCAGGTAAAAATAAACAAGTCCATCACCGTATATATACATATCTCTGGGCGGAGGGGAAGAGGAGGGAGGAAAAAAAGGATTGTTTGAGCTATGAAGAGGGGGGCTAAAAGTCTGTGGTTTAAGGCGGAGAAGGAGGGTTGGTAATATTGACAAATTAGCAATAATTGGATAATTAGATTAGATAAAAACCAATTAGATAATTAGCTGGAAGGATATGGTCAATACAGTGTTGCAAAAAGCCCACCTGACATCAAATTAGTTGGCAGAGGATTAGGGAAATGATTATTATGAACTGGGAGAACAACGGCACTTAGTAATTAGTTACGTGACTCAGTAGCGGGCTGGGAGGAGTCGCTACATCGTTGAAAAAGTCTCACTTGGTTTCAGGTGAGCTGGCAGGGAGTGAGGGAAAAAACAATAACGGGGAATGTGAAGGGTAAAGAAAACCGTTGGTCAAAACAACTACCCCGTAATTCGTGTGTTGAAGGCTTTCCAACTGCTCCAGCGCAGCAAGACGGTACCCTTTCTTCTCAAAATGTAAAAATTCGGGAGTAAAATCGCTGGTGTGGCCACAATCTCCAAAGTACTTGGCGAATAGTGATGCGGAGATGTTATTTTTAAAACAAGCTCGGTGTTCCTTTATTCTTGTATCAAATCTCCTCCCCGTCTGGCCTATGTATCTCCGGTTGCAGTCTTTGCAGCGGAGTTTTTATACTCCACTTTTGTGTAGTGGTTCAACGTGGTCTTTCGTGTGGCATAACATGTTGCTTAAATTAGTTTGATTGTAAAAGGCTGGTCTCACTTTTTCCTTTGGAAGAATTATTGTTAATTTTAATGATAAGTGACCAAGAAAAGGTAATCTCCGCCACTTTATCTGGTTTTCTGTATATGTGGGTGAACTATATATGGATAACTTTGCTAAACGGGATAGTTTCTTACGGTAAAGGGTATTAATTAAATCTTCTCTATACCCATTGTTCACTGCAATTTGTTTAATGATCTTTAGTTCTTTAAGAGTGTTTTCTTTGAACAAGGGGATAGAACATACTTTGTGTATCATAGCGTGAAAGGCCGATAATTTTTGAGCGTAATAGTGCCTAGAATTATAGTGTATGACATGGTCCGTATAACACTGTTTTCTGAAAATAGAAAAATTTAAACTATTATTTTTAATGGTAATACTCAAGTCCAGAAAGTTGAGGTATTCATCCACTTCTATATTTATTTAATTTAATAAATATTTTATTTAATTTAAATAAATTTAATATAAAATTTATATGTTAGTCTCTGGAATTGGGGAAATTGAAAAAAATTTTCCAACTGTCTTTCGGAACCCGTGCAGACGCAGAAAACGTGATCAACATAATTATACCAACATCGGATATTTTTGATGAGGGGATGATCTGAGAAAAACAATATTTGCTCAAAATTGTTACAGAAAATGTCTGATAGTAGCGGAGAGCCTTTTGCTAAGCCGTCTTTTTGTTGGTATATTTTACGGTTAAACACAAAACTGTTTTGTTCTACACACACTGTTAAGGAGGAACACAATTCTAATATCTCACTAATTAAAATATAAATATATTAGAATTCACATGTTCAAACATTATATTTAATAAACCATTTACTTTTATGCAAATTAAATATATTTTGGATATTTTAACTTTATCTTTTCTTTTAAAAATATTACAATAAAATTGAAACACCAACTTGATAAAACTTATTTTTACACAAAAAATAGAATTTTGAATTATTTCGTTTGTGCGTATTGTTAATATTAATTTGTGTTAAAATTTCAATTGAATGTGTTATTTTGTAATATTTACTATCAATATTTAAGTTTTTTGGTCACTCAAAACGTATTTTAAATCAAACTTCAAGCATAACCTTAATCTCGTTTAAGTCACGTTTAGCAAACTATGACGTATTTGAACGACATAAGCTACTGCTGAAATACTTCCTCTCCGACCGCCGATCAAACCACTCGTGCGCATAGTAACTGTTTTAGTTCTGTATTTCGTCTCTGTATACCGCTTTCACCTCTGTCGTGCGTATTAGTTTAGACAATATTTTTCTGGTGTACATATAGGCGATTGTGGGGTGAGTCCGGATGAGAAGTGTAAGGAAGAAATGTTACGCAGTATTGGCCATTATTACCGGTGTTGTTCAACATACGTATGGATGAAATGATAACAAAGCCACAGGAAGAACAGGAGATAGAGTTGAAAATCGGTGGGTGTATCTTAAAATCTGTTATGTTGCAGGTTGAACTTTAGTTTTGCTATCAACCGGGGGGTTTCAATCATTTTTGAGTGATTTGATATTTTATTGCAACAGAAATAGGAGAAGAATGTGGGTAAATAAAATAAAGGTTTTCCAAATTGATAATAGATAATGTAAATATTAAAAAGGAAGGGTGAGAAAAGGGCTAATAAAAGTTTTCACGAAACTCGGAAGGATTTCGGACTAACACGATCAAAGTAGTAGGTACGTTAATTGCGTCATAGTCTACATGACATACATAATCTACATCTAAATAATACTCCGCGAGCCGAAGCAAGGACTTTTGGCAAGGTGAAAGATTGGACGAAGTATTGACCTGGGCAAAGTGGTTTTCACAAGAAGGAGGGAAGTCATCACAAGGACGATAAAGATAAATTTTAAGAAAAAACATTAATATGGAGCGCGTCTGGTCTGGTGGAAATATGTTCATTAGAAAAATATGATAGACGTAGGTAGGAGTCACTTGATATGTGGCTATGGAGAAGAACGGAAAACGTGAAATGAACCTAAAGAGGAAGGAAGCAAATGAGGAAGTACTAGGTATGGTGCGCGAAGAGAGGGGTTTGTCGTGAGAAATCCTATGGAGGCAAAATGGAGTGAAAGGTGGAGGGAGGAAAAATGGGTGAAACGCTTTTTGAGCTGCAATAGTGGGATGTTGGAGACGAGGGAGGAAACAATAGGTTATTAGACAAAGGAAGTTCTCTCACTACTACTAATTACTATTACTAATAATGGATATTTGGGGACCAGAGTACACCGTAGCATAGGATGGTGGGTTTTTGGTTAGGAATTAAGAAATAATTTAAATGAAGAAATTGTTTCCATCAAATAACTTTGGTATGCATGTAGATTAGCTTATGTATAAATGAAGGTGTAATGGTTCTCCATCTCATGAAATATAGTTAAAAACACCAATATTATCCTCAGGGCTTTTTCATTCGTCTCCACCCAAACGTTTTCTTCTGACGGTCACTGCGACTGGTTTTAGTGATACATTAACACAGGGGTGCACATTCATGGAGATTGAAGCGTCATTGTTAGATTACTATGGCAGCTTTATTTTTCTATTCTGTAAATATGTTGGCACGTTTTAGGGATTAAAACCTACCCCGATTTGTGCTAACCACTGCCTAGCTTCATTCTTGACATAATTTGGGGATATAATTTACCTTATAATTTGGTTAAAGTTTCCTAATAAAATTAAGGACTACGTCAAAATTTACATTGGTTAGAAGCATTATAAACAAATAACATTAAAACCAAATGCGTTTACCTCAATACGTTGGGTATCGATTCGTTTGACACGATTGTCGAAACGACACGAACTAGTAAACGGTAAATTTGCTTAATCTGCTTGTGAAATTTCATTAATTTGATCTTAATTTCCAGATAGATATGTTAAATAAAATCAAATCTTATCAAAGAAACTATTTAATATTAAATGGAACTTTGGTTGTAACATTAATGTTTTCAAAATTAATAAATTAATTTAGGCGTACGTCGCTATACAATAAAGTTCTTTGCAACTGTTAAATAATTTCACTGATTTTCAGATGAATACAAAAACTTCATTCCTCAATATGATTCTATGGCATAGTCGTATCTAATTTACTCGTAATTAATTTTTTGACTAATTATTTAAATGGTCAAATACGATTTATTTAATTCATAAGTATTAATTATTTGGTTGCATTTATTGTTGCTTGGTTTATCAAACGGATGCTAGATTGCACAACTAGATAAAATCAACTTGGGAACTATTTACTGAAATGCTAACATATTTTTATCTTTTTTTACACTTCACAAAAACATGATTAAAATACTAATTAGATATTCGTTTAAAACATGTTAAGAAAAAAGACAAACGGGGTCATTTTTCTTTCAATGACTAAATTTTATATACAGCAAATGGATCAGTAGCTACATTGACATTAAAAAATACAGAAAAGAAAATGTCGTTTTCAAATTTTTCAATGAAAAACACATATAATTGATAACATCTTTACATGGTAGGAATAATAGAGTTAAACCATGATACAAAAAGGAAATTAAAAAATGGAATTCAATTCATGAAAATCAAAACAGTAATTCGCCATTTACGCATTTTTATTTGAAAACCTCTTTCAACGCAAGCAACTAAACATCTCTCCCCAGTGGGCTAACGGAAGTATAAAAGCTACGAAACTTTGGTGACATTTTTTTACTCCATAAAATCCTTGTTTTCTAAAATAAAACCCACAAAATATGTAAAATTATAATTTCTCACAAAAACTATTATAATATCTTAAGAAATACTAGCTTATTGTAATGTATAAATATGGATAGAATTTTTAGAATTCCGTTTAACTATTGTATCCTATTATAAGAAAAAATTTTAACCACGGATACCATTTTAGCAAATTTATTTTAGATATAAGTTGATTTAAACAAAGTGTTACACACACGTCATTAGGTACACGTATACTGTAGAAATTATTCACATGTGTACAAACTAAATTTATTAACATACTTGGTTGTACGCAACATGACTTGTTTGTTACTTAAGCTTCATTTTCTAATTAGTAATAACAAGAATGGAACAGAGCCTTGTACATGGTCAAATTAAATAAAAGTGCTGACATTGGTGATGATATCAGACATCAGACGACAGACAGAGATGACATCAGAAAACAAAGATCTATCAAAATGAAGTGTTTATTGTAAATTAAAATCTACTCATATAAAATTATCCCAAAGTGTGTACTTTAGTATGAACAATAAAAACTGAAATATTTGAACATGAAATAATATGTCATGATATTGAAAAATATGGTTTCAGAAATTAATGAGCATGATCAAATAGTTTACAGGCAATATCATACATTCCGTACCTAAATATAAATTGAAATACAATACTGAAAAGGTGAATTGAAAGGTAGAATTCCCTAGCACAATTCCTTCGCTTTTTTAATTAGCACTTTAAAACCTGAAAAATCAAAAAATATGCCAGTTCCAGTTTTTGGTGAATTTCGACGATAGACGTTAGCATTTTTTGTTTCACCATCAGCATCATTTGAAATCACTGGAAAGTAGAAGTTGAACCATTCCAAATCAATCATATTTTTGGTCCATTAGAATGCTCCAATGTAGAAAAACTCCTTCATTTCTGAAAAATATGAGATAACAAATGCTAAGACAACAGCTTGAAGACATTTTTTAGATTGATTAGACACTAACGATTTCGTTTGTTAATTTTATTCGTATATTGAACATTAAATAAGGTTATTATAGTGTTAATGTGTAAATAAGTAACTAACAGGTACATTATGGAAAATATAAAAAAGACTAATTGAGAAACTATCTGCATTGAACATATTATATAGAGTTAATTATACTTGATAAGCATGGTAGAAAGAGAGAGATGCAATGTTTCCTGACCAACATGATGATACCACAACTGACACCAACTATCCATTTTTAATAGCAATTCATTTTAAGCATAGGAACCGATCGCTTAACACACAAATTCCAATGATCATGGTATATTAATTGTCCTTTACCATTGACTTCCGCCGCAGGGAGACCATCACGAAGTTCTCGTAGTAGCTCATAAGAGTAGGGATGTGTATCATCATTCGAATTGTCTCCCTAGACCGACCGAACACTGCGAATAGCTGAGGAATGGCTGCTATCAGATGTATTTCCTTGGCAAGCATCGTCGTTTGACTAATTGCTTCATACAAGATCCCGTATCCTCCCCCCATTTCCAAAACTGCAATCTCCGCCTCCTGTACAATTCTCTGGTACATTTTCCTGTTCCCATCGTCGTCTGCCGCGTAAGGCCTGCCATTGTTGTTGAAGGCTAGATACATGGCCATCTGTGCCAAGGTCTTTGCGAAAGATCCAAGTTGATACTCTACTTCAAACGGATAAAATACCTTTCCACCCAAGTATATTTTGCCCTCTGCAAAATTAGCAAATGAACGGTACTTATTTCCGTTGCGTTCACATCCATCGTGATCCAACACGCTTCTAGCCATCTTTGCAATATACAAGGAGTCAGGGTCTACCAGGATCCTCAGATGCGTTTGGTGCTGTAGAAATTTCAGGAGGCATCGTGTCTGGTCACTGGAAGTGCACAGGGCTGCGTAAAGTTGACGGATGTCGGACAAATTTGTCTCATCTTCATGCAATACTGTAGTCTTTGACATCATCCCTTCGATGCAAACGTTGAAAGCATTTTCTTCAAATGGAGATGCCAAATTTCTTTGAATAAAGACATTCGAAATTTTTGAAACTTCCCCTTTCTTATTAGATTTTTCATTTGGTGCAAGTCTCTCCTCATTCACGCATTCCTCAGTGTTTAATTCGGACTCAAAAACCAGCGCAGGTTCAGTGGCCATTATCTCTGAAGGAGAAACGGCTGGTGTTAAAATATCCATTTTACCCTTATACTCCATCAAGGACACTTGCTGGTTTAGATTCATTACCCCTAATTTTATATCCGCCATCAGAATACTCAGTCTTTCCATTTGTGCGGATATCATACTTTTATGTCCCAAATGTTCCTTTGGCCTTTCAATATCTGTAGTCAACAAAACTGGCTTCTCGTTCAACTCCTCCATCTGTTTTGAAATATTTGATGTAAGATCCTCTAGCACCTTGGTGTTAGTTATTATTTTCCTTTCATATGAAGGACAAGCCAAAGATGTGGCACCACGCCATTCATCTGCATGAACCCTGACCACCTGTTTAAGGATTTCAGCGCGGTCTGAAGCTTTAGGGTGCTTCGCGCACATTTCTTCAGCTATATTAATGAAGTCATAGCCAGAAACGTTTTTTATGATAGGATCAGCGCCCAACTCGAGGAGCTTTTGTACCCAATCCAACTTCCCCAGGAAGACTGCAAGCTGAAGGAGAGTGCGCTGATTGCCAACCATAACGTCTATATCTTCAAGCTTTTCCAGAAGGGCCTCATTTTGGAGGAGAGGGCCAGTAAGCATCGCTGCAAATAACTGCTCCTGCACTTCGAGTTCTGAGATGGAGGTACGAGATTGCTCATCCATGATTTCAAAGTTTTAGACTGGATATCTTGCTTAAAAACTTCACGTGTACTGGATAGTTGTTTGATGATTTAATACGAAGTATTTTTAGTGACTTTATGGGGAATTGAGCGAAATCTGGAAAAAATAAGAAAAAAGTTATGTGACTTGAGTTTGTCTGATTTTTTAAAAAAACACTAAACCTTGATCCAACCGTGCATTACTAGATTGAAACGTAAATATTAATTTTCGCAATTACGTTTTTGGTATGAAGGATATTCAGAGCATTATGTATGTAAATATCTCAAATGATACACAAAAGAAAATATTACACCTTTTAATCCTTTCAACATATTATAACTGTCTTGAAGCTTAATAAATCAAAATTAGATTAAAAATAATACTACCTTACTTTCATTACTAAGCCCTTTGAAAAATTAAACTAAGAAAGTATATCCTAATGGAAAGTTCTGCATAGTATTTATAGATACATATTCTCTAACAAATACAAATATTCCATAACTCCAAAAATATTTTCACCGGATATATGATGCTGAACGGTCTGGACTGTTTTATTTACTTAGTTATTATTCTTTAGGTGTTTCATACAAAAGAACAAATGCCTTAGAGCAGTTTTAGCAAAAACACGCACAAATTGTAAAATTATAATTTGAGTTTCTTACTCGTGGCATATACATGGAAAACTATCTAAAAAATTCACCTTATCAATTATTTTGTCATCCTATTAAAATTTAAAGTTAAACAGGTCTCAAGTACATAAAATTCAATTGTCTTGTCAAAATTTCCCATTTTAGGGATCCACTTTTCCCTTTCAATAAATTTGAATAATTATTTTTAAATAGGCATATTTAACGTTGAATTAAAGGCATCATAAGCATGGATATTTTTAGTCAGGAAGGTCGTATTTTTTCCACTATTGTTTTTAAAAAATGTCGAAAAAACATAAATATAACAATACAACAGGACAAATTATAGAGCCTCTGTTAAAATTAAATATTAGGGACCTACTATTCTCTTACAAACCTTAAAAATTTTATATATATATATATATATATATATATATATATATATATATATATATATATATATATATATATATATATATATATATATAATATTTTATAGAATAAATATTCAGATTTACTTAAACACATAAAATTATAATTTTAGGATAAATGCTTTTAAATATATAAAATGTTCTGGATATTCTGTTTGATTTCTATATAAACGAAAAAACATGTTTGAAGATCTAAGGGAAAACTTTCAAACAACAAGGTGTACAGAGATTTGGTGAAAATAGTACCAAAGTTTTGTAGGATTGGTTTTGTGTGGAATATCATCTTAGGACATAAACTTTGGTGGTTATTAAGCACTATGATTCTGACACTTTTTACAAATGAGACTTCTTTTTCAGTGCTATCTTGAATAGAAAACATCCCGCCTTGAAAAGTGCGACTTAATATTAAAGGATTCCACTGACAACATTATAGCATAAACTATTTGAAGGAAAAATGATGCTTTGAATTTATTGGGAAAAAATTAAGATTGAAGGCGGAGTGAGAAAATGGTACAGTTATTTTCAAAATTGCACCACACCAATGTTCACGACGAGAACACTGCGTGCCTACCCCTTTGAAAAACTAAATGCGAAATGATCAGATCCTAAATGCCATTGACATTCGTCCGTTGACACTGTAAATAAATAATATGTATTCCTATTTATTCAACTGTTTTGTTCATTATGACGCGCTAATAAAAACCAATGACACGCAGCACCCTCTTCCAAAATAGTGCCTCGAGACGTACTATTTTTATCTGTACATGTAAGTCTATAAATAAACACATGTAGCTTTCAGAATTCTTTTTTGATTCCAAACGCTGTAAGACAATTGCCTAACATCAATTGGAAATAAGTAAAATTTTACCCATGCATGAAACAAATATTTAAATACATCACTGAAGAAATATTGACCGGTCTGGATTAAATAAAGTTTGTATTTTTTCAAAACTTAACCGTTCTATGAATATTTCACTTTCTATGCAGTAACCAAAAGTTAGAGACTAGTTTTATTTCATTTGTATGCAGCGGTACTTTACGTGGTACTTTCTATGGAATGTATAACCATATTCCCTTCTGCAGAAAAGCACTGTTCAGTACATTTATAAAGAAATTCATAACTTTTCTTTGATATTCTTACCCTTATTAGTCCAAAAAGAACATTAAAACACTAAACAAAATCATAAGTGATAGCTAATGAAATGAAATATTATTACATGTAAGAAATTAAAATAACAATAGTCTAAATCAACCAAATTTTATTTGTTCTCGAAAAGACACTAACGTGCATAAGCATGAATTTTAAAGAATTGAATTTAACACCAAAATTCATTCCGAGAAAAGCATGAACATTCGTAAAATCTTTTCACTATTTCAATAATAGGCCAGATTGATTCCTTAGTCATGGATGTAATCATGCGTATAGTTCATATATGAACATATTTAAAGCATTGATTCTTTAAATGTGTGTATAAAATGGTTTTAACATATTTGTACAAAAAACAAGCACCAAAGCAATATTAGCATATAAACGGTAAAGATGAAATAAGATACTTAGGCAGTATTTTAATGAAAACCTTAAAGGAAATTTCGGTGTAAAAACATTTGGATGAATAACTTAATTACTTACCTTTTTGTTTACTCAAAATGTCGTCCTAGAAGCCCCGTTAGTGTATGCAGAATGGTTTTCTAAGGAAAAAACTGGGAACACCTTCACTTGAACTTGACACAGAGCAGACACACCTTGAACTGAAACATCCAGTCATGTCTAGACATTCTAAAAAACGACTAAATGCGGCTAAATTTGGTACTAAAACAAATAGTTCCATATACATATCAGAGATGGCAGTCCTGTGTCCTTTTCGAAACGGCTTTGCGGACTCGATGAGGTCACGTCATCTTTTCATTCTCGCTCGACTCATAACAAACAGATGTCACAAGACTAGGTATTCTCTGAATTCCCTGATTTATGAAAAGACTTCCTTTCACTGTTCACCAATTATATGAGCAATAGAGATAGTTACACTTCGTGATGATGTTTATAGTTTCCATAAAATACGTTTACAGTTTTAAGTTATATTCCATAACCATGTGTGTCATGTAAAACTTTCTTTCCTAATTCAATGGCCCTTTTCTGCCACAGAAAAACATTGTTAAAAGTGATAGTTCAGAGAATCTATATTCTGTCGGGGAGTTTTTGGTATCATTCAATTGAAATGTTAAGAGCACTTAGTGATAGTATTTGTCGTTGGGGGACCATTCCTTCTCAGATGATAAATAACAGGTTGATTACTGCTATAACGGAGATTGATCTTCCAAGAGTTAGTACGATACTTCATGCTGTATAATCATCTGGATAATCAGAATACCGTCGAGGTGTTTGCTAATTCTGGAGAGTGTTTGGGGAGGAAGGCCAAGTTTACTCCTACAAATATTGTAACAAATAATTAATCAAAGCCTTAACTATTTAGTTATTTATAGATTCTCCCGTGCATAAAGGGAATCAGTGTACTTGGCTTCCTATGAAACCGAATAAAGCTCCTACAGAAAGTATATAACGAAAGTGCTGCATAGTAACTTTAATGTATTGCGATATCATTCGAAGAAGTTGCTAAAACTACTCCTTTTAAACCCCCGTCTGTAAATTAGAGCAAAAATTCTAAACTTCACAGTACAAATGAATCTCTAGTAAGATTGGTTTCCATGTTGGTGCCAGTCAACTGAAAATTTTAATCCCTGTTGGCACTGCAATAACTTTTGTTGAAAAAACTAAAAATTTCTTAAAATAGCTTCCATATAAGTCATTGAAAAAATATGATTAAATTAAAATTTAATATTTAAAAAATTGAATATATTTTAACACGTCGCAATTTATATATTAGTTATTAAATAAATATATAATCCATTCGTCATGATTCTGGGTGTCCCATAATGTTTGTATGAACGTAAGTGAATTCATAATAAAATTTCGTTTATAGCCACAGCCTACGAGAAATGAACGGACGCTATAGAAATAAAATCTTATTAAATTACTTTTGGTCGCATAATATTTCCATTACTTTTAGACAATGCACTTTTGCACTCCATTTTGTCAGTAGCGAATTCCGGCTAACAGGTTGGCAGCTCTGGTGGCGAGAGCTCTCTTGCGACGCACACTTCCTCCGATAAGCCATGATTACACTGCTTTTCCGATGAAGGTCATCAGATGGGAGAGTGAGAGTCACGAAAGGAATGCCACCCAGAAATCACTATGTGTTCTTACGCTGCTGTATAATATATTGAATAAATTTTTAGCCAACTAACCAAGTAACCAACTAACTTACCAGGAATTACATTTTTTAATTAAAAAAGCATATAAAATTATTAAGGAAAACGGATCCGAAATATTATTCTATATTACGGGAGTCAATGATCTGGACCAGCTTGTAGCACTTCAAGCTTCCCTGTGGGTACACTGATTGAAAAAGCAAAAACTGTAGACTCTTCAGACAGTACAAACATAGGAGTGAGGAAATTGTAGTATGAGGCAAAATGAAAATAAAATCTTAGCTTTTAAAAGGCTTTCCTGATGCATTTCCGCAATTGGTGAATATTTATAAAATATAATTTAAAAGATCCTAATCAATGCTTATCTACGTGCAGAAAACGTACAAATATGGTACTCCATATTGCCATAATTACTCCAAATCCAAAAAATATGAGCTATGTAAAGGTTTTTCTATAATATATTATAGTATATCATTCAAAACTTTATATATACTCATGCATAGTCTATCTTAGGGAAATGTAATTTTGAGGTGTTAATGTTAATTGAAGCTTATGAAAGATTAAGATTTATAAATTGAAGGAAGAACTGCTCGTTTGAAGGGTCGCAGCCTGACCGTAGCCAAATCGCGGAAAAATGACCTAATTACCCAGATCGGACTTTGCGAAGGTCAAGGAGGAGGCTGCCGGGCACGGGACCACATGCCCAGGCTCCCATTAACGCCAACTAGAGTATGCCAGCAGAGGGTCACATCTTTCCCTACCCCTCATCTGCTCCCATATTGTCCTCGAGTAGGTATGCAACTAACATGTCCCTGAATATTTTCATTCCTCTTTCCTTACAGAAAAGATCAACCACAAAGATTTAGACGAGCCTAATTGAAAACGAACTAAAACTGAAACCTGATTAATGGTAGTTTTTCATAAAGGCATTTGAGAATGTAATTGATTAATTTTTAGTTTAATACTTAACGAAAATTTATATGTCTAACACTTCAGGACTTCACGTCTGAGGTTGGTGTCGGTCTTTAGCTAAGAGCCCCCTCCACCTTACCCTGTCAGGCAGACCCCCTCCACCACTCCGTTCGGGTCAGAGAAAATCAGTTTTACCATTTAAGGGTGTGACCCTGTACAAGAGAAGAATGATGTATTAATTTTACCACCACAGAGCAGTCTTAGGACAAAAGCTCGGAAAACAAATGCCTACAGCAAAAAGCACAACAAGCATGGGCAGCAGTTGGAATATCGAGAGCCGGTGCCTCAGAGGCAAAAACTTCGAAATAAATATCGGTGTTTCTCTCTCATATTACATACAGGGTTCGTCCGGAAAATAAGTGTACTGAGCTCAGGAAAAAAATTATTGCACTTTTACATATCTTAAGCTAATATTCCTCAAAATAGGACCCTTGCGAGTCGATACACTTGTTCCAACGGCGTTCCCATTCCTGGAACGCTCCCGCGAAGGCAACATCGGGAACCTCTCGAAGGCACGTCGTCACGGCCTCTTTGACGGCGTCCAAAGTCCCGTATCGCGTTCCTTTCAAACTCCTCTTTATCTTCGGGAACAGAAAGAAGTCCATTGGTGCCAAGTCCGGGCTGTAGGACGGGTGCGGCAGCGTTGCCACGCCGTGCTTGGCCAAGAAGTCCGACATGACAAGCGCGGTGTGAGACGGCGCATTGTCACTCATCTTGTCAGTCATACGGTTGATCGCTGGCCGGACGCGGGCGACTCGTTTCTGAAGCCTGTCGAGCACTTGGACGTAAAATGCAGCATTTAGAGTTTGTCGTTCAGGTACAAATTCGTAGTGGACTCCCCTTTTGTCCATATTAATTATTTTGAAAAATACCAGCACTATATGATTATATTGATATAAAATCGGTAAGATTATCTCAATTACTCAATCTCTTAAATATATTTGGTCTAAAGCTCGTTCCTCGCGCCTAAGGGGTACATTTATGTGCTTTCAAACTACTCCTTACCGCAGTGTATTTTTCTATACTTTGACTACAATATGTTTGACAACATCAAGACATTAAATACATTACAAAGAAACTGTTTTCAATTATCACATTCATCATACACTCTAACAAATAATTTTAATATCAAATATGGCATTTATTCACTTCCTTCTACCGATTTATTTTCACGTTTATAGACTTTGATATACTAAATCATGTCAGTTAATACTTCAGCCATTTTAAATTAATAAAAGAACCTTTCCAATACAAATAAAATAGTATCTTTTTAAATGCACAGAATAAGGATATTTTTTTCTCGATCCATTGGAGCATGTATAAATGATTTAATGAAATTATAAAATGAAGAATTGTTTCCACTGTAGGTAGTCTTTTATTTGTCTAGATAGCATAAATGAAATATAACTCCATACAATTAGCAAAGCTTCAAATTTTACACATTAGTAGTAATCTCCAAAAAGACTAACGTAAATATGATGTGAAAAAACCAATGAAATATTCATATAATTTCCATTCATATAAAAAATATTATACAAATGAGCAGACTATTAAACATCAACATAAAATTCAGCGCTTTCTTGAAACCAGGTAATTACAATAGCCAAGAACAATAATAGGTTTCTAATACATCATGTTTATATCTAGGTTTATTTTAGTGACCAATTTACACCATGTTGTAAACTCTAGATATAAAGACCACAACACAAATGAAAGAATGTACGTAGAGTATGCTCACGAGTACTCTTAACAGTTGGCAATACTTTTTCGCAGTAAACTTTACAATGGTTCTCCATAATGGGAGGGATTTCAAGAAGAAGATTAAGAAGGTTTTGCAGAGGATGTGTTGGCCCTATGAAGTGTTCTCGTACCTGAAATTGGTCGCGATTTGGAGTTTCTCAGCCATGCTAATGAAAGTGACAAGGTAAAACACGTTACGCACACCTTCAAGTGTTACAAATCGTGCAAAATAATTTCCATCGGATGCTTAAATCTCAGGTCAGTCTTACAAAGTGCATATTGACACAATCAACAGGGCAAATACCTTTCCATTTAGCTGATTATTGTTTCATCCCACATAATTAAAGATGGACATTATAAAATTAAACTTGTAAAATATAGTCAAGGAAATTTAATGGAAATATTTGAGTAATACTTAAAACACCAAAATTTTTATCAAAAATAAAAAAAAACAAATGGATGCATTCAAGGCAACAAGCAATAAACGATCTCCATGGAATCCAGTTCAATTTCTGTGTACTGCTAAATTCCTTCTGGCAACCATGGAAAAATTAACACAATATCAATTGTACAGTTGGATGTAAGTTGAATTGAAGACGATGTGAATATTTCTAGAAGGTAATTCTTCAGGAGATGCAATTGGAATTGGTTGGTAAACGCCACAAGTCCAAGGATGGAATAAATATAAAGAGAATGAAAGGTGAATAGGTTTATACATATTTCGGCCACAAAGTAGCCCTCTTCAGCATACTGAAGGTAAATTGTGACGACAACACGAGTTAAAGTGAGAAAAGGTTAAGGGCATCCTGGGAATATTATTTATTATTATAGGTTATCTACCGTTTAAGGTAGGTTTTTTTTTGGATGGACACAACTATCAAATATGCATTTTGTGGCTCCCCACCTAGCTAACTAATCTGTATCAGGTCCCTCTTCATCTCGGTGTACATCTTTCCTCCCTTTATCCCGTCCAACATCCGTATCCTGTTCCTGCCCTTACCTCGTTTGCCAAAATTCTCCCCTCTATTACCTTCTTCAACATTCCACTACCGCTCAATACGCCTTTCATCCATTTTTCCTGTCTCCACAAGATTTCTCTAAACAAACCCCTCTCCTCCCCCACCATCTCTAGTACTTCCTCATTTGTTTTCCTTTCAGTCCATCTCACTTTCTCCATTCTTCTCCACACCCACATTTCAAAAGCCTCCAATCTACGTCTATCCTCCTGCTCCAGTGACAGCGCTTCCGCGCCGTACATAGCTACGCTACATATCAGAGTTTTCACGAGTCTTGTCTTAACATCCCTACTCAACGTCCCCGTCATCAACTCCCTCCTCCATGAGAAAGCCTCCTTGCCTAGCGCAATACTTCTCCTTACGTCCCTACCACTTTGACCGTATTGGTCCAAAACACTTCCGAGATATGTAAATTGCTCTACTTGCTCTATTTTCCCCCTCCTATTTTAATATTTAGCTTAGCCTTTTTCTTTCTGGAAAATCGCATAACCTTTGTTTTATTAATGTGGATTCTCATCTCATATTTATCGCACTGAACCTCCAATTCACTCAGCAATGCTTGCAACCCCTTGGCCGACTGAGCCACTAATACTTGGTCATCAGCAAACCTTACCGATCTTACGAATTCCCCTCCGAATTTCATTCCTACCTCTAGTTCTTCCCATGCCTCCTTAATCATTTCCTCTACGTAGACGTTGAACAGCACCGGTGACAATGGGCAACCCTGCCTCACCCCTCTTCCTAACACTGCCCATCCGGATTCTCCGTTCCCCACTCGCACCTGAGCAGTCTGAGACATGTAGAGGTTGCGGATTAGTCTCCTGTCCTTCCAAAGTATTCCTGTTTTCTTCAATACACGAATTAATTTTTCCCAATTCACTCTATCAAATGCTTTTTCAAAATCTACAAAACAGGCAAAAACGTCCTGGTTGTATTCCATATTCCTCTCAATTAGTGATCTCATTACTACAATGGCATCACGCTTACCTCTTCCTTTCCTAAACACAAACTGATCATCCCCTAAGTAATCATTTGCCTTACTCTCTATCCTTTTGTTGATGATCCTGAGAATAACTTTAGCTGCGTGGGATATCAAACTTATTGTTCTGTAATCCTCACATGACCTAGACTTTGCCTTTTTTGGAATAGGAACTAACACCGATCTACAAAATCTTCCGGCCAGATTCCTTCCTCATAGATAATACGAATCAGTCCAGATATGGCCTTCTTCCCACCTTTCCCTAACCATTTCAACATTTCTACAGGAATATTGTCCACCCTTACTGCCTTATTTGCTTTCATCTCCTTTAATGCCCTTTCTATTTCATCGTCGAGATTGCCTGGACCTAAGCTATCTTCTTCTACGTCATGTTCCTTTTCTATGTCTAACCTTGTCGGCCTAAGTTCTTTACCATATAGTGTTCTTACCTTTGGGAATGTATCAAGCAAGGGATATCGGAAGCAGCAAAGGACACTATAGGAACCATTAACTGGAAAAGAATAAGGAAACCATGGGTCACGGATGAGATGATTGCAAAGATGGATAAGAGAAGAAGATGGAAAAATGTAAACACAGAGTTAGGCAAAATGAAGTACAAAGAGTTAAACAATAAATTGAGAAGGGCCACAAATAAAGCAAAAGAAGAATGGTGGAAAACGCAATGCGAGGATATGGAAAGTTTACAGAAGAAGGCTGAAATTGGTGCTCTATACAGCAAGGTTAAGTTATTATCGGGAAGTAAGAAAGCAAGATCTGTGCGAACAGTTAAAGATAAGTGGGGTAAGATAATAGTTGAACCAGTAAAAATCCAAGAGATATGGAATGAATATATAGAAACACTGTATGGTAAAGAACTTAGGCCGACAAGGTTAGACATAGAAAAGGCGTACATGACGTAGAAGAATATAGCTTCGGTCCAGGCATACTCGACCATGAAATAGAAATGGCATTAAAGGAGATGAAAGCAAATAAGGCTGTGGGGGTGGACAAAAATCCTGTAGAAATATTGAAATAATTAGAAATGAAATTTTGTGAGATCGGTGTTAGTTTCTATTCCAAAAAAGGCAAAGGCTTCGGCATGTGAGGATTACAGAACAATAGGTTTGATATCCCACGCAGCTAAGTCATTCTCAGGATCTTAAACAAAAAGATAGAGAGTAAGGCAAATGATTACTTAGGGGATGATCAGTTTGGATTCAGGAAAGGAAGAGGTACGCGTGATGCCATTGCAGTAATGAGATCACTATCAAGAGAAATATAGAATACAATCAGGATGTATTTGCCTGTTATATGGATTTCGAAAGAGCGTTTGATAGAGTGAATTGGGAAAATTTAATGCGTGTAATGCAGAAAATAGGAATGGATTGGAGGGACAGGTGACTGATCTGCAACCTGTACATGGCTCAGACTGCTCAGGGGCGAGTGGGGAAGGCAGAGTCCGGATGGGCAATGTTAGGAAGAGGGGTAAGGCAGGGTTGCCCATTGTCGCCGGTACTGTTCAACGTATATGTAGAGGAAATGATTAAAGAGGCATGGGAAGAACTGGAGGTAGGTATGAAAGTCGGAGCGGAATTCGTAAAATTGGTTAGGTTTGCTGATGACCAAGCATTAGTTGCTCAGTCAGCCAATGGGTTGCAAGCATTGTTGAGTGAATTGGAGGTTCAGTGCGATAAATATGGGATGAGAATAAATATTAATAAAACAAAGGTTATGCGAATTTCCAGAAAGAAAAAGGCTAAGCTAAATATTAAAATAGGCGGGGAAAAAATAGAGCAGGTAGAACAGTTTACATATCTCGGAAGTGTTTTGGACCAACACGGTCAAAGTGGTAGGGACGAAGGAGAAGTATTGCGCTAGGCAAGGAGTTGATGACGGGGACGTTGAGTAGGGAAGGTTAGACAAGACTCGTAAAAACTCTGATATGGAGCGTAGCTATGTACGGCGCGGAAACGTGGTCGCTGAAGCAAGAGGATAGACGTAGATTGGAGGCTTTTGAAATGTGGGTGTGGAGTAGAATGGAGATAGTGAAATGGACCGAAAGGAAAAGAAATGAGGAAGTACTAGAATTGATGGGGGAGAAGCGGGGTTAGTTGAGAGAAATCCTATTGAGGCAGGAAAAATGGATGGAAGGCGTATTGAGCGATAGTGGAATGTTGAAGAGGGTAATAGAGGGGAGAATGTTGGGCAAGCGAGGTAAGGGTAGGAACAGGATAGGGATGTTGGACGGGATCAAGGGAGGAAAGAAGTACACCGAGATGATTAGTTTGCTGGGTGGGGAGTCACAAAATGTTTATTTGATAGTTGTGTCCATCCAAAAACCTACCTTACCGGTAGATTACCTAAAAAAATATATATATATTATCGATAAAGAGATTTTTGAAACAAAATAGGCTATAGATTGCCGTTTTTCTAAACAGTTTGAATCACTAGGATTAATGGATGCATGTATTTCTTTTCCAACCGAGCAGACGGTTTCTTTGCGTCCGAAACTCCGTGATTTTCAGAAGAAGTAGGCGCGAAGCAAATGCCTAGACGGTGACCTAATGTCGACAAGATGGTACGTTCACTATGGCAACGCTTGTGGTGAGCGGGAAGACATTGGGGAGAGGTAATATAGAAGGGGGCATTTCGGCTCGCGAGTTTACTGGCTGCAACAAAGTTCAATCGTTTCCCGCTATTACGCTATCGTCTCTAGTTAATCATTTTTTGGTGAACAGGGTTCTCAAATAAGGTGTCAGAAGGTTTAGGAATTGGTTAAGGTTAGGTAAGCTTTTTAAATAAACTCACTTTTTTTACCACAAATATTGATTTTCATTATAAACTTTTAGCAATTCCTTAATAAACCTTATTAATTAATGGTCCATCCTTTTTCAAATTAAGTGCAATCTGAGTACATTTGTGTATACATTTATAATATGTATCATTTTTTATATTGTATTATATAAAACATGTTTTCATTCTTTCAATGATTATCTTCCAATGAAGAATATTAATATTTATATTTAATCATAATATTTTATGAGTTTACACCTTGAAAATTCAAATCTCCCACTTATACGAAGTATCCTTCCGCCTCGTCGCCATTCGTTTGTTTGTCCCTGATTGTATTCCGTTAAGAGACGCAAAGGTATTCGAAAGATACCTTAAAAAGGATCTTGATTTATTATAACATAATTTTACTTAATTTTAAGTGCATAGATTAGTAGAAATCATACGAGACTGCCATTATTTCTTCTTCTGTCAATTTAAGTTTGAACGCATCATAAGTTTCCAGAGCGCTGTGTTCGGTAAGTTTCGCAACTACTAATGTAAAACAATGAAACGGCCCTTGGGTTCATTCGGAAGTGTGCTGATCTTTGCTCGCGCATCATATCTTTTAAATTGTATGTGGTTACATAAATATAGAACAGCATATCCAAGTCATATTTCCAAATGTTATATTTATTTGAAAAAGTTTACTATATCTGGGATTAATACTAGGTATAAAACCGATTCGATCTCCAGTTTGATCGTGTTATTAAATATATTTTCGTGCCGAGAATTCAACAGGCGTCCAGTATCCATTTTGGAGTGGAATTCATTTGGAAGGTGGGTGGTGGTACTAAATGTATATTTATTATCACACTGCATTTATATTTCGGGTCAGTCATTATTTATATTGACAGTTATTATCAACAAATGTTTGCTTTAAACACATAATTTGAACCATAATGTGTATTTTAGATTGTGTACATTCACTAACCTGCCCAATAAATGCGCGAACATGGGGCCATAAAAAACTTTATTTCCCAATAGGTTTTTCATATATATTTTTCCCCTTAAAGTGGTCTCTTTATATTTATTTGCTCTTATTTCTCAAATTAATCTTTTTTAAAGCACTTTCGAAAGGCCTTGGCAGTTAGGCTTTTAAGTTTTCCCGCCCTTTCTTGATTTTTTTGCCTTCCAAATTTACCCGTGATATTCTGTCATCTTTTATATGTATTTTTGGATTTGGAAAATGCTTAGGGTTTGACCGGTGGCATATAAAGAAAAATAATAAAGGTTCAAGGTTACTGGACATTTTGCCAGAACCTGGTGAACAATAAATGCTCAATCTGAAGGAGAATTGTCTTCGTAAAGGATCCGTCCATCATGTTCGGTTAAAACGGTGGTCACTGTTTGTTTTCCTAAACTCAGTGCATTGGCTATCATTCGGACAGTTTTTCGACGATCGGAAAGGATATGGAACTAAACAGAATCAATGCTGTCGTCAATACAGGTGGTTAAATGTTGTCTCGGTCTTGAATCATCCGTGACGTTTTTTTCGGTTATCTTAAAAATATAATTTCGTAAAATTTCAATAATTTCTCATTACCTTTCATTGTACAAAATAATTAAACATGATATTGATTCGTCGCTCGATGATCAAGAGGATGAATGATTTTGGACAAACAGTAGAAACTAAAGGAACATTAAAGGCACCATGCGTACAACTCGACAATCCAACAAGTAAAGACATCTCATTAGGTATCAGGCTACTAACGCCGCTAATCAGCGGGGATATAGTCCGCACCATGGCCGGAATATTCCACCAGTTCGCGTATTTATTGCGCCGACTATACATATGTAAATATTTACATTGTTCACAGTTATAGTGGTTCTGAGAGAATCACAGGCGTGCTAATACTGCGCCCTAATGGAAATGCCTAAAAACTATTTGATTTGTTTACATTTGAATCAATATCGATTTTTTAACCCTCTTCCATTGTGTGTTTTGCATAGGATACGTCTGAGGTGGAAAAGAAGGACCAAGGAAGATCGTGACATGTTCCAGATCGCGTATGTTGATGAGAGCCAAAGAGGGGACGCCGCTAATGAGGTTCGCTATGACCTAGAGCCGACTAGGTTAGAGGAATTCTTGGTCGTGGAAAACGGTCCAATATCTGACTTAGTAATGAGAGATCTCCGAGTAATGTACGAGGCATTTCATGAGACGAATCCCGGACAAGAAGTTACATACGTCCCGCCCGGCTGTATTGAGGATTTAGATGCAAAATGTGTCATATACAGTTCGGTAAGGATATCTTTGGTTCATAATTATTTCTCTTAGTTTGATGTTTAAATTTTCGATCTGATTATAACATTAAGAAACCGTTAGGGGTTTATTCTTTGCCTTTTGAGAAAGAAAACAAAATATGCCTGTTTCCCGCAATTTATTTTCCGTTTAAGAAATTGTTACTGTTTAAATTTCATAGAAAATAAATTATAATATTAATAACAATCAGTGAAATATAGAAAATGTTACGATATTTTTAATTTGCTAATATTTTACAATCGATTTACATTGGCAATTGTATAAATAATCGTTTTTGTCTTAATAGTTCAATTAAACAAACGACTATGATTCTCTTAACTTCATGTGCCACGTTTCTATCATATTTTTTTATGACCAAAATTGATGGTAAACGAAGAACATTATAGTTTATAAGGTGTTAATAAGAAATAATTAATTTATTGTCAACAACTTAAAAAAAGGAAAGATTCTTTTCTCTTATTAAAAAAACCAGCCTTATTTATTTTTCTGGTTTGAATACATTTAGTTAGTTGGCAATTTCCAGCCCTTAATTTTTTCTTAATTACTGATCTGTGAGTGGTTTTTAAATTACCTTTTAAAAAATTAATTTATAAAAAGTGAATTTTCAGGCTTAATATGGTGGAAAAGCAAGATAAATATAAGGGCACCATCCGTTTAGTCACACACACAGTTTTACGTAATTTTGAACTCTCTTCATTGTTTTTAATTTGCACTGAGCGGTAGTAGAATGTTGAAGATGGTAATAGAGGGGAGAATGTCAGGGAAAAGAGGAAGGATCAGGGTCAGAATAGGGATGCTGGACGGGATGAAGGGTGTAAAGAAGTACAAAGAGATGAAAAGAGACCTGCTGCGGAGTAGGTTGCTGGATTGGATTTTGTTTGGAGTCAACAAAATCTTTATTTGAGAGTTGTGTCCATCCAAAAACTCTCCTTAAACAGTGGAGTACTTAATATTAATAGGTTAAGCACATTATTGAAATAAATATTTAAATATGTTATTTAATATGCATAATTGACTACAAAACTAAATGTGGTTTATTTTATTACACATACGTCATCGTAAATAATATAATATAGTTACACACATTAAACTAAACTATATATATATATTTTTAATTATTTTGAGGCAATATTTTAAATATATTGTCATATTAATTATTTACATTGGTATTAAAAATCATGGGGTTAAATTTCACCTAAATGGATACAATTAATCATGATCGAATGATGTATTAGAAATATGGTGATTTTTTTTCATTAAACTTTTCGTCGTGCTCTGTTAAATAATTGTTGTTTGTGCAGTAAATATTCAAAAAAATCGTAATGACTTATTTACATAACTAATAATTTTAATGTAAAGAGGTATCCCAATTATTTTAAGTGATTACCTGGGATTGGAAATTTCTAAAACATGTATCTTATACTTTCTTCATCGCATTCAGCTGTCGGAGTACAACTTCATGAAATGCCTACACAATATGGGTATAATGTACTATGGGGGAAAGCTTCATCAGTCGTCTTATGAGTGCTTCAAGCTGGCTTTGAGTTACAGCGTGAAACGTTGGGGACCATTCGTCTCAATATCCCGCCTACTAAGGATGAAGTTGGCTCAGACTCTAATGCAATGGGGAAAGGAAGACAAGATCCTCCAGGAGCTGAAAGAGGACGTGGAGAATATGGATTACACCCAGGATGCGACCGTCACCCTCTATCTCCGGTATGCCTACGGTCACGCTTTGCTACGCCATGGGAGGTCTCAGGAAGCACTCGAATTCTTAGCACAGCCTCATTTCGCTGTCATGGAAACGACTGAAGAGGTTTGGGGCGAACATTTTACCAAGTAGAACCTAGTTCTTGAAAGCTATAATAATAAATATCGGAGGTGACGTCTCACAATAAAACCGTTAAAACAATTTTTTCATTTTTAATCATACAATGGGAACATTTATATAAAATTAAGACATTATCCTTTTCATACATATTTTTTAAATGCCTCATGAATTGACTATAATTTATAGTGATTCCATATTCCGATCTTTTTGATGCACAATTGAATCTGTTATTACTACCTCATCACTTTTTGTCTGTGTTATTTCAGAATATTTAATGTTTCATTGTACTTCACCCTTACATTAGAGGCAACTGTCTTTCAATTGTATATATAAAATTAACTCTTTGGTAAGAATAATTTGAGTCAAATTGATATCACCATTTAATTGAGACAGTTTTATGACATTGATTGGTTTTTAATTTCTTTAAAAATCATGTTTAATACGATGATAAATAAATATTTCAGAAATATTTTACATTTCTGATTTTTAAAACATGGCAACTATTCTAAACAGAATAGATAAATTGGTTTTCCTAGTACATATATGATATTTTTCAATAAAAGTGATTTATCAGTGCCTTAATATTTCAATTAAAATTGTAGATTATTAAGTTTCATTTAAGAAAAACCGATCACATAATTACAATATCTTTCTACCTTTGGCTTAAAGGATTTCATACACTTTTAGATTATTACATTGTTCATTTAAAATATATTTTACCTCAAAATTATCCTTAAATATATTAAAAATAATGTAATCATCCAAGAATTTCGTTAAATTATCGTGACAAAAACACAATCATAATTTTTCTCGTTCAAATATTATATGGAAATGACTTCTGATTAATTTTGTCAAAATCTTCATGTGCATAAACATACAGATCCATCAAACTAGAATATGTTATCATAGCATATATGCAGATATTAATACTGCAGAATATATATAAAATATATAAAATTAGAGTAAATCATTTTAAAGTTTGTGCTGTATGGCATACATTGCATTTTTTTAATCAAAGGTAATGTTTTCTCCCATATAAGAAACTAATATATGAATTTTTAATTCTTTTCTAAGATTGCCATGTATGTGCTTAAAAAGACCCTCAACCTTGTACTGCGTGAGCTGAACAATGGAAACGTTGATTTCAGCATGAACATGTACAGGCTCCTTTTTCTGGAACTGAACCGAAGACTTAATGACGATTTCATTATCTACGTGGAGTTTTGTACTGCGTTTTGCTGCCTACTGGACAGACACGGTCACACGGAAGAGCTGGGAGAAATATACAACCAAGCGTGCTTCATCCTTAACTTTGCATAAAGAAATTCTTTGAATATGTTTTATCTTAATGTTATGTTCATGTATATGTCAAAAAGAATTTGTTTAATACACTGGATATCCCAATATCAGAAAATAAATTGCAGGGAATAGGTTATTAACTCATATTATTATATTATGAGGTAATCTACCGGTTAAGTTAGGTTTTTGGATGGACACAACTATCAAAAATATATTTGCCAACTTTAACAAAACTGAATCATGCAACCTACTCTATATCAGGTCCTTCTTCATCTCTTTGTGTACTTCGTTCCTTCCTTCATTCCCTATCTCAGGCATCCTTATCCCCTTCTTCATGCCCTTTCCTTGTTTGCCATTAACATTCTCCCCTCTATTACCTTCTGAAACATCCCATTATTGCTGATCAATATGCCTTTCATCCATTTTTCCTGCCTCTATAGGACATCTCTTAACAGACCCCTCTCCTCACCTACCAATACCAGTACTTCATTTGTTTTCCTTGTGGTCCATTTAATCTTTTTATTCTTATTCACAATTGATAAGCCTCAAATCAATGGCTATACTCCTGCTTCAGCGATTAGGCTTCTGCACGGTACATAGCTTAGCTCCCAATCAGAGTTTTTACGAGTCCTTTCTTAACCTCCCTGCTCAACATCCCTGATATCTGTGCCCTCCTTCTTGCCTAGCACAAATCTTCTCCTTACATCCCTACTATTTTCATCAACTTGTTCCAAAACACTTCCAAGATATTTAACTATTCTACCTCCTCTTCTTTCTCCTCTTTTTTTAATGTTTAGCTTAGCCTTTTATTTTCTGGAAAATCGCATATCCTTAGTTTTAATAATGTTGATTCTCATCCCATATCTATTGCACTTAACCTCCAATTCACTCAGTAATGCTTGCTTGCTGACTGAGCAACTTTAGTTTTTTTTACCATGTTTTCCTAAACATTTCATCAGTTCCAAAGGAATGTTGTCTACCCCCTTGGCCTTATTTGCTTACCCCTCTTATAATGCCCTTTCTATTTCATCATCGAGTATGCCTGGACCTAAGAAATCTTATTCTTTGCTATGTTCCTATTCCATGTCTAACCTTTCCGGCCTGAGTTCTCTGTGATACAGTGTTTCTATATATTCCTTCCATACTTACATATATTCCTTACTTCTATATATTACTTCAACACACCTTTACTGGTTTAACTATTATATTATCCCACTTACCTTTAACTGTTAGCACAGATCTTGTTTTCTTACTTCTCAATAATAAGTTAATCTTGCTGTAAAGTGCACCTTCCTCTGCCAAAGTTCCATATCCTCACACTGGATTTTCCACCATTCTTCTTTTCCTTTATTTGTACCCCGCCAAAATTATATTATAACCCTATGAACTTCAGTTTGCCTAACTCTGTCCTGACATTCTGCCATTTTCTTCTCTTCCTACCTCCTGGTAGGGTCCTAATCTTCCTAACTGGCATGGGTGATCCTTCTCCCATTATTGGTTTTATAGTGTCACTTAAAGCTTTCAATACCACTTTCTTCATCCATTCCCATTTTCTTCAATAGTACTCTGGTCTCTACTCTCATCCATGATTTTCTTTACAACCTGCTGATACTCCTTCCTTGTTAATCCATTAAATGCGTCTACATTCCATTTCCAAACTGACCACCCTTGCCTTATCATTTTGAAATGGATATTACAATTCATAACAACAAAACTGTGATCAGAGTCTGCATCCATTCCTGAGAAATTGTGCGAATTTATTACTCTTTTTTAAACCTGTGCCTAACCATAATATAATCTTACTGATACCTTTGCGAGTCAACTGACATTTTGTATGTATACCTATGCCTTTTGTGGCTTCTAAACCATGTGTTGCGGCAATGGCTTAACCCTGTGTCCTGCAGAATTCAATCGCTTTCTCCCCGTGTTCATTCCTTGTTCCTAAAACATAGTCCCCCACCTCACCACCATCTCTTCTTTCACCTACCATAACATTCCAAGCCCTCATCACTATTAAATGTTTCCCTGCAGGAACACACGTGATTATATCCTCTAACTCATCGTACATCCTATCGACTTCTTCCTGCTTGTGGTTGCTCAGTGGCAAGTATACCTGAACAATGAACTAGTTTTCAGTTCTGCTTTATTCTCTACCACTAATATTCTATCAGTTGCTTGCTTTATATTGACTATGCTTTTTTCTAACTCTTAATTTAATATTACGGCAACCCCTCTTTGGCTCTTGTCCCTACTGCTTTGTATTATTCTATAATTATCACCCCAGTAATCCCCACTATCCTTCTATGTCCCCTCACATAGCCCTAAAACATCTATATTACCTCTTTCCATCTCTTGCCTAAAATTCTCTAGTTTGCCTGTCCTCAACATTGTCCTGACGTTCCATGTTCCTATTCTAACTACTTTCATCTTCTGTCCTGCTACTGTTTTTTTCCCCTGTAAGGGTTTCCTGGGCCCCTTCTGCTGGGCATGACACATGGCCGCGTGGGCCAATTCCCACAGTTGCCAGGAATAAATATCTATCTTGTTTCCAATATTTTTGGTGGGAATAACAACTGGGCCAGTTTCATGTTGCCATCCTCAATAGTTTTTTTAACGTGACACCATCACTTAATGGCCGCCACACTGGGTTCAGATGCCTTTGTAGCCACCTCACTGAGGAGCAGACCCTGCGTGGACTACCTTTCGTCTGGCTCCTCACCCTTTACCTATCTGGCATGGTTGACCCTACCATGAGCAATTGTAATTATTCCCACCAGCACAATTCAAGGGGTCATCGAAACGGGCAAGCCCTTCCACAACGTCAAGGTTGCAATCCATAGGGGGGAAATTGATATGACATAGCTATAATTACAACCTTAAACATTCTGTCAATGCACCAGAAATCTCACAACTGTCTCTAGATATGCCTGGAATTGATTATTTATTATTTTTATGATTATCAAACAAATATTTCAGTTGTACTCTTATTTATATGTTTGGAATAGCTTATTTATTGATGCTAGATGTTCTATTCTTAGGAATTCCTTAATGTACTAATAATCTCTTAACAGTTAGATAGATGTTAGGCTGGGTGTAGGTTAGATAGATGTAGGTATATTATAACCTTATAAAATCTTAATATCCACCAGATATATCAATAAATGTCTAAGATATTCTACAAATGGGTTTATGATTGAATAAATGTCTTAAAGTAGAAATTATTTCTCAAAATAATTTGTCAAAATGTAATCATGGATATTTTGTAAATGTGTTCTTTGTTGTTGTAGGATGTTAAATATCAAAAGAAATTAATTCTACCCACATATGACCCTATATTTATTTTTCTATAGATTTGCTGACAATTGTTTATTAAATGGATGTTAGGTTAGGTCAATCCTTTATACGTACATGCATCCTACTTTCTGTCTACAGATATTCTAGTGTTGGGTTATGTATTCATTCAAGATGTTAGGTTATTTTATGAAGGTAACTGTAATCAAACAGTTACAATTCTTTTATCCCCTAGCTCTTTTAATATCCCTCAATAAATATGCTGGAGCATGTTTTGAAGGGATCTTAGGGGATATATAACCTTATCGATGTCTTGTATACCTAGTTATCGCATTGAAGTCTGAAACTTTTGTTCATTAATTGTATGTGTTATATATTCTGAGAAATATCATCTTTTCTTGAGAGATTCCGTCTCATCATCGTACTTTGAAAACTATGGTCACAAAATTCAGACAAGTTACAAATGAGATTTTTTCTTGGACTACAACTTTTTGGAGACACAGGTGTTTTATTATTGACAGTTTTGTTAAATTAATAATATATTTTTTGGCAGACAATGGTGGAAATATAAAGAGGATAAAATATTACGGGAATATAACAAATCTAGGCGTATAAGATAAAATTAAATAAACAAGATTCTACTGTGTCACCATATGCAATTTACGACGCGCCGTAACTTATTCATGCTAATGTTGATTTCCGAAAATTCTGAAATGAAAATAAAATCGTTAGGGTTAATCATGAACTCATAGCTTAATATGAGAAAAAACAAGATTCCAACGAGACATGACATGGTCAAATATTGGGAGTAACGTTTGATATATACAGCATGTATACGACATAAAATAAACAAAACAAGATTATTCCATTCGAAAATCAGTTTTTAAAAATTACAATTAAGTTCTCAATTTACTTAGGCATTGAAAAACTGAAAAAATAATAAGATATAATGTTTTGCGACACTTATCCAAATCTGGCTCCTGGTAGCATATCGAAAAAAGTTTCTTTCCTCGTTTTCTGGGACGCAATTAAAAAACTGACAGTAATGACCGCAATTTATTGTCATATTGACGGAGCAGAATAAAGAAAAATTAAGAAATGACATTGTATCTATCGCTTAAACCACATTAAAAATGTAACTGTCAATAAATCGGATTAATGTTTACTATTCATTGCAACTATGGTCAAAGTTGTCTAACATTAATATCGCAAATAAACTTTGCGTAGAAATTACCCAAATGAGTCAATATAGTATACCTGTTAAAAAACGAAATTCTTTCGAGTGATTCGACCTCTTTAGAGATGCAACTCTAAAAGTTTGACACTTAAGTAGCCTAAATTATGCAATTATTGGCATGAAATTATGAATAAGGACATAATTTGCAGAATTTCAAACCCATTTTAAAACACAAACAGAATTTCAAACGACAACCCGTCATGCACAGAGAATCTATACTCATTCACTTCAAAATATACAAAATCATAAGAGATTGGAGACTAAAGCCAAAGAATTTATTTAAAATATTAAATCACAGGCATTCAGAAATTTCAGGCTCTAAACCAACTTCCTCTACGGAGAATAAAAACACGGTTCCTTCAACAATTTATATGAAGAGAGTAAGAAACTGAGAATAATTCATTCATTATGGTCACAACGTAAGATTCTCACAGTAAATGTTGCTTTTTGCTTCTGTTTTATCATATGTCATTTATTTTTGTTTCCTGTTGTATATATTACTTCATTTGGATTCTTCAGCGCCTCTCTCGGAAACTAGTCAAACTAAGAAGATATACAGATTCGTTCAGTGTTCGAATAAATCAGCTGTTTTCATATAAGTTTCGGTCAATGGTTCTACATTAGTGTGTGGCTGCGAAAGTTTAAAAGTTATAAGTGCTTTTATTTTCAGTTGATTTCAAAGTTTTCTTGTGTCAACAGTTCCACTGGCGTCATTTCTACAGTTCGAAAGAAACACTATATATCATTTGAGTAAGTTGTCAAAAGTTTAGTGTGATCCACATTTAGTAATATAAAAGTTGACTGATCGCATCTTGTTGCCCTTTGTCATGAACGTTCATCAGCAGTAAATATTTTCAGTTGGCATAAGGTTTTGACAAAATTATTTCGAATGATCTAAAAAGGAAAATTTATAATCCATGCTTCGACAAAAATACTCCTTAGAAGCTTACCTCAAACTTTAAATAATGTAATACTCTGGTTTGATAATAATCAAATGAGATTTATAGCATTTTCGTGAAACTCGTACCCAAGGAACGAAGTTATTCTTTTAAAAATTCAAAATTTTGATCAGGAGGGCAATATACCATATTATATATTCATAGTTCGATAAATACACCTTTAAATTTCTGCTCCTCTCTAAAGTACTTTATAGGAAAGTCAGATAAACATAAGAATTTCTTTATAATTTTACTTGGATTATATACTCCTAAATGAGAGAGTATATAATTCAAATCCTGTAATTTACCAATTGCAAGACATCCAAAACTTTTACATCTCTCCTCAAACAGTGGATTAATTAAACATTTTGTCAGGTATGAATTTTAAAAAAAGTATTAAACATGTAATGGACGAAACACAGTTAAAAATAGTGTGATCTTCATATTATCAAAGCAATAATTTGGAAATGTCTCAAAAGGAAATATGTCATCAATCCCTATATATACTATTGCATGCATTGTATGGCTGTACTTAATTTAGATCTTACCTATATTATTTAAAACAAGTGTCAAATAGGTAAAACAATATTTTAAAGCTATTCTTATGTACAAATACATTATTTCAAAAATTTAAAATTTGGTTTATAAATGCAATCCTGTTAAAAGGTTGACCAAAAACTGTATATCTTATTCATGGTTAGACAGTAATGCAAATTAAACTTATTGCATAAAGTGTAATGATGTATATTTATGTTTCAATTGGCATAATAATGAGATTTTATATATTCATGTACAAAGTATGAATAAGAAACACAAATTTCTATTTGTATTTTAAATTTTTTCTCAGAAAAACTAACAAAGAAGAACTATTCTTAAATAAGTATGTATGAAGCCTTTAGAAACATTTTCTCTTAAAACAATTGAATAATATAATTTTAAAAATAAAACATGTTTGTTTAATCCAAGAAAAGAGATAAACAGATATATGTGCAGGTTGTAAATCACCTAATAAAATTGTCAAATAAGAATTTTTTTTGATATTTTTTCCATTGTCTGCTACTGGTACACTGTAAAACCATGGTATATTTTTAAACAGTCAAGGCAAGGTTTCAAGGACAAAAACCTAAGAATCATTTCTATGGTTTAAGTTTAATTAACTTTTTATTTAATTAACTAAAACCACAGGTAAACTGTGTTTTGCTTAATAATTGGATCAGATAGGCATTTAATTAGACTTAGATACAGTTCTGAAAAAATTACATAACTGTAACAATGCTGGCTGGAGTGAAATATAGGTTGAAGAACCTCAACTGAAGGAGTAAATTTATATGAACGTATATTGTAAAAGTAAAGCTCCCGATGGTATTGTAAGTGAAAGTACATATTTCAGAAGTGTTAGTTTCTATTCCAAAAAAGGTAAAGGCTACATCATGTGAGGATTACAGAACAAAAGTTTGATATCTCATGCGGCTAAAGTTATTCTCAGGATCATCAACAAAAGGATAGAGAGTAAGGCAAATGATTTCTAAGGAGATGATCAGTTTGGGTTTAGGAAAGGAAGAGGTACGTGTGATGCAACTGCAGTAATGAGATTACTAATCGTGAGGAATATAGAATACAATCAGGACGTATTGGCCTGTTTTGTAGATTTCAAACAAGCATTTCAAAGAGTAAATTGAGAAATTTTTAATGCACATATTGCAGAAAATAGGAATGGATTGAAGGGATAGGAGACTGATCGGTAACCTGTACACGTCTCAGACTGCTCAGGTGCGAGTGGGGAATGAAGAGTCCAGATGAGCTGTGTTAGGAAGAGGCATACGGCATTGGATGTCCATTGCCACTCATGCTGTTCAATGTATATGTGGAGGAAATGATTAAAGAGGCATGGGAAGAACTGGAGGCAGGAATTTAAGTCAGAGGGGAATTCCTAAAATCGGTTAGGTTTGCTGATGACCAAGCATTAGTTGCTCAGTCAGCCAAGGGGTTACAAGCATTGTTGAGTGAATTGGAGGTTCAGTGCGATAAATATGGGATGATAATCAATATTAATAAAACAAAGGTTATGTGATTTCCCAGAAAGGAAAAGGCTAAACTAAAATTAAAATAGGAGGAGAAAAAATAGAGCAGGTAGAACAGTTTACATATCTTGGAAGTGTTTAAGACCAATACGGTCAAAGTAATGGGGATGCAAGGAAAAGAATTGTGGCCAAACAAAGAGGCTTTCTCAAGGAGAAGGGAGTTGATGATACGGACGTTGAATACGGAGGGTGAGAAAAGACTTGAAAAAACTTTGTTATGTAGCATAGCTATGTACGACATCGAAACTTGTTTACTGAAGCAGGAGGATAGACTTTCGAGATAAGAGATTTGATGCTATTGCAGATATGTGGGTGTGAAGAAGAATGTATAAGGTGAAATGGATGAATGGAAGGAAAACAAATGAGGAAATTCTGGACATGGTGAATAAGGAGATGGGTTTGTTGAGAGAAGTCCTGTCAAGGGAGGAAAGATGGATGAAAGGCATATTGCAAGGCAATAGTGGGATGTTGAAGAAGGTAATAGAGGGGAGAATATTAGGCAAATGATCAAAGGGCTGGAACAGGATAGGGATATTGGATAGGATGAAGGGAGGAAATAAGTACACAGAGATGAAGAGGGACCTGATATAGATTAGTTTGCTAGATTGGGTTTTTTTTGGATCTAAAATAATTTTTTTATAATTGTGTACATCCAAAAACCTACCTTAACCAGTAGATTACCCAAGTATAGTAATTCTTTTATTTTCTTAAGTAATTTATTCAACAGATTTGCAGAAACACTTAAAATTCATGAAATTACTCTCCTTGGGTCTTTCCACATTTTTTCAGTGAATCTGCCATGACCTGTATAAAGTCTTGGAGGAATCTTTGGATACCTCTCTCAAGGTCTTTGCAGATGACTCATTCGAACACTTTTATAGACAGAGAATTGGATTCTTGCGAGGCTACCTTAATCAAATGGAATAAAAGAAGTCTGTTGGGGCCTTGTTGAGACTATATAAGTATGAGATTGCATTGGCACCTGGTGTTTAGCCAGGAAATTGCGGAATTTTTATGTGTAATATCAAGGCACATTATATTGATGGGGCTTGCATGTAGCAAAGTAGTCTCTTCTTGTTCTGATGACCCTTATTTTTGAGTTTTCAGCATATCCATGTAGTAGGCAGCGTTGTAAGTCTGTCTTGGAGGAACAAACCTCTAATGGACAGATGCTTTGCTATCTACTGCTAATTCTTGCTCTTATGAGTTACAGAGACTGGTTGATATGCCTGTCAGAGCTTCAGTGTTTTTTTGGTTTTGAATATAAAAACCAGGTTCTATCACCAGTGATAATATTGTCTAAATGGTTTTTATTAATTTTCAGTATTTTCTAAATGTTCACTGAAAACTTCTACTCAGTCAGTCATTAATGACAAATGGCACCCAGAGATTTATAATAACTAATACGCTATCACTTACAACTTAGATATACTTAAATCTCTCATCAGATTGTTGTTATAAAGAGGTATGTAAAATGTTTCTTTTGGTTAAAATATATATTTTCATAAAATTAGTTGATAATATTTTATATGAAAACATTTTTAATCATATACTTACAATATTAAATTTAAAAATGATGTCTAAGATGAATAAGGAAAGGATTTATAAAGTAATTTAAATATAAAAAACCTTTAACAGGGGATGAATTTTAATAATTCCATAAAATGATTCGGACAGAAAACAAATATTTTATCCTTGAAGTAAAATAAATCTTATATTCTGCTTATTGGTTAGATCAGATAGGTATCAATATAAGAATCATGTATAATTACTATGGTTTGCAGTAAATTTCAAGAAACTGTAACAGTAGTCTAGGGGATCTAGCTATACATTGGACTCCTGATCAGAGGATCCTGGGATCAATTCCTCGGCAAGGGACTGAGGGCCTACAGCTCCACCCAAGCTATGTGATTTATTGGGTACCAGATCTTCCCTGATGTATGAATTTTACATGCGGTCGGGTTCAGTACTGGGTGGACTAAGTGAATCTTTAGGTTGAATACTGTGTTTATGGGTTTTTTATGGTACAATAATGGACCAAATATAATTTTAAAAAAGTTTTAGCTATATTGTTGTAGAGATATTTAGAAATTTATGGCTTGAAAGTCAACAACTACAAGATCTGTCAAAACAAATATTATTAAAAATCCCAGCTGAGTAATGTTAATCTGTAAATTTATATATGGTAAAGCTATAAATAAAAAAATAGATTTGAATCCCTTATTTGACACAATTAAACAATAAAAACTTGATAAGAGCCTTATATTCTAAAAATAATGTTCATAAATTCCAATGAAGAAGATTTTTAATCCATAAATTAGCTTCAATAAACTAAATATAGAGTGTACACTATAATTGTCAATTAATATGAATGACATAACCAAAAATTGAATATCATACTCATTTTTTGACGGAAATGAACCTTAAAATTCCTGCTCCAACAGAAAATTACTTAATTCAAGGGTCAGATTGTTAGATAAATTGGTTTTTTTTGTCAATAAAAGATCAATCTGGAAATTCTAAATCCTGGAAATAAGAAACTTTTCAATACAAAATATGATCAATAATATGATCATGAAAGAAAATAATGTATTTTAGTCATACTCTGGCATAAAAAAATCATATATTACTGACTGAAATTTGTAAAAACTTAAAGCAGTCATCAGAAAAGCATTCATATAATATTTCAATCATTTCATAGACATAGATAAAACTTATAAATGTTTGTTTAGTTTGTCTAAATACTCAAGTTGGGGGATAAAAATTATTAGAAAAGAAAAAGTAACCTAATATTAGATTATACAATATCTGGCAGTCTCTTTTTTTCAAAATGTCCACATATTATGATTGTTGGCTGAATGGCTGCTGCTGGACCTTACGCTCACCCACACCAATAGCTTCTCTGCCCAAAAACCAATTCCTGAGCTATTCATTGTCCACCCAAATAGAGGCTGTGGGCACCTAGATCAAGTTCAGTGAATGTGACTATTGTTCTTTAATAAGTAAATCCATGTACGTTTTAATTAATGCATTAGTAAGCAGGAAAATTATCCTTTTATCTCTGCACAGAGAGTTTCAGGGGCCTAGAGAGTCTTGGAGAAACATGTTAATATGTGTATAATTAATCTTAAAATGTTTCAATATGTTTATCTTGTGGTGTAGGCCCTCCAAATTTGTGGTACACTCACTGTCATTGATAATTTAATGTTCTGGGATGGGGAAGTATTGTGAAATATTCTATTGCTAGATTATTACCCTCCCTGCTGTTGGGTTGCTTCAGTAAACACATCTAAAGCCTCCTCTGCCTGTGGTATGGTCACTTTTCTATTGAATATCTCATTTTCTTGAAGTAATGCCCACCACTTGATGTTTCATTGGAGCACATGAGATATCAAAAGCAGGAATAGTTAGCAGCCATAAGATCCATGCTACCCACAATAAGAAACCTGCTTTTGGAATATCACACCCACAAGTCCAAGGACGATGGGTATAACACTATACACTCTTTTCTTGGATATTGTGTTCAATTAGACTTACAGTTCCCATGTGTTGATATGAACTTCCAAGAATTTTATTTTTTTATTTGAAATTTAAATTGTGTAAATTCTTGACTAATTTATTCAAATAATTTCAACTCCAAATTTGACTTCCAAATAATTTATAACAGTAAATACACGGAATGGATTGATCAAATACACATGGCAATCGTACAAATAACAAGTAATTGTTTAATAAATGCCAAAGAAAAAGTTTGTTTCAAACCACCGCTTTATTTCAGGTACGACTAGTTTCTCGCCCAATCCCACTTTGCCAAACATCTGTGGGAGGAAAATCACACCAGTGATTTCATCCCCAAAATTCTACATCGTGAAGAAAAAGGGAGGAGGATGGACCAGAAGGAAGAGTTGGAGATCAGGAGAACAAATAAGAAACATCCTTTACTCAATGACATTCTGTTTGAGAACGTATCCCCTCTCCTGGAAGCCTCCCTAGCAATAACAGAAAAACAGAACCTCTAATCCCTTCCCCCTAACTCCCATTGATGCCTCACACTTACCATTACCCCCATTAGCCATTGACTCAACCCATACCGACCAATGAGAAATTTCCCACCCCCCTTTCTTAACCAACCTTCCAATCCCCCCCCGCTCACTAACGCTTTTTCCTGGTTTTTCCTACCCTCTCCCACATTCCTTTGTACCTAATCCCGTACTTCCCTCCCTGCCCCCTCTTTCCACATCTCTCCCATCCTTCTTGAAGAGGGTATATATACAAAGATTTGTGTCTCTAAACTTTGTACCTGAGGATGATGCCGTAGCGTCGAAACTAGTCGTACCTTAAAGTGGTGGACTGAAACAAAGTTTTTCTTTGGCATTTATTAAAATGAAATTCCACAAAGTTAAGCCTGAAACTTTGGATTTAAGTAATGGCTACTTTAAACTTTTCTTCCACAAATTTTCCACAATCTTCAGCCAACTATTTCAGAATCGAAGGGGTAGGACATATCCCTTAGGCAATATGGTGAATGCATAAGTTTTATTGTTAAATATGATGCCATAGAACTTTCAATGGCAGTAGTCAAATTGCAATTGATAAAATGCACTTTTAAAAACATAATTTGACCATGTAGCCATTCGTTGATATCAAGGTGATGGCTGTACCTGGTCCTAAAAAGGAGAATTAAGGTGTGCTAAAATACTCAGTCCAAGGTATTAAATCATATATTAATCTAGCCTCCCCGTGGCCTTAGGTATAATGAAACACTTGAATGTACATTTGTGCACCAGAGTACAATAATACCTTCCTTAACTTGTGCCTGCAAATAATAATAATAATCCATATTATATGACACTGGGGTGAGATAAGACATCCTGAGGATTCAGGAGTGAAATATGTTATTATGTTATGAAATATGTTATGAGTTACAGTATGTGAAATTTGGGTATTGATGTACCTTTTATGGTATGGGGAGTACAGATTGTACATCTGGCAGGAAGCTTGGGTCCAGTTCAAGATCTTCAAAGATTTGTTCTAAGTTTTCTGCTAGGGTTTCTTCCTGTGCCTCCTCCAGGATGGGGGCCAGGATATTCCTGGGATTTTGGGATCCAGGGATCTGCCACGACTGTGCATACGAATCTCTTTTTGTATTTGGACTGGTCCTGGTTGGGTCAATATTATCACTGCTGCTGTTCTTATTTGAGTTGGGATCATCGTTATATCCCTGACTTAAGTCCTCTGCCAGGAAGTCCTCAAGGGAGTCAGGCTCTGCTGAGTAGCACAATAGGAGCAGGACCTCTTAATCCATGATGAGAGGATGCAGGATGCATGATCAGCTCCTGCAGACTTTCATGAGCTGAACTTGAGGATATATCATTTTACATTAATAAACCAAAAATTCCTGCTAAATAATAAATACTAGAATCAGTTAGATGAAAAATGCTGACTAAATACATTTTCTTTCATAAATATAATTTAGAAAATACAGTCTTAAAATTTAGTTTTAAAAACCATTTTCTATAGAGTCTAAAAAGGAATGTTTTAAAATTCATTCATTGGTTTCTACGGCATGGGTTGTATCTCTCTGCATTTTGGTTTTCTTCATCTTCATTGGTTCTCATTTGGTTTGGAGAGTTTTGCTTTCAATCCAGCCTGCAAATTTAGGTGGGAGAAATTTTTTCAAGCTTTCTTGTCCACCTTATATAGAGCTAATAGTCTAGTACCTTATTTCTCAGCACATTGGCACGGTAATGGCACAACCGCAAAATTGAAGAGAGACAAAAGAAGAAAAAATTATTTCTATATTCCTCTAAAGCTTCTCAAATCTCATAGTTTTTCTGTGAATGTGTGTGGAAGAGTGATACTTATAATATGCGTAGCAGTATCTTACTTGACCACCGGCCAAATATAAATAAGCCAAGAAAGGTTCAAAAAATATTAAAAAACCATAAACACAGTAATCAACCCAAAGGTTGGTTTGGTAGGTGATGGTAGAGCTCACCCATGTACCAAGCCTGACGACGTGTGAATATTCACACAACAGGGTAGGGGGGCCAGTTCCTTTCCCTGTGCCTGTTATGGTTTCCCAGGAAGATGTGGTACCCGAAATATCAACTAGCTTGAGTGGAGCTGCAGGTGCCTAGAGTGCCTTGCTCGGGAATCGAACCCGGGACACTCCGATTCCAGTATTCCAACGCTCTACCACCGCGACCCATATATGTGTATATATATATATATATATATATATATATATATATATATATATATATATATATATATATATATATATATATATATATATATATATACACACCGTATATACCTTCCGTATATATATATATATAGAATTTGGCATTAGAATTTGCTGGAAACACTTCCTAAAAAGTCAATACGAAGAGAGAAGACATCTGTACTCCCTAAGAACTCCATCATGAAAACGCGTCATGAGTTAGCAAGTTCCAGGCCAAATATCAGGAGCTAGCACTGCGATACCCCCTGTAGACTTGATACCTACAAGTTTTGGCGGAATGAATTACTGAAGCCACCATTAGAATGTACCCGAAAAATCAACAAGCTTGGGTGGAGCTGCAGGTGCCCAAAGTGTTTTACCCGGGAATCGAACCCGGGACCCTCCGGTCAGCATTCCAACGCTCTACCCACTAGACCACCGCGACCTGCTCAAAAACCATTATCATCAGACAAATACAAGCTAGATGCCCAGCAAAAATTTTGTCACCAAAAGACCACAAATAGCCATTATAAGATAATTCAGGCTATGACTTGCATACATACACCTTAGAATCCAGACTCACAATGCCTGCACAATACCTAATATACCAGGCTAGTTCAATCTAGTTCATCATTATGTTATTAAAATATAGTATTAGCTTAAAAAAGTACATAACAATGGTTATGAGGGCAGAAACCTAATATATATAGTCATGAATCTTGATAAATATACTTCAAAATCCAAGTTAAAATTATACCTTGTTCAATAAATAGACAGAATAGGCATTAAAATGATAATTAAATATAATCTTTGATTTGAAAGCAATTTAAAAAACAAATTCCATATTTATTTATTCAAAATCAGGCTTAGGAAATCTAAAAAGGAAAAATACAAGACATTACTGAACATATATAAAGTTTGAAATCCCACCTGCATATATATATTATCACATACTGTGGTCTGATAATCAAAAAAACAGGGTATAAATTCATTATTGAGTGCTATTATACCATTTAAACAAGGTTATTACTGCACCTTTTCAAAGGAAGTATTATAATGATCACAGAAGGAGAATAAACCTATAAAAGATCAGGAGAAAAAACAATTAAACTTCATTTTGCTCCAGAATTAGTTTAGATGGCCATCAAACTAAGAAATATATAGAATAATGAAACAATACAATTTAGAAATCACTGTAACTGTGGTATACTAGATGATATGATCATAAAGGCAATGAATGAAACTAATATCCATTTTTTTACAATTTTTCAACTATAAAGTAAGTTCAGAGCTTTACAACCTCAAAATGACAATGTTAATGTTTAGAACCCAGGAATAAAACTTCATTTCCCTTATTGTATCTTAAACTTAGTGTAATCTTTAACAATCCAAAAATATAATCACAGGAGCTAAAACTGTGAATTATATCAAGACTGGATACAAATTCACCTTAAAAATTTTCTCAAATAGTGTATCGGTTAAGATTATAACAAGATAGGTGTTAAAATAAGGATAAATACAAATTAACAGTTTGAGTAAAATTGAAATCCGAGTAATACCTTGTGATTTTTAAATGATGGTCTGAAAGATCTGAAATAGAAAATTCTAATCAATTGTGGAACATTAATATGCCTAATATGCAAGCTCAAGCACAAAATCATTTAACTGTAGTAGCAGGTGCCTTTAAAATGAGATTGAACCCAATTTTTGCAATAATGTTCAGCTTGAAAATGCAGTCAGGGTGTTAAAATTCTGCTATTTTGATAAGGAATCCTAATAATGAGTATAAAGAACATGATTAAATGTATATGCTATTAAAACTTCCTGATGAAACCTAAAACTACTTCATTTTATGATCAAATAGGTTTTAAAATGGATATATATCAATTAGGGAGGTTAATTTTTAATATTATATTAATGTACTTAAAAGATTAAATGGCATTTTCTCTGATGAAGATGTAAAAAAATAGAATATTTAAAAAAAGATAAGATGGGTTTAGAATCAATTCCTGGGCACATACGCGATTAGAGTACACCTTAAAGACATGGTATAAGAGTACATGGTATGGGAGTATGGTTTAAGTGTTCATGGTACCAGAGTAGATGTTAAAGAAATGGTATATGCTTGAAAGGTTCAAGTAAATGATTTGAAAACAAAACTTGTGTGTTATGTCCTTGGTTTGAGTTATATATACCTTAAAATCCAAGTGTACACCTACATTTGCTTGATACATTGATAAATCAACATTAATAAACAAACAAATACAGTTTATGCTATAAGAACTATGTTTTATGTTTATAAGAGTCAATAATTGGTATAATTACACATGATTGGACAGATATAAATAGAAAAATACCTATTTTAAATGAAAGTTACTTAGTTGTTTTACCTGCTTGATATAAAAATTATAATTTAATGCATTCATGGGTATAAATATGGGATAAATATGTCTTAGAATAAAAATTATGATCCATTCTTGAACTTCTCTACTTGTTTTGAATATTTAATCCGTAATGGATATAATATAGTGGCTATTTATAGCTTTGAATCCTAGATAAACATTTATTTACTTAAAAATATGGTCTGTAAAAGCAGAAAAGAGACTTTTAACTCTATTACTGGGCCAATCCAAATCAAACACAGATAAGGCTGAGAGAAATTCAATATTTTTATCAGGAGTGCAAAAAACTGAGAATTATATCCATTGTTAGACATATTTTGCCTTAAAGTTCTTGCTCGTACTCTAAAATACTTATTTCACTGGTTATATAGTTACTAACCTCACATATATATGCATTCATTAGTTATGTAAAATAAATGAACAGAATTAAAGCTTTCCACTATGTTAAAGGGAATGATGTCAGATATTTGGAAAAATCATAATTTTATCGATACTTGGACACCAATATACCTTTATAAACATTGTTTATGCTTTGAAAAATGAAACAGTATAATTATAACCACCTATATATGTGTATTTAATGTATGTTTTTACACTTAACTGTACATTATAATCTTTCTTCCAACTGAATATTACATGTATACTATCAATATCTGATTGTGGTATAAATGGATGATTTTAAATCATATCATGGATTCAGAGAGACCTTAAAATCATGGTGATACTTTTATATTAATAACAAGATGGTCCAAAAAGTCTTTCAATGAGATTAAAATCAACTCTTGGACATAATCATAATTGTGGATATAGTTATTGGTTCAACTTACTTAATCAGATAAATATCCTCATGATGAGAATAATATATAAAAAATTAGTTGGTTTTGTTCTAAGGAAGACTTATTGTTACAACATTTTTAAAAATATAATTGCCCAAAATTGTAATGTTACCTGGTGCATTATGAAAGTAATGCAATTACGTTTTCCATTCCGATCATATTGGTTGAATTATGATCTATTTAATTGTATTAGGTGAAATAATGCCCAACATTGTCAAATTGCCATCTCAGTTGTCTCAATTCTGTAGAAGTGGCAGAATGTCAATTGTTAACCTCTGCACACCAATAGTGTCATGGAAGGCCTACTGAGTGGAAATTTCAAGTGAAATTTTGTAGAATATTGAAAATGGACCTGCTTATTTTGACAATGTCATCACTGGTGATGTAACCTGGGTTATTGAATAAGACCCAGATACAAAATGCCAATGCTCAGAGTGCCACAGCCACCAGTCCCCCAAGCCCAAAAAAGCAAGAATGAGGAAATTAACAGTGAAAACTATGATCATTTACTTTTTTGAGAGTCAAGGCCCATAATGACTTTCCTCCTTAAGAGCAGACAGTTTACGCTGCCTATCACCATTGCTGCATACCAACAGTGTCATGGAAGACCTACTGAGTAGAAATTTCAAGTAAAACCCCACAGCATAATGAAAATGAACCTGATTATCTGGACAATGTCGTCACTGGTGATGTATCCTGGGTAATTGCATATGGCCCAGATACAATACAAAGATTCTATTTCCAGATACATGAGGCAAGGATGAGGAAATCAAAAGTGAAAACTATGATCATTGTCTTTCTTGACAGTAGAGGAGTTGTCCATCAGGAGTTTGTATCTCAAGGAATGATAGTTAACAATACCTACTATGTTGATGTGCTGGAAAGATTCCAAAAATATGTTATCAGGTAGGGAGAAGACGTCTCGGCCAACTGGTAACATCATCATGGCAACTCTTCCTGCCACAATGCGCTACGAGTCCATGAGTTCCTGGCCAAACACCAGGTGCTAATGCTGACTAACCCCTCCCAGTAATCCTGAGGTTCCCCAGCAGACATCTTTTTGTTCCTTTTGATTAAGGAGGCCCTGGAAGGAACCACGTTTTCATCCAAAGAAAGATCCAAGCAGTCATGACAAAGACCTTGTGAGAGGTCCCTAAAGATGCCTTCATAGATTCATACGGTTCATGGCAGAGTGACTGAAAAAAAATTTGTAGAAGCTTTCTTACAGTACTTGGAAGAAATTAAAGTGTTTGTGCAAATACGTTCAAAACATATCTTGCAAAAAAAAATAAATAATTTCGGTATGCACCTTGTATATGTTCATAAAATACTTCAAATTCTTTTATTTCTCCTTAATGTTAGCAGAATTTTCTAGAAAGCAGGATACTTTAAGTAGAAGGGCAATTGTTCAGCTGGCAATGGGTCAATTGAATGGATTGTGCCTGGAACAGAAATTTGGATGCTTAGCCCCTATTCCTTCATTTATATCCCAAAATATGCCTTCAAAAATTCTTACTGTTCATGGCAGAGTAATTGAAAAATGTGTAGAGGCTAAATGACAGTACTTTGAAGAAATTGAAGTCTTTGTGCAAATACGAGTATGTTAAAAACATATCTTGCAAAAAATTAAAATAATTTCGGTACTCAATGGTTCTGCAATGGTTCAATGGAAAAAAGGTATGTTTTTTATCACAATACCCTTTTTTCTCTTTCTAAGTAATAATAACTTATATTTGTTGATTTAAATACATTCGCATGAATGCCCAGCAGGAGATTTAAATATTCTTGGTACATCTCACGTACATAAACACGGGTTTGCCATTATTTAAAGAAAATAAAATTTTACCTACCAATTCAAAATCCCTCCTTTGTGACATCTACTTTCATTTGGCCGACCAGGCCATGAAACCTTCCCTCCACAAGATTGTGTTTGTTAGAAAATATAATATTTACAAAAGAAAAACATTACCATGTTATTATGCGGAGAAAAGCCTTTTGACCAAGAATTTTTGTTTACGATTTTTAACAAATGTATTATATAAGAGAAATCATATTACCTTCAATTCTATTAATGATTGTCCTTCACGTTCAAACTAATTTTGTACTACCAATTATCCTTTCAGTGGAGGAAAGGTTTTCAAAATGTTTTCAATATGCATTAGACACATACACACACACACACATATACATATATATATATATATATATATATATATATATATATATATATATATATATATATATATATATATATATATATATATATATATATATAATGTTGAATGAATATTGATAATATATATTTTATAGAAATATATACTTAACCAAATAAAATTAATTAAATTTCTTACGACAAAAAATATTCACTTATGTATGCACTTATACTTGTTTGCTTAATGTCACGTAATTGATCCAGCGCCTCAACCGGCGAGTGGTGTAACTTCGTACATTTTTCATCCTTCTGTGACTGTGTTAACATTGGAGGCCATTGTATAGGAAGTGTTCCTGTTCTCTCTTCGTGTGTACTTCAAAAATAGACTTAACTTTTGGAGAAAGTTAACATTAGTTGATTGAATAGCAAATGGTGCTCTTTTAAATTCGTTTATTTTTTCTGTGAGTTTCGTGAAACACTTGCCTCAGTTGCAACCCAGTTTCCATGTAAGAAGTAAACCTTTCTTTAAGGTATGTTGAAGATATTTCATAGAGCGAAACAGTTCTTCTAGAGTTTACCCAAACTATAGGTAATTTAACAATTGTATTGGCATAGTTTTTAAAATAACTTTTAAATGGCGATGATGATAAAATCGTTGCTTCTATGTATCAGCTTGTCATTCTCATCAATGACTGAGAGAGTAATATGTGTATTCGACAATGATTGTTTTGGAATAAGGAGGGTAATATATTTTTTCTGGTATGAAGTTTGTGCATAGGGGGACTTCTTTGGAATTGAGGGAAGAAAACAATATACTTCGACATGCCGTCTGTGGTTTACGTACTCGAGGACAACCGAGGAGCAGATGGGGGAGGGGAGGGCCGTGACCTCCCGCCGGCCATATTCGAGTGGGCTTTAATTGGCGTGGGGGACGGTCCCGTGTCTGGCGACGTCCTCTCTGACCTTCGCAAAGAGCACGCACACCGCTTCGAGTCCAATCCGGGAGATGAAGTCGTATTCCTGCGGCCTAACTACGATGAGGATGAGATGGAAGAGGGCGCCGTTGTGTACCCCACGGTAAGAGTACAAATATGTCTCAACTTTAATTGATTTAAATCGGTATTATATGTAAACAACCTATAATTAATATTTGTTAAATCCTCTAGATAAATATTGTCCTTTTATTTGATCTTTTTCACAATTACTATTTTGCCTGACTCTATGGAGAAGAAAATTCTTAATATGTATCTGGGAAAATTATATTCCATGTATTTGAATCTTTTTTTATATTTACGTATGCCCAAATAATTTCATGTCTGTAACGTAATCATATATATGTTGATGATAATGAGATTTCTAAAATTCTCATATTGCTAATACTGATGATTGACAATATAATTGATATCACATTTGATATATTGCTACATATTTTCGGTTGTTTATAAATGTAATTTAGAGTGGAAATTAATGGGACTTCCCTCGAATTAATATCTACTTTTTAATTTACGGTCTATTATTCAGAGGCATAATTATTGTGATTTGCAAACACCGTTAATGGTAAACTGTATCATAATTGGAATAAACATTTGATCTTAAAGAGTGTAAATTGGAAACATTTAGTATTTTATCCATTGTCATAGGTAAACCATTGCATTTGTGGTAAATCATGTTGTTCTTTGCATTGTATAGTTACGATTTTAGGTTCAGGAATATCGTCCTACGATTATTATGCGTCAATTCCTTGAGTACTAATTATTCTGATTTCTTAGTTCGTTTTTGGTATGAATCATATTTTTGCCAATGTGTTTCTGTTTTGAAATATACCTTTTTGTTCTCTATTTAATACAACCATACCTCAACCTTACACAGCCATGGAAACCACAAACTAAAAATCCTCTCACGAGAGATTCGGAGACCATATACTATACACTTCAGTGGATAGAGAAGAAAATTCCAAATAAGCACGCTGGCGTTCGTATCTTTCTAACTCCGAGAATTTTTAGATTTGAATAATGAGTGGTTTACGCTAGAGTTTACTTCACTTTATTTACTTAGAGATCCCGCTAACTTTTAGTATTATCAGTAAAATTTCCAGCATTTTCTACATAAAAGGACTTCATTTAGCTGGCTTAGAACTTTTTGATCAAGGTAGTATACGTGTATCAAAACTTTGCCTTGAATATACCATAGTGAACTTATAAGGAAAATCTGCCAAGGTTAATGCTTTTTGGATATGGATTAACTAATGATATATAGGGTATAATATTTGTGTTTTCTGCTTTTATACAAGGATTGATTTCCTCTTTTTTCAAATGATTTAGTATACATTTTCACAAAATTTCTTTCTTAAGTGGAACTTGGAATATTTTGGAGAATCTCTTTATCTTCATCTAAAGGGCAGTCCTTTTTTTAATCTGGATATTTATTTGTGTTCTCACACCAGTTATCCGAGTACTACGCCTTTAAATGTCTGGATGCGCTGGGATTACGCTTCTTTGAAGAGGGGAAGCACAAGAAATCCGCTGAGTGCTACAAGTTGGCCTTGACCTATAGCTCTCACACTTGGGGACCCCGATTCACATTGACCCGCTTCCTTAGGATGAAGCTGACACGGACTCTAATGCATTGGGGGAAGGAACAGAGGGTCATCACGGAACTGAAGGAAGACGTCGAGAGAGAGGATTATTCTAAAGCTGCGTCAATAACCTTGTATCTTCGCTTCACCTATGGCTACGCCTTGCTTTGCCAACGGAGGGACGAGGAAGCACTCGAGTTCCTGGCTCAGTCACATTTCGGTGTCATGGATACAAAATCAGAGGTGAATGCTAAATATATATACAATATAAGAAACAAATATTTTCACACATCGGGTGTGTGAAATATCTTGAAATTGAGTCCATGGGTCCAAAATTTTTTGGTATTTTCATGAAGAAATTTCAAGAATTTCTTATGGTGTATTTTGAGCAGAATATCCTATATCATTCTTAATAATATGGTTTTAGTGTTTTAAAAAGCAATTGCTAGAAATGTATATCCTCTAACATAAATTTTAACATAAAAGAGGTTATATTTTGCATATATATAATTGCATTAATTTTAAAAGAATTTAAATCTTTTTAAACATGGTGAATGTTTCTAAAAATATATAATTTTATGTTATAAAAATTATGCTATATCTTCCGCCTACATAAGTTTAACGAAATTCATAGTAGTTGAAGAGATTATTAGGGAATACACAAAAATGTTTAGTTTTCAAATTCCTTTGTAAAAGTAATTGCAAATTGAATGATAATTGTGCAATTCCTTGAAAATATAATTGTTTGGGTTAAACTTCAGTAATATTATATGGTATTTTAACTTATTATTATAGCTACCTGGCAAAAATATTTTTACTACTATCACTAAGAATGCTTTAGAAAATCTGTAGCTATATTTTAAGCAAACGTTCGTCACAAGTCTTTTTATAATATAGGTGGAGGTAATTCGAGAAAAATATTGATACGAACATAAATAAAATGTTGATAATCAATAATTATCGAATCAATAATCTTTGATAATCAATATTAATTTCAAATTATAATTTGAAATTAATATTCTACCTGAGCGGTTTTTACGTAAATGAAATCATCTTTTGTGGTACTATCCTTTCCCTGAATTATATTACGATCAACACCAGAGTAAAAATCTGATATCACTTAAACTTATAGTAAAGAATTAAGTTACTGCCGATTGCGTAGCTTTCATAAAATTGAATGAAATTCAAGGAACTTTTCGCACCGCTGGAAATAAAAATTGTCTTTGTTCTCTTCTGAGGGATAAACAGATAATTATATTTTGCGTTATTGTTTTATTGCATCATGAGCTTTAATCCTTACATACCTAAATTCTACTTACACAATGCTCTTATGTAATATGCTGTTATTTTTTAAATAAAAAGTTTTTTCAATAATATATGAATTGATTAAAAGATCGAGTATGTTCGTTAATATTTTGAATGGCCAAAATATCCCATTAACGGATTATATTCAGACTCATGCATTAATTAAGCAGTTTAAATTAATATATCGACATAAATTTAAAAACATGTTCATGAGAAAATGATGTAACAATAATTTCACCATCTCTCCAAGTTTATATATAATTTAAAAAAAGAATATTTTGCGTATAATATTAAATAAAATATAAGTTAATATTTAATTCTATTGGCTTAAAAAGATTTCATTGTAATAAAGGAAAAGAAAGTTTTAAGTGTCAACAAAACAAGACATATTTAACAAATTATTCAATTAGGGCATAATATTTTTATTTTCAATGGCATTTTTTATACATTCTATTACAGATGAATATGAATATCCTCCAAAGGACTCTTCAAATTATCCTCAACGAGGTGAACAATGGAAATTATGCTTTTGGTTTGAATGCATTCAGATTGCTTTTCCTCACACTGGCACCTCGACTTCATGACGGATTAATTGTTTATATTGAATTCTGCGCCGCTTATTGCTGCATTCTCAAAAGGGATGGGCAAATGAATGATCTACGTGAAATATACAGACAAGCCTTATTCAGCCGCCTCTGGACCTGGTCACCACTCGCGAAGTTGCTGTTCATTGCCATAGGATGTACCTACACTGAGAACACTGATATCTGCACGGAGAATGTCGAGGTGAAAAGAATTAGTCATTTAAACTTCTTTAAGATACTGTTTACAAATATCTTTCTTTATCAAGATGATACTTTACAGCATATGATTTTGGATCTCGAAAAATTATTAGTACACTTGAAAGTATTACTGAATTAAAAAGAAGACATTTGTAAAACAAAGAAATACACGACCAATCAACACAGAACACAATCAAACTTAAAAGTACCTACTACACTACAACCTACTACTACATTTCATTACCTCACACACACCATATATATATATATATATATATATATATATATATATATATATATATATATATATATATATATATATATATATATGAGATCACTAATCGAGAGGAATATAGAATACAATCAGGACGTTTTTGCCTGTTTTGTAGATTTCGAAAAAGCGTTTGATAGAGTGAATTGGGAAAAATTAATGCGTGTATTGCAGAAAATAGGAATGGATTGAAGGGACAGGAGACTGATCCGCAACCTGTAAATGTCTCAGACTGCTCAGGTGCGAGTGGGGAACGGAGGGTCCGGATGGGCAATGTTAGGAAGAGGTGTAAGGCAGGGTTGCCCATTGTCACCGGTACTGTTCAACATATATGCAGAGGAAATAATTAAAGCGGCATAGGAAGAACTGGAGGTAGGAATGGAAGTCGGAGGGGAATTCGTAAAATCGGTTAGGCTTACTGATGACCAAGCATTAGTTGCTCAGTCAGCCAAGGGGTTGCAAGCATTGTTGAGTGAATTGGAGGTTCAGGGTGATAAATATGGGATAAGAATTAATATTAATAAAACAAAGGTTATGCGATTTTCCAGAAAGAAAAAAGCTAAGCTAAATATTAAAATCGGCGGGGAAAAAATAGAGCAGGTAGAACAGTTTACATATCTCGGAAGTGTTTTGGACCAATACGGTCAATGTGGAAGGGACGTAAGGAGAAGAATTGCGCTAGGCAAGGAGGCTTTCTCAAGGAGGAGGGAGTTGATGACGGGGACGTTTAGTAGGGATGCTAAGACAAGACTCGTAAAAGCTCTGATATAGAGCGTAGCTATGTACGGCGCGGAAACATGGTCACTGAAGAAGGAGGATAGACGTGAATTGGAGGCTTTTGAAATGTGGGTGTTGAGAAGAATGGAGAAGGTGAAATGGACCGAAAGGAAAACAATTGAGGAAGTACTAGAAATGGTGGGGAAGGAGAAGGGTTTGTTGAGAGAAATCCTATGGAGGTAGGAAAAATGGATGAAAGGCGTATTGAGTAGTTGAATATTGAAGAGGGTAATAGAGGGGGGAATGTTGGGCAAGCGAGGTAATGGAAGTAACAGGATAGGGATGTTGGACGGGTTGAAGGGAGGAAGGAAGTACACCGAGATGAAGAGAGACCTGATATAGATTAGTTTGCTTGGTGGGGAGTCACAAAATGTTTTTTTCATTCAAAAACCTACCTTAACCGGTAGATTACTCAATTATAATATATATATATATATATATATATATATATATATATATATACATATACTTGTAGACGGCACAATAGAACACAAAATAAAACTGATAACACGTAAAAGGACACTCACACTCTAGATGATTTAAGCTTCCGGCCTACTCTGAGCCAAATAGATATATATATATATATATAAACTTGATGAAAATGAATTGGTATATCTTTAAATATATATATATATGTATATATACACATAAATATATATATATTAATGAAAACGAATTGTTAAGTCTTTTCCGTACTTAAGAGGCTTACTACAATCCTACTGTAATTAAAAATTTGCATGATATATTTTATATTATTTATTCAGTATAAATTTTGTAAAACTTTGAGAATACGATGATCACATTTACAGGGTATGTCAATGGGCATTAGGTCACATTATTTATATATTCAAATGCAAAAAAACCTTTGACATTAAATGAATATGCATTTAAATTTATTCTTGCAGTGTACACGAGATTTGCAAATAATATCTTCTTGAGCAGTGTCATTTATTTCGTATTTATTACACGGGCAATGAGTAAATGTAGATTAATGAACGTTTGTGTTAATTAAATATTCCCTAGCGTTTGACCCTTAACTATCCTAACCTGGTGTGACGATTTCGCATGCTTATTATGAAATCTTTTGGTATTTTTAGTGTTTTAAAATACGTTGATTAAATACCTCTTCCATCTGTCTCAGCAGAAGTAACTGCATAATAAATATACTCTGTGAATATTACGTCACTTTATGTTGAGGGAATGAAAACCCCAATTCTAATGTGGAAAATATGTTCTATATTTAGTGGTATTTGAGACGTACCATATCAATATCTTTTCTTTAATCAAAGTATATTCTCTTTTTTATATTAAAAAAATTTGCCAACTTAATAATTTATAAAGTAATCTCGTTTCTCTTCATCATTTTTTAAATGCAAGTTTTAGTTAAATAAAAGTGTTTGGCTTTCAAGGCAGATAATGTCTTTGACAATATTCTTACCAAAGGATATCTCTGAGGGATACTTTCCCGTCTCTCGCAGCCATTACGTTTATAAAATTGAACAAAAAGAGACACTAAAAGTATTTCAAAATACATATATTTCAGAGAGGGAGTCATTCTTTTGGAAAAAGAAAAGGTCGGAATGAACTATTATTCCTCTCAGGCAATATTACGTGGTGGTTTTATAATTAAATGGATTACTTTTTATAATATTTCTCATCATAGTAGCGTAACTGACATTCACTGCAAGAATTGAACGAAATTGCATTGCTTCATCTTACTTTGAACTAAATTATCTCCTTTTTAGGGGATGAAGGAATATCTGCATGTGATAAAACATAAGAAATATAGAATACATTTGCTACTTCATGAGCTTCAACTATTGTTCCACAGTTTTGAATATAAACATAGGATGATTAAACTTCTTCTCTGTGCTAATTCTATGGTGAAACGTGCAAGAGTCTATTTGTTGTTTTATTTCCCTAGCTGGTACTTAAACTGTTTCCTATGAAGAGAGGTTTTGTGATGTCATGAGTCTAACCCTAGGATATATAATAGCTTTTTTGATATTTTCTGCTCTGATTAAATTTTTCTTTTTCGTAAAAATGGATAATATTCAAAGAACATATAGAATCGACATAAAAATGTTTATAAAAGCAAAACGAAATATAGTTAATCTTTTAGTAAGCGTTGTTTTCTTGAATATCCTCATTGCAATGACCATGTATAGGCAATCTTCATGGTAAAGGAGTACATATTCGAGTAATTGAGAATATCTTATACTGAATGTTACGACATACTACCATGAGCAATTACAAATGACATTTATCGCACAAAATATATAAGGGAACATTTCTTTTAATTTCCATAGGAAAGCAAAGGTAATCAAATAATTTTATTTTAATCTTCATTGTATTGGAAAAACAACAGAAATTTTTACATAGAAAATACAGGGAATTTCGTAAGATAAACAGCAGTTATTACTTGTCATAGATAATTTGCGTAGAAACATTCAACGCAAAATGCAATTGTTGAATTTACCAATACTATAATGGATAGATATTCATGATATAGGATATACACTAATTCTTTTCTATGCAAAAACTGACAATTTTCATTATATAGACAACAGCAGTACCATCATCATTATAGAAAATACACCACAGAAGAATTACATCGAAAATGCAGTTACAGAATATCTGATAGTTTTAATATCAGAAAATATAAAGAGAGCTTAGTCCAGCTCTGGCTCCAAGCAGGCAGTAAGTTTCGGCTTAACATTAGGTTCCCCATTAAGAAACATGATATGTATAAAATCATAACATTTTATGCCAGCATATAATCAGGGTCCTTTATGTTGACTACATCTGTTACGATTGTTTAATAACCTAATTTATATTATCACCAAAACTGAATAGATCGACTTTAATATCGAAAATTATTAAGGTATATAATGGGTGCGGGAGGCGGTAGTCTAGTGGGTAGGGCTTGAGACTACAGACGGGAGAATCCTGGGTTCAACTCCCGCGCCAGGCACTCTGGGCACCTGCAGCTCCACCCAAGATATTTCATTTTTCGGGTACCAGATCTTCCTGGGAAACCACAACCGGCACTGAACCCCATAACCTGATTGTGCATATATTCACACGACGTTGGGCTTAGTGTTGGGTGATATCTACCATCACCTATTAAACCGACTATACGGTTCATTACTTGTTAATGGCTTTTTTATGCATAGTTTAAAATTATATATTTAATAGCTTCAAATTATATTCTCCATTGGTTCCTTTGAATGTTTTTGGAAAACAATATATTTTTCCTAACTGATAATTCCTGTTGGTAATTAAAATTTTTTATGCAATATCACTATACCACAATTTGACATCCCAATTTGGAAATCACAAGAACTCTCTGAGATCTAGGGTTTCATCTTTTTGTGAAAATTGAAAATGACAATCAGTCGTACATTTTTTTAAAGCTGACTTCATGTAAACACTAAAATTTGAGGCAATATTTGTGAAACAAGGGAGATTCAAAGTATCATCATTCATTAAAGCAATTATCGTCAAGTAAATTAGTCATGCATTTTAGAAAATAATTAAAAATCTTCAAATTAATGACATAACCAAAAATCAATTTGCTCATCTCATTTACAGAGGCTAATCAATTTTCACGAGAATCTGGTTTTCTGCCGTAACATCAATTACCGTCGACTTATGGCTACTTCCACGTTCGTGTACTACTGGGTGGAAGCTCAATTAGCCCTTTGGATTCTTGAGAAGACCCACAGCAAGATCAAAGGGGCCCTTGGTTCAACTCACCCCCTCGCTATATTTTGTCGAAACGCCATCGCAAAGATAAAGAAATCATCGAATTGAAAAAAATTGTGAATAATTCCAAACAAACAATGCACGCTAAAAATATATTTATTTATATACTTTTCTCCTAACATTGTCATATTTCGTGTTGCATTTATGATTAAGAAATAAATAGCATTACCAATTAATTGTTATTGATTTATGTTCATACCAATATATTGTCATAAATTTCAATCTTATTTTGAATTATACATGAGATATTGATGAGTGATATGTCATCTTTTTTGGTCAGATTTTCCATTACGCTGATGACATGATGATTGTAATTTAAAAATTATAATTTTTCTTCTTCATTAATTATGTCCTTGAAAATGTATTCAATTTTTTATTCTTTGTCTTTTTTTGTTCTTTAAATATCTTTTAATTTGTATGAGATTACATCTGTTTTCTGGAGATAAATTAACTATATTTGTATACTGCATTTAAAAACGATTATGTAAGAAAAGTAAATTGCTTATGAAAATTAAAATCGAAATAAAAAGAATTATATAAAAAGGTAATGTAAAAAATAAAATAAAATTATTTTAACACGTCAAATGTTCTTTATACTTCCAATAATTTTGTTGTGTCTAATAACCTTAATAACGGCCTTATGTTGCTTTATTATACATTATTTATGACGCTGGTTACCTCTAGATCTGATCCTTGAACAATTTAACTGTTTCCAAAGTCAAAATAACTGCCTATCGCATGACTTTCTATGGAGCATTTGCCATTACTATTCCTGAAAGAAAGTAAAGGTTCCTGTGGCTAATGAGGCCTCTATCATAAGTTGAGGTGCCACGAGCTATTGGTGTTCATGGTTACCTGCTTGTCCTCCCATGGAAAACAAACATTATGTCGGATATGATGCGTGCAGGGAGAGATTCGTATTTTAGCCTGCTATTGGGATTATATTTCGTATTTAAGACCAAAAAACCATAATTAATAATCTCTAAATCAGGCTATTTCTGATTCATAATAATTAAACATCTACAGGTAACTAAATGCACGCGGGGTAAATTATTAATTTCATATAAAAAACATGTTATCTGAAATTTTTGATGACCTATTTGAACTATATATATACTATATAAACCATTTTATATAGACAGATTATATGAGAGGGCTGTTTACTAAAAATGTAACAATTTGCATTATAGGCTAAATGTTTTCTAATTTTTGTAAAAACTCAATGCTTATATTTTAAATTAATTTTTTAAGAGGAAATCAGAAATAAGATTTTAAAAAATATAACAATCAGGCCTTAAATTGTTAATTTAATGAAATAGAAACAATTTAATTGATATTTTAACAGTGAAAATTTATTGGATCAAGATAATATTCAAAAAGTGTAAATTATTTATCAAATAAACAAACTTTTTTGTGAGTTTTTCTGAAAATAATTTGACAACAAAATTTTAGTTATATAATTTTATTAAAAAACTGTACAAATTGATTTAAACTACATCCAACTCCCTGGATATCATTGAGACCAGGGGAAAAACAAAAGATTTGATCAATGCAATTGACCATTGCTACGTGCCAGTGTAATCCTTGTGAAATCCTTTCTAAGGATTTTTTTATAAGATATGGTACTTTGTGTGGTAGATGAACAATAATGTGCTGACTTTCTGTCGATTTAATTAAGTCTTCTCGGAGTTGAAAGAGTACTGGGAACTGGACCTCAAAGTCAATACTAATGACTGTGACACATGGCTGTACTCTCATTGAACCTAGTGATCTCACCTTATTCGCAATAAACATTCCTTGGAGACCAATTCTTATCTGACCCGGGTGAATTAGGGATATGTGTACCCTGTAAAACGGCCAATATTCATTGCATTTCCATGTTGTAATGAATATTTGAAATGTACAGAGAATGTGTAATTACAAGGAATAAAGTTAGATTTTTTTCAGAATGGATATAATTTGCCCTACAATCCAAAAATTCAATATAATAACTTTCAAAATATAAAACAACACAATATAAGAATCAATTTTTCGGCACTTAATGTAATTTAAATTTCATACAGAAATTAGTTTTTCAGGTTAAATTACATTCCCTATTCGGCAAGGACAAAAATTAATTACTCTGTTGCCGGAATCAAGCCGCGCCACTGACTCAGTAACGTTATCTGAGCATTATATTTACACCAATGATGTCGGAAATAGTTTGGTGCACATCGTGAAACATCACTATTCTATGATTGGTCAATTTGTCACCACAAAAAAGTGTGCAGTGGGTAACTTCTCATGCAAGTCACTCACATCCGTTCGAGGAATTCCAGGTCCTAAAGGTGCGTATGATTGATTGACGACATAGAACAAGAATAAATAAGGGTATCGGTCGAATGATGTCACCTAGCAACACGTTTATTTCGTCACCCGGATGTGAGTGGGTGCTGTTTCCTAATCAAAACATGAGGGCGTAGGTGGGACGTATTTGCTATCAGCCAATGACAGTACACATTAGCCGAGTAACGAGGCGTATATAAGTCGGGCAGATACTGGCTGAAGTCACTTGGGCGTTGACGTCCAGGGCAGGAATACCTCGGCAATATAATAGTTTCAGCATTGTCCACTGTGGCAAAGTTATTCTTAAAATACAATAGTTCCTAAGCTTCTCCCTCCTGAAGCCTTTAAGGAGTGGTAACACAAATATATAGCAACTACAGAATGGCTAACGAGTTATTACCTCACAAAGTTCGTATATCAATTATCAATGATAATAATAAAATATTTTTTCGTTATATTTTTCCATTAAACTCGTAAAATATATGTATATTTATTATATATTACGTATTAATATGTAATTTATATATTTTTACATGTGGTCATTCTAAATATGTAATATTCTCCTGAAGGCATCGATAATGTAATCAAGTTTAATTTTGTAGATCAATATTTATAATTATTGTTTGCAGATTATTTAAGGAAACAAGTAAAAATGTTACATCCATACTAAAAAACTTGTACTTTTCCACAGATTTTATTACATTGTTTGGAGATGAGAAGGCACTTGGCTAACCCTAACACGACCCTTTGTATTGAGCAATTGCTCCCATTCCTCTCCCCACTCCTCTCTGAGGAACTAGCCCGGAAATGTTCAAAACAACCTCTCAACGCACCTGAGGTCCCCCAACCCTCTCAGGTCCTTCCACCCCTACCCGCCCCCAATCTGTTCTGAGGGTATATATATATATTCTGGCACTGTCTGTTTAGCATATCTCTACCTGATGATGCCGCAAGTCGGTGAAACTGTTCGTATTATACAATAAAATTTGTGGAAAAGTACAAGTCTTCATTTTTAGTGTACATATTAAATATTTCCACAATATGAAACCTGAAAAAATGAGATATAAAATATAAAGAAGATTTGAGGGAGTGTTTAACGCTACCAGTTAAAAATTGGGAAAATTTGGTTAAATTTCACAAAGGATTATCGATTACGGCGTTATTAGAGAGTTATAATCCTTTCTTTAAAAAAAAAATCCTTTCAAATCCATAATAGTGTTTGATGTAAAACATAATAAATAATTCGTAGTTCTTGAATAATAATTATTATCGTAACAGTAATGGCAGCAATTAATATTTTTAAATATTTTAATTTTGTTAATAAAATAATAGCTCAATCGTAAAGAGAGACTAGACTGAAGAGAATGCCTTTATATCGATGCAATGAACTGTGTGATCTTTACCCCTACGAATTCTAATTAATATCTACCAAGTTTTATTGTGTAGATTTCAATGTGGACACAATGCAAAAGTCCCCACATTCTACATAAGTTGTTTTCTAATATGATTTTGTGGAAAATTCAATTCCAAATAGGTCGACTTTACAAAAATCTGGAGTTCATCATCGTGGTAGGTTAACAAGTGTATAATCATGTAAAATGATTCCCTTATTTGGTTGTAAAATTTTGTGGTTTTCCAAATATAGGGATTGGTTCATTTGTAGATGTAAATATTTGTTTGCTCATATTCATAAGCATAGGAGTGAAATAATAGGATGGTATTCACCTTGTATAGTTATCGTTTAGGCTAGCTAAACATTTACATGACATCAAATGAAAAATGAAATTCATTTGTGTAATGCAATTAATATTAATTTTTCTTTAAAGTTTCTAACCATTGCTGAGTGAATTGGGGGTTCAGTGCGATAGATATGGGATGAGAATTAATATTAATAAAACAAAGTTGTGTGGTTTTTCATAATGAAAAGGCTACGCTAAACATTAAAATAGGAGGGGAAAAATAGAGCAGGAAAGAACAGTTTAAATATCTCGGAAGTGTGTTGCACCAATACGGTCAAAGTAGTATTGGGGACGTAAGGAGAAGAATTGCAATGCTAGGCAAGGAGGCTTTCTCAAGGAGGAGGGAGTTGATGACGGGGACGCTGAGTAGGGAGGTTTAGAAAATATTCTTAAAAACTCTTATGTAGTGTGTAGGCGCGGAAAGGTGGTCGTTGAAGCAGGAATATTGACGTACATTGGAGGCTAATGCAGATATGGGAGTGTGGCGAAGGATGGAGAAGGTGAAATGGACCGAAAGGAAAACAAATGAGGAAGTTCTGGCGATGGAGGGTGAGGAGAGGGGTTTGTTGAGAGAAATTCTATGGAGGCAGGAAAAATGGATGAAAGGCGTATTGAGAGGCAATGGTAGGATGTTAAAGAAGGTAATAGAGGAGAGAATATTGGGAAAGAGAGAAAAGGGTAGAGACAGGCTTTGGATGTCTTATATAGGCCATGAAGGGAGAAAAAATGCAAAGAGATAAAGAGGGACCTTATGTAGAATAGGTTGCCGGTTTGGGTTTTGTTAAGAGTCACAAAATATTTATTTGATAATTGTGTCCATCCATTAATTAAATGTACCTTAACCGGTAGATTACTTAATATTAGTCTTCCCGTTAATATCCCATGTAGTCATTTTTGATCCTGATTCTCGGGATTTGAGGTAATTATACCCTACCACATCATTTTATATTTAAGATTCATTCATTCTTTAAACGAAAATGCAGCAGCTAATGTTTTGTGGTTGATTATTCTTTTTTGTGGAAAATTAATTTTAAACATATTTAAATTTATAATAATTTAATTTTAATTAACTAATAAATTTCGTAAAATAAACTACAAGTGTTAATAATTTTATTATCACATTTTATCACAAAATTTGTTGTCCCGAATATCCATGAAAGATAATCAATGCATAATGATTACGAAATTAACATATTATGCCGAAACGCAAATTAGACATAAATGACATTATTTATGATGTTGTTTCAGCAGTCATTTATTTATATGGTGCTATTAAAGGTTGATTTGTGTTTTTAAAAGGATGAAGAAGGTAATTTTATATATCAGGAATGCAAGGTGTTCTTTTATTTGTCAATAATTCAGAGAGACTAAGTTTTCATTAAATTTTTCAATTAGTTCTGAAGAAAGCATTGTAAAATATTTTCGACAAACATTAATTTAAATTTGAAGCACAATAACGCAAAAATCAAATTTTCAAAATTCACCAAAATTAGAAGCGAAAGAACTCATTCATATTTTTCTTTTAAAAATGCTCATTCCAAGCCATGTCATAATAAATTTGAACCTCAAAGGGAATGTTACAACTACTAAGGAAAAGGCGTATCAGACCCTGATAAGACCAATTTTGTCGAACGCATCTCTAGCATGGCGACCCTCATGAAGAAGGACAAATCAAAAAACTAGAAAAGGTGCAAAGAAAGGCTGCCCGATATGTACTGGGGAAGCATAGGAGGATGGATAGTGTGTCTGACATACTAACAACGCTGGGTTGGGAACCTTTACAAACTAGAAGGAACGTAAGCAGACTTTTTGGAATGTTCCGTATTCTGAATGGGGAGAAAGCTTGGGCAAATCGAAGGAAAGAGGCGATGAACCCGAATTTTAAAGGGAGAAATGACCACAAATTTAAGGTAAAATGCCGGGCCCAAAGAACGAATAAAAGAATTTCTTTTATAAATCAATTATTGACTGTAACAAGTTACCTGTAGAAATGTTAAAACCCTTTCCTAACAGAATGCAAAGTTTTAAGAATACAGCTTTTCACGATTTCCGTAATCATTTGATTGATTTGTTGTGTACAATTAAATGTAACAGCATAATTATTCTCTAGTTGACCGTGAAACATATGTCAATGAGATGGGGATTTCTTTTTTTTGTTTTACAGATTGGTGTTTGGAAATTTCCTTAAAGTGTATGGTTTCTGACTGATTTTATTTATTATCCTTTGTGATATTGATTGGATTTCAAATATCATATTCTGTTTCCAAGGCAATTTTATTGTAATACTTGGAACTTGTGAGCCACCTGACATTTGTCTATTTGCACGTGTAAATTTTAGATATAATAATAATTATATTAATAAATAGTCATTTTACCAATATTTTAGAAGCAAAATCTTAAAATCACCTAGATGTTTATGTATAGACCACCTCTTTTCCCTTCATAATCTTGGGTAATCTTTTTTCGTGGAATACCGTTATAAAATTTTCCATAAAACAAGGGAGTTCAAGAAGGAGAGGAAATGGTACAACTGGGCATAGGTTGGTTCATCGTGGTATTCTCGTAGCAGAAAGTGGACGCGATCTGGAATATCCCCACTAATGCTCATGAAGGTGACAGGGCAATGAGCGTCAAGTACGCTTACAGGGGTTTGAGTACGTACTGAAACATAATCCATTTGGAGCTAGGACGTTCTTCTTACAGTTTTTGGTCAATTTGTCGCCGATAAATGGGGAACGGTTAATCCATCTACCCCGAGATCACTAAGTCTTAATTTAAAACTGTTGAAATGATAAAGTAGACATCTGTTTTTGTGTAAATTGGAAAAATGGTCATAATAAGTGATAATAGACGGACAATTATTATTAATTCATTACGATTGAAAAAAATAGCACTTCACAATGTTTCAAAAATATTTTTTTCTATGTAAATGTTTTTTTCTACAAATTCTACAAAAATGTTTTTTTCAATTCTACTTAGGATTAGTGGATTGAATGGCATTACAAATGCAATCAGTTTAAGCATAATTCCGAAGGATATTATTGAATACTCTTCTGTTAAATAAAGGGTTCAGAACTATTTAACCATCATAGTGAAAAATTATTTTAGAAAAGGTCCTCGGCATAAAAAACTTCTTGAATAAAAAATTCCAATTCCTAATTAGCCAAATAAATCAAATTCAAAATGAAATTCAGTTCCGTTAATAAGGTCAATGCTCACGACTTGCGTAAGATTAAATTTTTTATCATAAATCTGCAGTAAAAAGGTTTAGCTTTCCATCAATTTTATCACAAATTTCTCTTTAAAGCAATTAAATAATTAGCTTTCCAAAAAAAGAGGCAATTATTATCCTATAACAGTAGTCCCTGCATGGGTCTAGGCCTAGAATTTGTACCTTTGAAAACGTTGTAAATTGAAAATCTAATTGAAAAATGAGTTACGCTTTCATTCTAAAATGGAAAATCGACACTTTATTTTGTTTTTAGATATTTTAGATGACGAAATAGTAGAGTTCGGTTCCATTTTTCATATTTTTTGTAAGATAATTGTTATTTGGTTGGTAATAAATTAAGTGAAATACTTATTATTTCAGTTATAATTAAATTGTTAATATTTGAGCAAATATTATACTAACCCTTGAGTCTTTTTGCCATTTTTCATGAAATTTATAGTGGTCAGGCTCGTTTTGTTAACTGATGCCATGGAACGTTATCTTTTAAAATGGAGATTTAATGTCTGTTCATCAATGGGGTTACAATAAATGGAAACTCTGCTGATAATTGTTTAACCTTTTCAGTCAAAGCAAAGCTGTACTTAAGAAACAAGTTTTAATGCTAATTGTAGGTCCAAAAAAGTTGTAGTTTCTTGATGGTGCAAATGAGAAGAGATATAAGAAAATTTTTCAGGCAATGGGATAATTTGAGTGGGTTCCAAAATTGACGCCAACCAGGAGAAACAGGAAACATATTATTTTATCACTGCCAGGTTAAGAGAGGGCAGAAGCACCTAGATTACCATGTATTTATATGAAATAAAATAGAATGATATGAAATACACAAAATGAGTGAAAAGAAATGATTACAAAATTTCTAGTTGTAAAAATATTTAACTTCTTTATGTATCACTTGATATTTATGCTCTAAGCACAAGGGAGTATTTTTTCATTGTATCATTCGAAACATAACTAATATTAAACGTATTCAATCAAACTTAAAACTTATTTATTTAAATTTTTCCTTACCTTGAATACGTTGGTGATATCCCTTTAACACCTTGATAAATTTACTGTGTAGAACTATGGACACATAAAAAATAAATAAACATAGTAACGGTCATTGAATAATGGGGATCATATAACCGAGCGCGCAAACTTGATTGGCATTAAAATGCAAATGGGCGGAATGAATCAAAGTTACAAGTAGACTATTGACATATGATCGAATTAGTTAGTAAATATACTTAGCACTTTCCCAGAGCACGAACTATAATTAACCACACGAAATATTTTCAAAGTCATATAAAAGAAAATCCAAAAAATATGCAGAATAATGAGTAAAAAATGGAGCGATGAATCTAAAACATGAAAGGCATAATGGTGGAAGAAAGGATTATGGAGAAATAAGTTTTGGAGATAGCTGTTTTGGCTTAAATCAGTATCCTTTATGAATAAAAACGTACAATATATAAAAGAAATGTAATAATTCAGTACATCATAGCAGATACACTGTGAACGTTATAACATTTTCATTTTTACATTAAGATTACGTCATTTATTACCTCAGAAGAACCTTGTTATTTCCTCATGGTCATTAAACTCCTGCCTCTTGCATTCCATTTCCAAATAGTCACATAACCATAAACACAGTAATCTACCAGAAAGTCGGTTTAGTAAGTGATTGTGGAGTTTACTCATTTCTAAGCACGTAGGCGTGTTCGCACATCAGGGTAGGATGGCCAGTTTCTTTCCCTGTGCCGGTTATGGTTTCCCAGGAAGATCTGATACCCGAAAAATCACATTATTTGGGTGGAACTGCAAATGGCCAGAGTGCTTTGCCGGGGAATCATATCCAGGACCCACCGATCAGTAGTCCAAAGCTCTACTCACTGGACCAATGCGACCCACACTGTTATATCTCTATATCAAATATCATAGTTGTTATATATATTAATAAATAGAAAAAGAGATATATCTGAAAATATGTCGATGATATGACTATTTGATGCACATCAAAGAAAAAATATAAATGATAAAGTAATTTGATAACCAGTATAATATCTTCATGTCTTTCCATCTTGTTGTTAAACTCACTCATATAAAATTCTTCGGAGCGATTCCACAAATCATGACTATAGAAGTTTATCGAAGTTTTTAGCCTTACTATGTCAGCACACAAAAAACACCGTTCCCTTATGTTATTCGGCGAATTCAAAATGGTGTATAAGGGCCACTGAAAGAGTTAATACGACGGATATATGTATTAGCATTAAAAAATAATAGGGAATATACAATATGAATATGGAATTCTAACCTTCAAGGGATGATGAAAAATACTGTTTCTTGTAAAATTGAAATAATAAAATCCCCGCTTGTCTAAAAGGCAATTTTTTAATTTGCTTTATTAATGTATTTTTTTAGGATGGTGATTGCTGTCAATCATCAACATTTTATATCATTAAGGAAAGGAGAAGGATTATTATGTCAAAGAAATATCTATGAACATGGAAGAATGCCCTAAATTTGTTCATTCACTGAAAGTAAACTGCAAAGATTCAGTTGAAACCTCCAGCAAATTAGCCATTTGACATATGGTTTGAAATTTGGTTAAATGGCTGGAGAAATGTTTTGCTCACGAAAATCTAAAATTAAATATGCAAATCAATATAGGAATAGAAATAAATTTAAAATGAAGATGTTCACATGAATATCATAATAATAACGTGGCTGGTTTTGTAGATAATTAATTTAAAGTGACGTGCCGAAAACGCCGAAAATGCCGAGTCCATAATGGATTTTCAAACCAATGAATTTGTGCATAGACTAAAAACTTAATATGTTATAAAATTATATTTTGGCGGTAGTCGGTTAAGTCACTCATTTTTCTTGTAATGGCTTACATTTTAGTAGTTTTACTACTATATTCCAAGAGTTATATTTAAGATTTCAACTTCTTAATAAAATTTTAGGAGCTATTTTTTAGAGAATATAAAAGAATAGATATCATGGAATAAGAAGCAAATGAATTTACATAAGACAATTTGCAAAATTTGTACTTACATTCACGATTTAATAAAATTTACTCGTTAGAGTTATTTCTTAAAAACATAAAAATCTCACAAATAAATTACCGTTTGAATTAAAGCCGAATCAAGTTCGACTGTAAGATTAGAAATACTGCATAGCTGGGGATATCATTAACACTGAGCCATTTTTCATCTTGTTTAATAAACTGCAGGCTTCGAAACACCTCACTACGGCATCTGTAATTGTGATTGACGAAGCAGTTTTAGTTTGACACAATCTATTGAAGGATTAGCTGTGATATATTGGTTTACGGTGGTCCTAAATTCAACATTACAGTTAAGAAATATAATTATAAATTATCCTTAATTGTAATTGAACTAAATTGAACAAGTAATCGTCATCTATAACTTTTGACATTATATTCATTATTTCTTTTTCATTGTCTTATGAAATGTTGAGAATTTTAAATAATATCCTCCTTTAAAGATCTACTTATGAAGGTGAAAGAGATAAAACTCTGTGACTCAATGGCTGAGAAAATAATTGCTTATATTTAAAGTCTACAAAATAAATACATTCAATTTGTAAAGAAATATATACAAATATTTACAGTATATATTGTGTTATAACCATGTGTGAGCTACAATAAAACAAATCCTCAAAAACCTTTAAGAAAACAACTTCATCCCAAATATTCTTGTTTATTACAGTGACATATATTTTGCAACCCATTACGTTGCCATGAATTATTTCGAAATATATTTAAAAGAATTAATAACATAAGAATACCCATAAAACTGTGAAGCGTCTTTCGAGCTATGCAGTTGAATAGAAAAATTGGTTGAGAAAGAACGTAGTTGAATTTGAATAATATTATATAATGTCACCCACACTACTACATTTCCAAATTCCAAGACGCCTTCATAGAAAAACTATTGCTTCGAAATATGTAGATTTTAATGTTTCTTACATTTTTCGATACTGTCAAATTCACGTTTACAACAATAATTCAAAAACCTTAATATCACAATTTGCAGATGAAAGGTAATAGATGTTATGAAAACGTTAAGAATTGTTAAAACGTGTGCGTAATGACCTTTTGTGGGTTTAACCGATAAATAGCAATGGAAGATTAATCTTTCCGGATTTACTTACCTTACTTAGAGAAGGAAATCGCTGTACTTACCAGTCTATGGCTTCAAAGTAGAAGTGATTTAAGCATGTCGTTGCGCGACTTATATACGCCTTCTCTCCTCTGCTAAGGGGAAACCTGATTGGCTAGAGTCTATCTATCCCACTTGCGCATACATTTCCTGAATGAGTGATTAGTAAAAAAACCCACACTCATCCGCTTGAGAAATGACACGTGTGGTGAAGTGACGTCAAACGATCGGTACGAAAATGCATCTTTCAACAGTGATGTCATACTCCAACGTCTATTTACGTCCTTAAATTCCTTGAACGAATGTGAGGAGATGTTGTTTAAACAGTCACCCAGAAACTGCTAATGTTGTTTAGATAGGCACTCAAATTAAACAATAGGAGCACACAGCAGCATTGAACAGACTACCATTTAAGGCAGGCAAGAACAAGCATCAATACCTCTACCTAGAAGGCTTCTACGACATCCAAACTTTTATGTTATTACAAAGTGTGTGCCGAAAGCGAATCTCTTTGCTCCGACCGTGTAATTAAAAAAATGAGTGACGTAACGCGATTTATTGATCTATTGTTACCAAAAACATTTAATTGATACTATCCAAATGATTCCTGAGGCTTTTAGGGACCTTTGTCGTACCTAGTCATAAGTATCAAGGTGGTTTAAGTCCTTTAAGGGGGTTGAATTATTTCCGGACCGCACTCTCTATAGCATGCTGTGAGGAACATTCATGTTCTTTCGAGTCGTTTTATTGCTAAAATTCGGTAAAAGTTATTAGTAAAACCATTGTTATTTGTATGCATATATTTTCTTACTTTGACCATAGTCTTAGAGGGCAATATTGGTGAATGAAAATATCAAAGTAAGATTAATTCATTGGACAATTTGGAAATAATTTGAATAAAAAAGGCTTTTCTCATCCATGAATTAAAAATATCCCTATAGTTAGAAATGAGACAACTACTTGGAGAAATGCTGAAGAAATGGAAAATTTGTTAGTGACAACTAAATTATCATGCGTTCAAACAGAATGCTGATTCAACCTATCGATTTAAAGAGTGCAATTAACAGTTAATCTCTTCATTTGTTGTGTACTTCTACAGTGAAGATGCTCATTCAAAGAACTGTAAATATCACGAATTTCGGAATATATTATTCTAGTCCCTGGGTTCACAGGAAAAAATAATAATTCATGCGTTTCCTCGTTTCATGCGAGCAGTCCTCTGAATAGGATTGCATATTTATGTAATTTTTAATAATCAATGCGGCAATTACTAATGTTACATTCATTTAAAAAATTTTAAAAGCGTCATTTCCTATTGCATCATCAAGTGTTGTCTCTAAGATTTTGATTTATATAATGTATAGAAAAACTTAAACACCTAATTCTAAACCACTTAATTTCATATCAAGGAAACAACTACATATTTTTACATTTACATTTATTCTTACATGTTTCATTATAATGTCTGTAGGATTATGTATAGGAAAATTAATTATCAGAAGGACAATCTAACTAAATAGATTAATAATGGTTTTGCCCCGAATACCACCACAATTTTCTGTTGGATGCTTTCAGAGTTAGTAAAGCTACTGAGGCCTCCGCTTAAACTATGAAATGTTGTGAGATTTTAATGAACAAATTGTTTTGGAAAATCACCGTCCATAAAACGTCACAGGCATTTGTAGTCGTACGTGATGCGCTAGAGTCCAAAAGGTTACCGAAAACTTTTAAATAATTAGGCCTTTGACAATTTCAATGAAACTGCAGGAGATGCAACAGCAGTTATTTTAACGGGGTCTTGTTATTTAGTTTTCAATATTTAAATTTCAAGAAACTGTAACAGTAACTTTAACTGAGTCACCCGCTATGTGTGCATTATAATGTAGCCATTTCAAAGAGTAAAAATCATTCGCCTTGACCGGGATTCGAACCCGGATCCCTCGATATCCGGCCGAGTGCTTTAACCACTTAAGCTACCGAGATGTCCTCTTACACTCTGAAATTTTTGGGGCTTTAAAGGAACAAGATATTATGACGAAATACCGTACATACAATGTAACAGGCATTCGTAATCGTGCGCGACGCGCCAAAGTCCACGATGTTAATGAAGCCAATTTGAAACACTTAGGCTGTTCATACCTTAGACGAATTTCAAGAAACTGTAACAGTAACTTTAACGGAGTCACCCGCTATGTGTGCATTATAATGCAACCATTTCAGAGAGTAAAAATCATTCGCCTTGACCGGGATTCGAACCTGGCGCGTCGCGCACGACTACGAATGCCTGTGACATTGTATGTACGGTATTTCGTCATAGCATCTTGTTCCTTTAAAGCCCCAAAAATTTCAGAGTGTAAGAGGAGGTCTCGGTAGCTTAAGTGGTTTTACTTTTTAATAAACGTTTTATTTATCTCTCTATGTTAATATTGCTGGAATACTGAGATAAAAGTTGAATATCCGCGTCATTGCACGCATTGGTGATTTTGTCACAACGAACGTGTTGAAGGTGAATGAACAACCTGTAACCGTTGCGTGTTCACTAGGAATATTTCTTCATCTACGGAGATTATCAACCTTAATCATGGTAATGGTTTCCGAGACATCCTTTACAAATCCCGGTGGAAAAAAATAATTCCGTATCCTTCCTGCGTGGAGCGCCGTATCGTTAACTCCTGATGTGACCATCGTTCATGTATCTAATGTAGCAGCCATTGGCAAACAAAATATACATGATTAAATAACGTCCTATATCAAAAAATTACCAAGGTCCATCTATACTTTTCTTTTCAGAAATCACCCCATTCTAACTAGTATCATGAATAGCAAAAAAAATTATTTTACTCATTTCCGACCCTGTATATAATTGTATTAATATATTTAATGGGTATATGAAAACTATAATTATTAGGTGACAATGTTGAAATTAAATAATTAAAAGAATGTAGTTTTTATGCGTTTAAAAAATTAACAATACATAAAATGAACAAGTAAAATAAACCCCTAGCTAGAAGGTTGAATAATATCTTAAAAAACAATTATCCTAAAAATATATTTTAGCTTGTTTCGCGCCCTCTACCGTCAAAATTCTCCGATGTCGTGTCTTTGCACTTCTTCGAACCGAGTGCAATTGACTGTGAAGGATCACCACTCCCAGGAGAAACCCCACACTAAAGGATAACACGTCCAAGATATTCCAATATATGAAAATATATTGAATTAAATAAAGGGAATTAAAAATATTTTATATAAAAGACATAAATTTACATTTATATTTTTTTGAATTTTGGTTTTTATATATTTATTATTTTATTTATATTTATTTTATTTATATATTTTATTTATATTTATTTTATTTATATATTTTATTTATATTTATTTTATTTATATATTTTAATTATATTTATTTTATTTATATATTTTATTTATATATTTTATTTATATTTATTTTATTTGTATATTTTATTTATATTTATTTTATTTGTATATTTTATTTATATTTATTTTATTTGTATATTTTATTTATATTTATTTTATTTGTATATTTTATTTATATTTATTTTATTTGTATATATTATTTATATTTATTTTATTTGTATATATTATTTATATTTATTTTATTTATATATATATATTATTTATTTTATAATTTATTAACCAGAATTATTATTCATCTAACTGTTATCAGCAGAACTCCTCGTGTGAATGTCCATTCAAGTTAGTGACAGGGGTTTCGACAGACGTTAATCCCCTCAACTTACTATCTTTCGCATGATGTCATCTCCAACTCTCGCTCCGATAAAAAGATTCCATCTCTATGACATCACTCTCCAGACACACAGCGGTTGACATGACCTCACCGCAGAGACAGCCAGAGCGTCACGGGCTATAATACAGTAGTGGAGACATTTCGTTCTTGAACCATAAGCTTAAATGATCAATTTCCAGTTCATTTATTTCACCATAGTGTATCTAACAGTTTTGGAGAAATAGAAAATAATTTATACATATTTAAATAATTACATATATCTTTAATCATAATTAAAATATGTAGTTAGAATAAGATAAACAGTCTAAATAATATTTTTAAATTAACATGAATATAACTTAGCGTCTCTTTTCATATTTGTTCGATAAAAATATTAAACTTTCTTGATAACAATAGTTTTTAGAATTTCAGATTACTTAAACAAAGAATAATAACCTCTATGCATGTAAATGTACTAAAATATCGAAAGGGAATAAAAATCTTTTTGATAAATGTTTTTCTATAAATTACTAGTAAAATATATTGCGCAGAGAGCAAATGTTTTGATAAATATGATATTTGGAAAAAGTAAAACAACGGTTGTTCACATTGTTTACTCTTTATTTCAACAAAATTACATAATCATGTCAATTAAATATTTGGTTAATGTATTTTAAAGTTATTTTACTGATATTACGAGGCGTGTTCATAAAGTAAGGCCCGTTTTGTCACAGGAAAATATATACTCATATAAAACACATTTTATTGGCACTATTAGTTAGCTACAAACCTACTTCACTTATCTACATAATCGCCGTTCACTTCTAAGCATTATTCGTACCGCTGCACCAGCTTCTTTAACCCCTCTGCATAGAAACTCGCCGCCTGAGGGTTAAACCAATCGACAACGCCATTCCTGAGTTCCTCTTCGGTTTCGAAACGTTGTCCACCAAATCATTGTTTCAAGTGCAAGAAGAGGAAGTAGTGGCTGGGTGTAAGGACAGGACTGTACGGTGGGAGGTTTAAAGAGTTCCCAACGACCTAAAATTTCTCGTCCAATAGACATTCTTTGCTCTTTATGGTGGTCGGTGAGCATTTTCAGTACCCACCTTGCACGCAATGTGGGTGGCATTGTGGTATCCTAGGTTTTCCGTAACAACATTGTAGACAGTAGTGCGTCCAAGTTGAGGAAATTGTTCAGCCAGGCCATTAATTGTCAATCGACGATCAAATCGCAGTTTTTGTTCCACTTGCGAAATAATTTTATCGGTAAGAATACTCGGCCTACCACTTTGCCTTTCGTCATGGACATTTGTTCGTCCATTTTTAAAACCACGGCAGCATTGTCTAACCTTTCCTTCACTCATAACTGTAGTTCCATAGACTAGGCATAATTCCCGATGAAGTTCAGCAGCAGACAATCCTTTTGCATACAAGAATCGTATGGCAGAATGCACTTCACAGCTGGCGGGATCAACGATTGTCGCGGACATTGTTGTTTGCATGCACGGACAAGCAAACGACTTCTGAAACAAAACAAATGCTGCTATAGTTTCTCAATGAATCAGTAGATGGCGCTACAGGAGAAAAACTTTGTTCTGAAGCGCCAATATTTAAATATAAGCAAACGGTACTTACTTTAAGAATACATCTCGTACCTCGTATATTAAAGGTGAAATACTCACCTTGCGTAAACGTAAATCTTCAAATAGTATATTTCAACATTTTCCAGAAAATATTTTTCACACATTTAGATATTGATTAAACTTAGATGTATTACTTGTTACATGTCATATAAAAAAGAAGAGCAATACTTTTTACCCAATTTGAATATTTTTGAAAATAAATATCTTTTAATATTAATTAATATTTTCACCCTATCGATGAATCAAAAATATTTAGCAAAATTAATGTCTGCCTTATGGATGCAGGTATTTGTTTAAAGTTTCTCCTTTAAATATATTGTGTCCCACCGAATCTTCCATTAAACCGATAATAAGAGGCTAATGACGCTAACCAGTATTGAAAATATGACGGTAACTGCAGGTCATTGATTCCTATATGTACTTTCAAAAGGAAATACAATTTAAGTCTGATTAATTTCATTTTAATAATTTTTTATTAAGTTAAATAATTCAATTAAAATATCTGTGATTGGAAAACAATGACTACCTTACATAGGTAATTTTACAAAATATTGGAGACCTCTCTCACACTGATACCTCAACGTTTATTTTAGACCGAAATTGCTTTAGATATATAATCTAATTGAAGTAATATTTGTGTCATTATTACCATTGATTATGTTATAACAACTCTGGGATTTACTTCTGCCCCACAGTCTTTCATATAAAAGCCGAGTGAAATATTTAAGAGAAGGGTTTTCAAAAGTGTGGAATTGAGATGTTTTGTTGAAGGTGTCCATGACTATTTTCACAGCCTTCTTCGTCTCCCCATGTGTGTAAATCAACTTTGCAGTAACCCTTAACTTTCTTAGAGTTAACATTTCTCCCTTGTAGGCATTGCGTAAGAGCAGATAATGAACATACATAATTGATTCCATGGAGGACTTCCAGTGCACTGAGGCCAAGTGGAAGCATGACCCAATAGCAAAGAGCAAAAAATATGCATCCAAACATTCGTTGGATGAGTTCATTTCATGCGCTTTGATGTACAACTTCAGGACGTGTTCCTTTTTGCCTTTCATTAGAAGTTTGCCAGTAATTGAAGACACAATATCAATAACCTCAGGAGGGCAACTATCTCTGAGCAAGCACGGTTCAAGTCTATCCATTAATATTAAGGCTGCGTCCGTGACTAAATCAAATTCTCCCTTGTCGAGATGGTTTCTCAAAATATTCATAATGGAATTTGACACTCGAGTTGTTTCCTAGGATATAAATAAATGAGAAACACATCAGTGATTATAATTTTATGTAACGCTTGAGTCATGTATAGAAAATAAATATAAACCCTTGAAATTTTTAGTTTAATTGCGAAAAATCAGAATGTTTGCTACAGTTCAATATTCTTCCTTTAAGAACAAAAACATACTTTTAGCAGACTTGTCCTTCAAAGTTTAAAAACCACTCTAAAACTTCCCTTGGATAATTCTAATTGCCTCAACATGTTTTCACCACTTATTAACGCTATAATAATAACCATCACCATCCCTTTCTTAGTAATAGATTTAAACTATCATTTTTAAATATAATTTTAATGAAAATTTATTTAATGAGACATCACTATATATTTGGTCATTGGAGAAGAATAATTCTAGCAAGTGTATACGGCATTATCCTAAACCATACACTTCAATTAACCAATTTTAATGTGGTCATTGTAAGGGAAAAAGCGAAAAGGAGTTATTTTAGTAGAATTTACAAAAAATTGTAACAGTTCGTTACCTCTCCAATATATTAGAAAAGGAAAACTTGTGGAGTGCGCAAATAAATAATATTGCTTAAACAATTACGTAGAAAAAACCTTCCTAATTTTGAAAATATTTCAAAGCTACTTATAATAACACTGATATGCAGCGATGATTGTATTGTTATAAACATAAATTAGTGGTAATTGTAAATGCTAAAAAGGAACTGCAATTAACAAAGTTTATCTAAAAAATAGGAGAAATCACAAATGTAAATCATAATCATTTAACACTTTCCTTTTTCATAGTCATATTTAAAATTATTTAAAATTTACCATATGATGAATTTTATATGAACTATTTCATTTTCAATTAAGGTAATTTAAGTGCTGTTACCAGTAGTTTGTAGTCCACAGTTCCATAAAAGCTGTAGCAATACTCGTTTTCCAGTTTGTTTGCTGTAAAAAGATGACTCCGAAGTAAGCTGTTGAAATTACTTGTAGATGACGTTGGTTGGAGAGCATTGACCTCTTTCCTTCAAGGAGACGCCATTTGTGGTAGACGTTTGCGATGGAGAAAGCTGGTAATTGATACTCTCTAGGTTTGGGTACAATCCCTTATTGATCGAGTCCTAGGGCTCTTTTATCATCTTTCCCGTTGCTTTTAAGTCGAATGAACTAGTGTCGTTTCTGTAATTAAAATGACCGATACACCTATATAAAACAATAATATTTGGGGTACCTTTTCCCAAAATGGCTCTTTGAAAATATAATGAAATATTAAATGCTACATTGATCTTCACATTGATTTTAAAAGCTTACCCAGCTGGTTTACGTGTAATGATAATTTGAACATTTGTTCAATTAATGTAATTTTAGGGAAACATCAAGCAAATATAATGTTTGTGAACCTCATTTAAACATTATTATTTCGCTTTTTTCTCAATATATTAAGCAAATCCTTTCAAGGATTGTTTATACAGATATCATAAATCAATTACTTTTAATGTGATGGGACGTTTATAAATCGATATAAAAATGAATTTCCTTTAATATGGTACATTTAACAAAAGGTATTGACTTCAATTATACAAAAACATCTCTTCACCGACTTCACATAATGTTATACTATTTCCCTAAGCAAAGAGTTAGTCATTCCTAAGGGGTTCCACAAAATTATTTGGAATCTTAAAGAGAATGACTTCTTTTGATTGTTAACGATGATTTCGTCTTTAGTATATAACATGTGATTCGCAGAAAACTTCGGGGACGTCTAAGGATCTGTAATGAGATTACGCAGTTTTGATGGGAGAAAAATGCGAGTGTTTATAAAATTTTTAAAAGCCTCCATCATATTGATGCCTTAATATCAATGTAAAATCAAATATAGATGATTTCACCTATTCTACCATTTACCTACCTTACTTTTGAAATCACCGTGCCAATTAAGTTTACAGTCCCCCCCTTCTTCTTTTTTCAGTCCGTTATTGCTTAATACCCTCTTTACCGACTCATTTCGTTGGGGTCCTAGAATCATTAGTTTTAGTTAACAATTTTTTTGTACATATATAGTTGTTTCCATTTCATTCCACAAATTTTTTATTTTTCTATTTTTATTGATTAGAGAATCTAAATAATGTTTTCAGTTTGGGTAACACTTTTCATTATTTTTCTCTCAGACAAAAATGAGGATCAAAATTTCAGATTCGCATTATTGTTAGTTTTATTCATTATTAATTTCATTAGGCAAAAATTGTTAATCATAGTTTTAGAACTCGTTGTTCAAAACTGAATAATCAAAATACCTTTATAAACAAATTTGGTAGGATTTATTAGGGTATAATGAGATATTTCCAAACTATTGCTTATTTAATTATCAATCAAAGAAAAAATTATCAGATTATTTAGTTTCATTGTTTTATGAATTTCAATTTATGATTAAAAGTAAAACACTTATGCGATTCCACCTTATACGTGAGCTTTTACATTCAACGGTCAAAAGTTATTTTTCAAAATTCCCTTTAAGTTTATATAAGTTATTTGTTTGCTAAAAAAATTTTGGAACAAGGACTGGTATTATTTTTTAAATTGGCTTTAATATACACTGTTTAGTGATTAAATTAGCCTGTTGCATTCCATATAAAAACCCCAAAATTCATTAGAATTTGTCGTCAAAATAATAATTATTATGTAAAAAATTTAATATCAGGATATTTTTCCGAAAAGATTTAAGAAACAATACCCTACTTCATAATTCTTCTTTATGCGTATTTAACATCAGCTTATATAAGAAGGGTATTCAGATTTGTAAATAGGGATTTTATTTTACCAATTGCACCAAGTGGGCAGGGGGAAGAAATTTAACGTATCTAAGTATAAACAATGTTTATTGAACACACATTTCAAACAACATGGTTTATCTTACAGGATTTATGTAATTCATGCTCCATGATTGATGTTGAAAAAGCAGGGATAATTTGGAGAACATGGGTCTTGGTGAAATGGGACCCAGTCCATTACATGAACATTGACTGTATGTTGGCAGGGCCGACAGGTGGGGCAGTTATGCAAGTCATGCTAGGGATGGAGATGAGAAAAATGGTTTAGTTTGGCGGTGGACGTCGAAAGAGTTGATATAGGATAAAGGAAAGCCCTCGACTTTCACTGCTTACTCCTGCTGACTCCATTGAGTCCGTCACTACTGTCATCGCCGTGTCATAGGTGAGTTTTCAAAGCGAGTCATACTATTTTGTGTTCTTCAGGCAATTTCATCACCTGATCTTCATCCACGGGTACAATCAAGGTGGGAGAACATTTACCGAGAATTGTGTTTCTTGTGTTCACAAACAAAACAGGAAATATAGTTTTCGCACATTTGTTAATACAATTTTGAAGGACTTACCTCTATTTGTCTATACTATTATAGACTATTTTTAGTCTTGGGATTTTTAGTTACGATTAAACAATTCTTAAGTGATCGTGTCCAAGCAGTCGTCCTGGACGGTGTATCATCCAATACAGTCAAGGTCACGTCGGGTGTACCACAAGGAAGTGTCATTGGTCCCCTCCTTTTCCTTATTTACATAAATTACCTCAGTACGGTAGTTAATAGCAAGCTCCGTATTTTCGCCGATGATGCAGTAATTTATGGGGACATCCGAAGTCACGAAGACAGAGTCGTGTTAGCCAACGACCTAGATGCAAATTCAAAATTGGTGCGATACATGGCAATTGGAATTAAATTTTTAAAAATGCGTAGTAATACATTTTTGGGAAAAGAGTAATTCCCTCCCTTATGGTTACAAAGTGAAACAAAGCAAAATCGCGCGGGTAGATTCCTTTAAATACTTGGGTGTAACAGTTACTCATGATCTGTCCTGGGGAAAACACATACGAGAAATATGCGGTCCTGCTAATAAAAAATTGGGATTTGTGAAAGAAGTGCTAGGTAAATGCGACGAAAAGGTGAAAGAACAATGTTTCCTTGCCTTGGTCAGGCTAGCCCACCTTAGAGTATGTTGCCAGTAGTATATGGGATCCTCAAAATATAAATTTGGTTTCGGAATTAGATCGAGTTCAGCGGAGGGGGGCTAGATTTGTCAAACATTGTTATGACCAACGCAGAAGCGTATCTACTTTGCTACACAATTTAGGTTGGGATTCTCTTACGCAGCGGTGTTTCCAATATAGATTAAACTTTAAAAAACATTTAAAGATGGGCCTTTTTCCGATGACATCAAGGATATAATACGAACCCCAACGTATTACGGTCAAAGGGATGATTAATAAAAGACTAGAGAGATAGACTGCAAGACTGACAGCTTTAAAATGTAATTTTTTTCCAAGAACGATAAGGGACCAGAATGCTTGTAGCCGAAATTCCTCAGGGCATAGATCATTACAATAAGTATTAACGTACAGGTTAGGGACTGCGCGAGGATATGTGTGTATGTATGTGTATATGTATATTTTTATATATGTGTGTATGTGCATATATATATATGCTGGTCGCGGTGGTCTAGCGGGTAGAGCGTTGGACTACTGACCGGAAATATATGCACGCACATATATATATATATATATATATATATATATATATATATATATATATATATATATATATATATATATATATATATATATATATATATATGTATATGTATATATATATATATATATATATATATATACATATATATATATATATATATATATATATATATATATATATATATATATATATATATGTGTGTGTGTGTGTGTGTGGGTATGTGTGTATTTTTGTATATATTATTGTATATCTGTGAATATGTATATATGTGTATATATGTGAATATGTATATATGTATTAATATTTTTTCTTACAGGTTCCCCCTACCTTTCTTCAACTAAGCCCCAACCCCCTCAACCCTTACCCTTCCCTCATTGTGCTACACCCCCTACCACACACCTTTTTGATGGCTCACAGGGTATTTATGTAGATGTAGATGTAGTCATTGGGAGAAGTCGACGTTTCAGTCAACAACCGTAGAATATTTCTCCACGCTTTGCTCCACGTAGATGCCTCTTGATATGAGGAACCTGATTAAAATATCTGCAGAATGGATTAAATGTGGTTCAGGTCGTTGAAGAATTTCTCACAATGGAGTCTGGAGATCAGGGATTTAAGATATTCTCAAATGTGCTCAGAAGTGGGTGCAATTCTTGATAGACAAGTGAACGAGGACCAAACTTTCTACAGGTGTAATGCGTTTCATTTAAGATATCTCTTTCCACAATGACCTTCTGGAAAACCATGCCAAATAAATGGAACTAGAGGAGACATCACTAATTAGTATTTCAACTTCACCCGTTCCTTGTCATATTATCCAGGTTGCTGTGAATTGTCGTATATGGGGAGGAAATGATTAAAGAGGCATTAAAAGAAGAACTGGAGGTAGGAATGAAAGTCGGAGGGGAATTTGTAAAATCGGTTACGATCACTGATGACCAAGCATTGGTTGCTCAGTCAGGCAATAAGGGGTTGCAAGCATTGCTGAGTGTATTGGTATTGAAGGTTCAGTGCGATAGATATGGGATGAGAATCAACATTAATAAAACAAAGGTTATGCGATTTACACGAAAGAAGAAGGCTAAGCTAAAAGTTAATATAGGAGGGGGAAAATAGAGTATGCAGAACAGTTTAAGAATATCGAAAGTGTTTTGGATCAACAAGGTCAAAATAGTATTGAGGACGTAAAAAGAAGAAAACCTCTAGGCAAGGAGGCTTTCTTAAGGAGGATGATAGGGACCTTGAGTAGGGAGGTTAAAAAAAGACTGGTAACAACTCAGATATGAAGTGAAGCAGGCGGATGGACGTAGATTGGAGGCTTTTAAAATGTGGGTGTGGAGAAGAATGGAGAAGGTGAAACGGACCGAAAGACGGAAAACAACTGAGGAAGTACTAGAAATGGTGGGGGAGGAGAGGGGTTTGTTGAGAGAAATCCTATGGAGGCAGGAAAAATGGATGAAAGGCGTATTGAGCGGCAGTGGAATATTGAAGAAGGTAATGGAAAGGAGAATGTTGGGCAAGCGAGGAAAGGGTAGGAAAAGGGTAGGGATGTTGAATTGGATGAAGGAAGGAAAAAGTGCCCACTAGTAGGTTTTGGGTTTTTAGCGTGCATCGACAGCAATGGTCATTTTGCAGAAAAAGTACCCATAAATAAAAAGGGACCAGATGTAGAGTAGGTTGCTGGATTGAGTTTTGTTTGAAGTTACAAAAGATTTATTTGATAGTTGTGTCCATCCAAAAACCTACCGTAACCGGTGGATTTCCTAAAAAAAGTATACTTTTTATTTATTTTAAATTAATTATTTCACTACACTCTGTAAACTTAAAATAGAAAAACCTGGTGTATATTTTTAGTTGTTCATTAAATAATGTTTTGTCTGACCGCTTCTGAATAATCTTAAAAACTAGTGAGAATCGGATGAAATATGAAAAAAGTGTAAAAAGATCAGATTTTAAATGCCGAAGAAATTAATATTAAATTTGTTTTTTGAACGTTTTTCGTAAAATGAAATGGGATTTTAAAAGAGGAAAAGGAGTGGCTAGAAGTTTAAAAAAATATATTAAGAGCATAACACATTCAGTGTTGTTAAGAGTGCTTTATTAGAAGAAGTTTAGCATTAGATAAAACAGCTTAAAACCATAAATAATTGTGTGTTTCAAAAAATATAAATAATTTATATGTATGAAATGATTATCATTTCATAGTATTTTAATTTAAATTATCATGCTATTTGCAATATTGTTAAATCAAAAATCATAATACCATAAGTAGGAAATGGACAATACATTTGTTAATTGTTAAAAAAATATGCTTAATGGTAAATTTTAATTAACCTAAACAAATACAGATATGACGAGGTACATTTTGTACATTGATACATTTTTTTACCCATTCAAACATCAGGAAAAAGTTAATGAGTGGAACAAAGCTGTACTTCTCGCATAACTACTTCAGAACTTCTAACTAACTCGTGATTTGTGCGATTCGCATGATATTAAGTATAATATAAAGAATGAAAAACATAAGTGAATTCATTGTATATGCGAATATGAGAATATTGCCTGCCAAATATTCACTCTTTAACTCTGCAGACATCGGAAAAAAGTTTAAATGAAATAATTTAAACATGAGCATTTTTCAGTAATATTGTTTACATTGTAAACTCAAACAAACGAAACAGTCAACTCGAATTCTATATATTTAGGAGTTATGATTACACTTTATGGAATGATTGTTATATGCAATTAAATTTGAACTTTTCTTAATCCCTCCGTCATTGCTGAGATTGGTAATGGTTTTTTGCATTTCAAAATATATATAAATTTAACTTTGACCGCGAAAAAGCGTTAATTAAAAAAGAATGAAAATCAATGAATACGTGTCTTTATTATGTTTAATCTATTTGTTTCAAGGGGCTGGACAAGATTATATATAAAATTTTGCACCTTTTTTTTATTTAAAATTTTAAACATATATTGATTATACACATACAATAAAATATATCATTCAATATTAAATCTACCAATTTTTATACGCACATATTTTCTTACTTTCAACTAGAATACTAAAGCTCTAGCATTGATGAATGCAATATTAGTTACTTGTATCTTCACACCCTTCATAATATGGACACTTTTCATTTTTCTAGTTTCTATAATAATATATTTCATCTGATCTTAGAAAATATGTAGATATATTTTCCTGATATAATTGTTTCCAAATTCATTAACATACACTTAAATGTATTAATTTTATTAATAGTTACTTAGTGAAATATACTTTAATTCTGCCTTTGAGAAGTGGTGAAAATATTTTAAAATGGCCAAAATTATTTCCTGAATATCAGTTTTGATCATTATTTGTTACTCATAGAAATCAAGACAAAATCTCAAGACAAAACTTTATTCTTAAAGTATTCTTAAACAAATGATACAATGAAAGTACGTATTATTTATTTAAAAATATTAATACTAAATAAACAACTTAATAAAAATATCATCATGTAACGTATAAATATGTAATAATATTATTAGAATCAAACAAAAACCACACAATTTAGATATAAATGCCATTACTAAACCCCTATTCATTCACTTAAAGGAATTAGTTCTATTACAATAAATATGGTTAAATTCTGATTTTTATGATGAGAAAAAAATTTTTCAAAAACAAAAAAACATGCATATTATATCAAGACAGTGGTAATTATATCTTTCATCACATTAGTTTTTCAATTGTTTGTTAATTTTAGAATAATATGAACAAGATATTGAAATTTAAGATGTTGAACCTTTTTCGATAAAGTATAGGGTTTAATGCTGACAGTTTCACATTGTTTATATCTTTCGGTAGGTTTGTTACAGATTCAAGCATCGTACTTTACTGCAAAATGCATAAATTATGTAGCTCAACTCGATGATCTCCGTCAATAAGTGACCCTATATGAATGGTCGTAGGAAGGCGTAGATTTGATTGGGAACTCAGTGGAATAGTTATTAAAGATTTTGGAAAACTAAGGGAATCTTTTGATTGTTACAGTGGGCATATGAAAGTTTTCCATTGATGACTTCCGCTCAATAAGGAGATTTCCGGATGACATCTAACGTAGCGGTTTATCATCGCTGTCGGGAAGAGAAAACATTTAGAATGGTTAAAATTATATTTTTTGATTCAAGTTTTAACTTACCCTTAGGGCGCAATAGATTCTAAAAATTAATGAGAAACGTTGATAATAATTTGCAGTCTATTTTCGAATCCTTCCAACATATTTTACATCACCAATTTGACCACTTTTACAGTTTCGAATAAAATCTAAGGCCAGGGTGTCATTATTTTGGATTTTTAAAACGCATACTTGACGAATGTCAATGGAAATATTTCAACTGAAATTAGAATTTGATTACTTTAGTGAAACATAATTTTTTTAAATGCTTGACTACTGCACGGCCGAAATCATTCAATTAAATTTAATTTGATTGAAAATAATTTAAATTAAATTGTAAATCATAGTTTTTACGAAATTTCTGAAAACAACCCCTATGAAAAAAATCTCTGAAAGGTCAAATCTTGAAAAAATATAGGGTTAACATATAATGGGATTTGAAAGGAACGCGAACCTTCGATTCACGTAAATGTAAATTTTAGAAATTGTACAAAATAAATTTGAAAAAATCAATATTTTTACTACGTTTGGCGGTTTAAATTGACAACATATTAGAGACAATAGAATTTGTGTACTTTTGTACAGACAATATAATTTGTGTACTTTATTCATACAGGGATCGCCGGAAAATAAGTGTTTTGACAAGTAAGTCTTCTTTGACAGAAGAGGAGTCGTCAACTACGAATTTGTACCTGAACGAAAAACTGTAAATGCTGCATTTTACGTCCAAGTGCTCGACAGGCTTCGAAAACGAGTCGCCCGCGTCTGGCCAGCGATCAAAAACATCTGGCGGCTGCATCACGACAATGCGCCGTCTCACACCGCGCTTGTCGTGTCGGACTTCTTGGCCAAGCACGGCGTGGCAACGCTGCCGCACACACCCTAGAGCCCAGACTTCTTTCTGTTCCCGAAGATAAAGAGGAGTTTGAAAGGAACGGGATACGGGACTTTGGACGCCGTCAAAGAGGCCGTGACGACGTGTCATTGAGAGGTTCCCGATGATGCCTTCGCGGGAGCGTTCCAGGAATGGGAACACCGTTGGAACAAGTGTATCTACTCGCAAGGGTCCTATTTTGAGGAATATTAGCTTAAGATATGTAAAAGTGTTATAATTTTTTTCCGGAGCTCAGTACACTTATTTTCCGGACGAACCCTGTATTATAACAATCTGTTATTCACACTTAATATATCTTCATTTGAAACTTAAGAAAAAATAAATACCATCAAACTCTCAAGTCTTCTCAGTCAAAAGCCTTACCCTTCATCTGTGGATTCAGATTGAACTTCAATTTGGCTCCCAATTGCAGCTCCAACGTCTCGAGAAGCTTTTTCGAGGAACGAGGCCTTCATAAAGAGTAGATCCATTTTGTTCATCCACGATGAGGTTACGGGTGTCATCGAGGTGGAAATGTAATTAAGGTATTCTTCGATAGATCTCCGCTCGAAATCAATTTTTCTGGTGAGATTATTTATAATGTCATCGTGCAAAATGGTCACTTCACTACTTTCAACTTCCGGAACTATTCCCGTCATCTCATCCCCTACACATTCCTCAGCCCACCTAAGAGCCCATTCGTGGATATATTGAAGACTCAGATCGTCAGGATTTTCACGGAGGATTTCCTCAGCCAACTGCATAACGCCAAATCCACCTTCCTTCTTGAGACGGGGATCGGCTTCCATTTCAACTAGTCTCTTTGCCGATTCGATGCTTTCTAAGTTGACGCCAATGTATATAAGCATCCTACGGTTTTGAACTGGAAGCTCTATTTCCGCAAGATTCTCAAGGATATCACGGTAATGTATCAAAAACAGTTGCAATACATCGGCCAAACACTCCAGTCGGGTATTTGTCTGGTTGATGAAGGCATCCATAATGGCAACTTTTTCAAAACCTCCTTGAAATCCAAACTTCCGAGGATTACAAACTCAGTTTTTCAATTCTGTGTTTCAACGCTGGGCTTTGCTTCCTTTTATCTGACGTTATTAGAATAAGCTGTATAGTAGAAGTTAATGTTGTATACTTTTCCTGCCCTGAAATGATTAAAATAAAATTAAATAGGAGTTATTTAAGGAATTCAGAAGAGTCAATTGATATTTTTATTATGGTCATTAAATATAGTGCAATATTAAAATAGGGACAATTAATGTTTATTTAACGTGCAAATTTCCCCAGAAATACTGTAAAAACAATCGAGACCAAGGGTGGTTCGTTAGGTGAGTTATATTTCATTAAATAATAAATTCTACGACTAAACCCATGTGTGTACTAAACCCGGCGTGTAAATTTCGCACAACAGAAAAACTGGCCAACGGCCTTTCGAGTCACCGGTTATCATTTCCAAAAAGATGTCTTACCCAAAACACCACAGTGCATTGATGAAACTAAAGATACCAAGATATATTTTCCTAAACATATGTTATGACGTCTAAAAAATACGGAAATATCATAACAGAAACGAATGTATGTTCTGCTAGTTAGTGCTTCCCAGGAAGAACCCTGTTTCAGTAGTTAGATGTATGAATATATAAAATGTAGCTATTTGAAATTAGTTCTCAGTAAATAATAAAAACACACCGTAATATGGAAAAGCTTACAGGGGCCTTTTTTAACCCATAAAAAAACATTAGATTGCTTAGTACTAAAAATTTAGGAAAAGTAGATATAATCTAATGGAAAAATATATATTATCTTTCAAACATTAGTTGCTCAGTCAGCCAAGGGATTGCAAGCATTGTTGAGAGAATTTGACGTTCAGTGCGATAAATATGGGATGAGAATCAATATTAATAAAACAAAGGTAATGCGATTATCCGGAAAGAAAAAGGCTAAGCTAAATATTACAATAGGCGGGGGAAAATAGAGCAGGTAGAACAGTTTACATATCTCAGAAGTGTTTTGAACCAATACGGTCAAAGTGGTAGGGACGTAAGGACAAGAATTGCGCTAGGCAAGGAGGCTTTCTCAAGGAGGAGGGACTTGATGACGGGGACGTTGAGTAGGGAGGTTAAGGAAAGACTGGTAAAAACTCTGATATGGAGCGTAGCTATGTACGGCGCGGAAACGTGGTCACTGAAGCAGGAGGATAGACGTAGGTTAGAGGCTTTTGAAATGAGGGTGTGGAGAAGAATGGAGGAGGTGAAATTGACCAAAAGAAGACAAATGTGGAAGTATAACTACGGATGGTGGGTGAGGAGAGGGGTTTGTTGAGAGAAATCCTATGGAGGCAGATTAAATATGGATGAAAGGCGTATTGAGCGGTAGTGGAAAGTTGAAAAGGGTAATAGAGGGGAGAATGTTGGGCAAGCGAGGAAAGGGCGAGAACAGGATAGGGATGTTGGACGGGATGAAGGGAGGAAAGAAGTATACAGAGATGAAGAGGGAATTGATGTAGATTAGGTTGCTGGATTTGGTTTTGTTTGGAGTTACAAAATGTTCATTTGATAGTTGTGCCCATCCAAAAACCTACCTTAACCGGTAGATTACCTAATAATAATAAAAATATTATCTTTCCATTACTCCCAAGCAAAGCGGCATTAACTATGTGTACAATCATATATACATGAATTTAACATTGTTACACAAAGTTAGGATAAGAAAACCAATAAAGCCAAGGGATACACTAGCCATGTGATAAAACACATATGCCCTCTTTCTTCTCTAAAAAAATTTCACTCACTTCATTTCACTCATATATTTCACTCACTTCATTTACGACCGTAGTTACGTTCCTTGTTTATTTAAAAGTATTCCAATTGAACTAATGGATCAAGATTATTAATTCCTTCGCTTTCTGTTAGTTGATTTTGCATAAGCTAAATTCAAAAGCAGCTGAAACACAGGACTATCATTCAACAGATAGATCTTTTAGCTGAAGAAATTGTACCACTATGGCTACCAAAAGTACCACGACACATATTTTATATTAAACCAAGAGATGGGAGGAGTAAGACCATTTGCTAAAGTCTTTCGAACACAATTAAAATACGGCATCTGTGCCGATTCAGTCGCGGCAATACTTAAGATTTCTACAAGATATTATCCACTTATTTGGTAACAATCAATTAGGCTTCATCAAAATATGTGAATTTAAAAATTTCTCCTTTAACATAAAAAAACAAAGATACAATTCGAGAGATGTATTTAATTATTCTTTTCAATTATTATCAAATAATTATCCTTATTCTTCATTAATATGTAGAGAAACTAACATGTTCAAAAGAGATTACATTGACCTATGACGATAATGAATTCGAAATTTTGTGAAGTGAAATTTAATTTCCTTTCTGGTCTATGCCCTTTTCCAAGTAATGTTCAATTCGTGTCATAGCCTTTTTATAATAAAAATGACTAGCTCCTAAAAATACCCATTAACTGCCGCCAACACTGCATCACGGCTGGAAAATCTTTGAGCACATGTTCATTTTTCTTATATTTTTTGCAATAAGCTATCGTGATACTCCTATTCGAATTTTTCTTTTATCAAGATAACCAATGAAAATTATCGCAGGCTTGTGAAAAATAACCGAAGTATAACTTTGCCTGAAGATGGAAAGATACACCCCTTTCAGAGAAAAGGGGCTTTTTTTGGAGACGGTTCAACCTTTTGAATCCATTGTGTTGACTGATTTTTGTCTCGAGTGAATAGAAATGGACCCATGTTTCATTCATGGTTATGAAACGGAGAAAAAACTGTTTTGTTACTGGGAAACGTTGCTAAACACTCAATTGCAACCTCGTCACGGCAATGTGTTTGCTCTAGTGTGAGCAAACACGACAGTTCCATTACTTTCAGCTTCCTTAGGTCTAAATTTTCACTTGTTATTCAATATACTGCAGTTTTTAAAATTCCTTTTAACACAAGAATTTTCAGTCATCCACCTATATTTACAACTGTTTCAATTTTCTTCACCGTTTCTGGAGTCTTCACCACATTTAGTCGACAAATGCAATGCTCGTTTTGTCAGTTCCTAAGCTATTGTTTAAATTCTGCAATCCAATATTTTATTTTGTAAACGAAAGCGCGTGACACACTGACGCACAGCGAAAGCGAAGATCATTGTGTGAGGTAGCCACCCAAAACTAGTTACTATCCTGCAAATTCAAGGAATATAAATTAGTTGATTATTTCAAGATATAAAATACAAAAGGAAAGACTACACATTGAATTTCCTTTGTATTAATGCAGCATTTTTCAAAAATGAATTTCATATTTCTTTTTAAATTGTAACTACTGAAATATATTTCCAATATTTTTAGGTGAATCATTTAACAAAATTTAGTTTTTTTTATTATAAATTCCACCGATTTGTAGTATGATTGTAGTACAATTTTTTCATTCTTATGGTTTTTTATTTATTTTACGTTATCAAATAATTTGATAAGTTTTGAATGTAAATAAACAAAATAAATGATAAAATATTTATTTCGAATAGATTAACGGAATTATTGTTTAAGATATTCTGTCTGATGACAGCGCAAATCCTTCAGCTAATTGCAACTGTATCGCATTATTGACTGCTTTTACACACTTTACACAAATTCTAATGTGGAAAAGACGGAGTTTTAAAATTGCCCATGGACTCACTTAAGTAAGAAAATTCGTCCGCATGGAAAGGAAAAAATAAATAATTAATTACTATATATACACATATTATGGGTCGCGGTAGTCCAGGTGTGTAGAGTCAATCATAATATTTTCCTTTCGTATTTCGACTGTTCCAGTTAATGAAAATGTGATCAATCGTCACACGCCCACATTTACAAATCATTAACGTCCGGATTCCGCCCCATAAAAACCTGTCGGCGACAGTCTTCTATCTCCACTCCACTCCCCCCTTCCACTCCCTCCAAGGTGCGCTGATGTCATCGCGTTCTATTCTTTCGCAAGGTTACTGAGTAAGGAAGATTGTAAGAAGCACGTCTCCTGCGACGTAAAATTCCTTGTTAAGGAGTATGACAACATTATACAAATATTTGGTTCAGAGTTTTAATAAATTGGGACAGACGGACTGGATCTTCCCACATGTCCGCACTGGAATGCTATTTAGTAAAGTATTGCTGTTTAGAGTATTGTTTGCTCTGCTTCTGGTACCCTAAATTTCCCCTTCCATCCCTTGACCCACTCCGTGGGGAGCCCTCCTCCTACCTGCAGCGTTCGGCCAGATTCCTCTATTTATTCCTCCACTACAGTTCCCATTAAATTAATGTCATATCCCTATTTAGTTTGAATATCATTGGTTTTGAATTGGAAAATTACAGGAAAAAATTTGAGAACTATATGATTTGAATTAAAATATACAAACATTAATATATTAAATTAATTGAAAGGGTTCAGGAAAATCTTTAGCAAATACTTTCAAATAAATGGCATTTATGGATAAAGTGCATGTCAATTAGATTCCAGGATCAAAATTTGATTTAGATATATATAAATTTGAAATCCATAATTAGTACTAATCTTGATCAAAGGTAGTAGGTGTCACAACAAGCGAACATTTATCGATTTTTAAACGGTTTAACTGAGTAAAAGGCAGCTAAATCTTAGAGAAGAGAGAAACAGGAAGTAAAACCATAAAATGTAATAAACCACCCGTAAGTACATTTTGTAATAATTATGAAATATTCTCTCAAATTATATTAAATCACAGTCACCTTAATTCCTATAGTATAATAATTATCTTCATTCAAAATAGTTTTTAAAAATATTTTATTACATTAGCCGTATAATTAAAAATGAAAATGTGTATCTTAATAAATTTTCAACGTTTCAACCATTGTTCTGATCTGTAGTGAAAAGTTTGATAATTGCTGTTAATATACCCCTCAACTCCTTTTTAAAAATTAATTATTTACGTAATACTTTGCTCTTTAGAATTATTGTTAACCTTTTGATGGAGAACAATTGTACAATTTCGAAATTCACTAAGTCTAACAGGAAATTTTCTAATGCTCATTTAAAATGGATGGAACTTTCTAGGTTTCCGGATATTAAACACATCTTTTTCCTAAAGGTGATAAGGTTGTAATTGAAAAAAACCCATTTTATATTTTGATTATTCTTTAAATATGCAAAACCAATTTAAAAACAGCTTCTTCAAAAGGTTAATGCAATTGATGTTTTTTTAGAATGGTGTTTATTTGTTGAAAAAGACTTTGTGATATACTATCATAGACGGCAAGTAATAAGCTAAGCCAGAAATAATTTTCTCTCAGATTCGAAGAGATACTCCAGATCACTCAATATTAGTTTTAAACCAAAAGAAATATTAAAAGAACATACTCTGTAAGTTAATGATGAGAGCAATCAAAATCAGGAGGTACAAAAACCACAATGATAATCACACTTCTTAGTGCCTTAGGAACATGTCTAAGGTCAGAAGCAATACTGTTCCTGATATTGTTTAATAACGATAAATAGAGTGTTACATGATGTAGCACTTTTCGCTTATGTGAGACAGCGTTTACTGATATTGTTCCATATACTACATGTGAACAATGCATAAAACATCAGCAAAGTCACATATTAAGATTAAAATTCAATAAAATTTATCGATAAATTCAATCCTGTATTTATTAATGTAACATGAACTTGAATTGAGATAAATCTGGACTTTTTTTTAAAGTTTTACATAGTTATGCGATGGTGGTGCCTTGTTTCTTGTGTCAATTATGAAACTTAATTATTACGGCGCTGAAAGACCTCCCTTATTAAGTTCAGTGATTCTGCAATGAATTAGTTCCTTTTGGAAAGAACTTTGACAATGTTTTCTGAATTAGTTGCGCAATCATGTTCAAAAGAGGTGAGGATCTGCGTCAAATGATTGAGTGAGTTTTTCTGAAGCTCCAAGTGGCATGCAAAAACATCGAGCAGTACCGTGTGGATATGGAGCGAGACTGGTGAAATGCCGTTTCCTTCCGTTCTCTCAGCCTCTGTCTTCTGCATGGACCACGTATCGTTGAATGAGGTGGCCAGGAAAAGGATTTGCTCCAGGCCAGCATCCCCAGGATTCTGTGAGAGCATTTCTTCGATGACCTGTTTCACGCTGACTCCGCCACTTTTCTTGAGACGGGGATCAGAGGATATTTCAAGCAGTTTCTCTACCCGTTCCAATTCATTTAAACTGATCACAATCTTAAGGAACGTCTTTCTGTTATCAACTGACAAGTTGGTATCTCCCATTTCCTCAAATATATAACGATAGCGGTACAAATACTCCTGAACGTTCGATTCTATTATATCTTGTTGGGTATTAATTTGGCAGAATATAATGCCAATGATTTCTCGTGTGTCTGCCATTGTTGATCCTTCTAGATTGCAGACTTCTGCTAGAGGAGCCTAACAGGGCGGTAGTACTTTCTTTGAAGTATGATTTGGCCAACAAATCCCTTGTGCCCTTATAGATACACCTAATAACTTAAATCCAGTTTCTCTTGTCCGATGTATAAAAGTAAAAGACGAAATAAAAAACGTTTCACCTAAACCGAACAAATGTTTCACCTAGAAGACACAAATATTCTTGGTTTAATAATATGAACTTCTTGAGAAGGAAAACGTTTCATAAATTTTATGGCTAAAAAGTATCCTGGATAAAATAAAAAAGCGGTTTCATTTGTCTGTTTGATATTTAGGGTATATTTTTCAGATATTGCTTATATATTTACTATACCTAATTGAAATTAAATTAGAGCGAAGTACCTAAAACGTCTTAATAAAGTGAATTTTACAATTTTTCAAAATGAGAGACTTTTATGAACTATTTTTCATGATGCTGTTTTTGACCTGTTGTTTAAGAATTGTTTTTTCCTTTGTGTTAAATGAGATGCCCTAAATCACAAAACAAATTCACAATTTTTTCAAATTTCATAAAAAAATATAACCTTCAATTAGGTTTATTACTTTTGTAGTTTGTTTTTACGTAAGTAATATTTTCAGGAGGCTCCAATGAGATGAAATATCCGGTTTTTTGCATGCCTCAATGAATCACCATACGCATTTTGGTGATTCATTTTTCGTGTTAATATGATGTAGTTTTAAGCAAAATAATTTCAATCATTGGAAACGTAAATTTAAAGGGTTTTTGCAAATGAAATAAACACTTAAGTGTGAAAAGATCTTTTAAATCAAAGTCACCACCTAAAGTGGTGTTTTGTTATATCCATGTGACAAATTGTCTCCAAACAATCACTCACAAACAAACACTCAAAACAAACACAAACAGTACAAACAATATCAAAGCCGCTTTTTACAATTCACATACTTTAAAAAACTTAACAGACCTTAATAACCAAAAGACAAAATTGACGTTATGCAACAAAGCGGAGTTTATAAACTCAATTGTACAGACTGAAACGCCATCTGCATTGCACCGACTGGGATGAAATTCGACATTAGGATTAAGGAACATTAGGAACACCGTTCATGCTTCAAGAAGAAAGACAACAGATCACAATTCGGCAGACGCCTCCTGGACTAAAATCATTCCAGTAACTTCACAGCAGACATTTTACACACCGAAACGAAAGGTCGCAGGCTGAACGCTGTGAAGGAGTTGGAAATTTGGGAATTCCTTCAGTCCGGTAATCATGGGTTGGTCAATGATATCCTTAACCTCACGCGTTCCCCTCTCCTTAAATTCTTGAATGCCTTCCCGTACCAAGGCAGTGACAGTCACCGACTCTCATTTTATGAGGGTTAACCGTTGCAATCAAACACCCCTCTTTTTACCGGTTTCATCCAATTGTTAATCCTCAGCTTCCCTTCACCCACCAATGATTGGTACAGTACCATCCCTCTTTCTAACTTCCCCTCGCAAGCTCCTGGCTTATAAGTTGAAAATTTTGGTGGAAATGTACCTGATGATGGTGCACGGCATCGAAACCCTGATCGCGTTGTAATAAAAATGTGTGGAATAGCAAAGTTTATTCTCTTTCTTTTACCCTGACCATGAAACAGCACGTCAGCTTCTATTAACTAACCCCAAAAAATGAGAAATATTTAAAAATATTACATTTAAGTTGATAGTTATCATTGCAGATACTGTCTTTTCCCTTGCTTAAATCAACTAACTTCTCTCTGACATCTAATGGGGACATCGTATAGATAAGGTGGCAGGTAAGGCTTTTAAAACTCTACACTGGGTCATGAGGAACCTTACGGGGAGCAACAAATCATCTAAAGAATTAGCATACACTTCAGTTGTAAGACCAATAATGGAGTACGCAACAACAGTATGGGACCCTATGGTAATGGTGCATATAAATAAGCTTGAGAAAGTACAGAGAAAGGCAGCTAGGTACGCTCTAGGAAGATATAACAGGGCAGATAGTGTGACAGAAATGTTAGAGACACTAGGATGGACACCGCTCCGACTCAGAAGGAAGCTGAACAGGTAATGTGGGATGTTCAAGATAGTAAATAAAGAGAAGGGGTGGGAGGAGCTCTCAAAAAGATTAGACAAACCAAATTACATTGGGCGGAAGGTCCATCAGTTCAAAATAAAACATAGAGGGCACAGAACAAACATAAAAAACTTCCTCAATCGTAGAATAAAAGAATGGAATCAGTTGCCTGAGGATATCTTTAAGTCCTTACATTATTCATTAAATAACATTAAAACGACGTGTATGCTCTCCTTAAAATAATTATCCGTAACGTGTGATTGAGAAATGTACCTGATAAATCCGTATGTACTTGTGCTATGAATAATGTGTTAACGGGACGCGATTTTGAACGGTATATGAAATTGAAGAGTACGTGAGTACGGACGAAGTGTGGAGATGGACGGTGCGTAGTATGTACTCGTGTGGTGTACACCTAATCATTGTGTGATGGTAAAGGAGAGGTCGGTTATCTTAAAAGTGTCATTGAATATACGAGCATTTTGTCTCATATCTGTTCTTCTTGTGTGTGTATGTATGTGCATTGTAAAAGTGACCAGTGATTACACTGGATCGTTGCCACCAGGAAAATTGCCTAATTGCAACGAAGTATGTAAATAAATAAATAACCTTGCGACAAGGCCATATATATCGGCTATATACGTTCTCCACGATTATATCATTTATCATCGTCATGACAATCTTCTTATTTCCTCATTAACATTAAATATCTTCCATTCATCCATCGTATCCATTTTTAACGGCATTTCAAATACAGCCATATTTGCATAAAATAACATGATTGAGAGATCGATGGATAAATAGACCAAGAGATATACATGAAAATATCTCGATGATAGGATCATTTGATTCACATCCAAAATAAATATTTGATAATGTAATTTGATTAACGATATAATATTTTCCACATCTTTCCATGGAAAGTTAAATAATTGTCAGCATTTATGTACGTTTAAAATTTTTGTAATAATATTTTCAATTTTAAATATTATACTAACATTCATGAATAAATGTAGATCGCTTAATTTTTAGAAATTCACTGGGAAAACAAACCATTTTCAATGCATCGGTGGAGGGTATATTTCAATAGTCATCTCATAATTTTCATTGGGGAAAATTTAAAATATATTGTTTGTTTTACCACAACGATTCATTAAGAATTTCTACATTTGCTAAAAAAGGTGCACGTATTTTAAAATTATGTTATTGGAAAACGTCATAGCAATGTAATAATTATCTAATAGTATATTTTTTATTATATTTATATATATATATATATATAGGACACACACACAAACACACACACACACATATATATATATTCTTCTTCTGGCTATGCGTGCCATGAAACGCACCGTTCCTATCCTTTATAATGTTGTATGAATGCTGTTCTACCATCCTTTCCCCTTCTTGTGTGCCGTCTATTTCTCCTTTGGTGGGTGAAAAAGCTCCCTAACGCTCTCCGGCAACAACTATCGGAGCACTTTGGCGTTTTATAAGTTCGCAGATCTCAGTGTAAATCTGGTTTCCTTATTAGCTTAGTTGGTAGAGCATCCGCCCGGCAAGTGGAAGAATAAGGAAATATTTTTACATTTGTGACCTGCTCAAATCCGCCTTCCCCACCTTTCCCGTGTTTGTCTTTTATGTGTTTTTCTATCCCCTTTCCTTATATATCTATTTCTATGTTTGAGAATTGAGAAGTGAGAATATATATCAGTCAGACATTAAGAAGGTCTCGGAGTAGGCCGAAAACTTAAATCATCTACAGTGTGAGTGTCCTTTTACGTGTTATCTTTTTTATTCTGTGTTCTATTGTGCCGTCCAAAAGTTATATTGCTCTCGTGAGTACTTCCGCATCATCGATATATATATATATATATATATATATATATATATATATATATATATATATATATATATATATATATATATATATATCCCACCTATTCCCTACTCCTCGTGTACCTCCAGCAATGTTGTCTACCTACTCAAGTGCCAACTTTGCCCTGCCTTTTACATTGGACAGTGTACCACACCCCTCAATATTAGAATCAATAATCATAGAGCCTCATGCAACAATTCCTCCCTTATTGGTATGCTCCCAATCCCCAAACCTGCCTCTGAACACAACACTGCCTTTGACCAATGTTTTAAAGTATCCGTCTTAGCATCCCTCCCACTCAGACCCTCCACTGAAACTCAAAACATTAGAGCTAGCTTTCATCTGGCTCTTGGATTCCTGGAATCGCCCAGGTATTAATATTAGACATTAATTGCCCCCTTTATGCATATAATTTCATCCCCCTCCGCCCCCAACAACTTCCATATCATCTCCACCTTTTTTAAGATTCCCGCGCCATACACTACCCCTCCAAACTCCTCACCTCGAATGCCTTCCCCCCCTTTTTTCCCCCCTTTTCCTTTCTTTTCTCCTCTTTTCCCCTCTTTTCCCCCATCTCCCCTTCTCCTTCCTACCACTGCTTTCGGGCCCTCCTCTGCCTCAGTTCTGTTCCTAATTCCTCTTGAGAAAGGTGGTGGGACCACCGAAAATTCGAGAACCAGTGAGTTTTTCCTCTTTTGTGTTTTGGTTTCTGTGTTTGTTATGACTTATCAGTGAATTTATATATATATATATATATATATATATATATATATATATATATATATGAACACATATTTCACGAAATTTTAACCGGTATAATTAATAATAAAAAGGTGAAGCATAGTGGCATTAGGTAAAAATTTTAACGTACTTTTCTTTTCAACAAACGAATTTCTCTTTCTTCCTTTCATTCTATGTGGTAGCTGTTAGATTAGGCTCCTTCTCTTAAGTTAGGTCATATAACGTTATCCATTATAAACGAGTGCTTTTATCTACGTAAGAAATAATGCAATATTTTTAACATTTTCTACTAACTGTTTATGTAAACGACCTAATTCAACATACTTACCTCTCCAATTTAGTATTAAATATGACTGCTTCTAAATATGAGTGATACCCAAAATGTAGATTTTAGCATAGGATGAAAAATTATTAAGGAAACAATTAATTTAGGGTAAAAATGGAGATCATGAAACTGGTGGGCCTAATCAAGACAAATTAAGCCCTAAAATCACAAATAAATTGAAATAGGGTTTCATCTTTTTAGAATTGTTAATCAAATCTTGATTTATTTTTTAAATTGGCAAAAATTTGAGGAATCAATTATTTATTAACACAATTGCGAACAATTAAAAAGTGACTAGAGAAATGGGTGCTTACTTTGTTTAGGTTGATCACAGCTACAAATCACCTTGTCCCTTCCGCTGCTAGTTCTTCTCTTCTCTTGCATGTGACTCCGGTGCCCTTGACGCAACACAAGGGCGAAGAAGTCCTAGACAGGGAATTTCTTACGCTCAGAAGATCGAAATTTGAAGACACGATCGAATATCGGAGACGGAGAGGAGCAAGGCTATGGCTGCAGTCCAACCTATCCCTGGAGTTGACCCAGCAAAACACAAAATTAAACATGAATATCATCATTAGTAGAAATAACATTTTTATTGGTAAATGAATTTGTTTAGAAATATAGGTATCATATATACAATAAAACTAGACTATGAAATACAATGAAACTGGGACTTTATGGTAAACATTAATTCCATTACCTCATTGGAACATTCATTTGAAAAGGGTAATTAGTAGAAATAACAATTTAATTCATCTGAAACTATGGATTTTATATAGTATTTCATCTTTATATAGAATATAAACTATAGATACAATAAAACTGGACTATATAATACAATTGAAAGGGGATTTGTTGTAAAAATTAATACCATGATGTCATTGTGATAGCGTTGACAAGCAGGATAGTCTCGTAAAATATGAAATAAAAGTCAATTGCATAATTTAGTGCCAACATACATGTGCCAAATAACGTTCAGCCACTACTTATCCACTTATTCGAAATTAATTTAGAATTATCCTCTGTTATAGCCTCTTGTGTCAGTCGGTTTTGTATGTATAAAGGTAAGCACAATCAAGATTAGTAAACGTACGTTACACAATCAAGCGTTAAATTATCTGGTCAGAGAACAGAAAGAGGGAAGGTAGCGCACCACTCCGCCTATTTTGGCAACACTGCTCTTGGTTCCTTGTCTTGGTTAGCAAATGTTTTTAAAAAGTATTGATAGGGCACTGTGGTGACCATGTACGGCCAAATAAACAAATGTCTGACCAGGAGGAAAACAAATTAGCGTGGCTTTATATTTAACCCAAAGAGGCATGCGTTTCCCATAAACTTAATTCCCTTGAAAATATATCATCAATATTTTGAATCATGTTGGTAAAATCTCTCCTTTCTCTTGGTATAATACACAACTGTTTGTAATTGGAAATCCCCGACGTTAAAATATAAACAGGATAAAAATGTATACATGTATTACAATTCCCAATGATAAGCAAAAAACAGGAAATATTTTCGTTAATAAGAGGCATTGCTCCTGCGTAAATTTTTTGTAACTGTAATTTCTGGTGAAATCACTTAATAAGATAAATATAGATTAATTAAATTTGGAAATAAATATGAATAGCTGGTTAATTAAAGTACTTATGATTTAAATATTATTACTTAATAGAGGTATTTTTACGAGATGTTTTTCCTGGTATTATTAAGATAAATGGGAATTTCAAATCGGTATAAAACCCTACCATTACACAATCATCTAAGAAGGTATAATGAAAAGAGAAACTTTATAATTCCACATAGATTATATAAAGTTTCTCTTTTCATTATGTTAAGTCGATTCAATGAAGTCACGCCCGAGACAACGAATTATCTAAGAAAGTGTCTAAATAGCGCTATTCGAAGCAAGCGTACTTAACTGAACGCAAAGTAAAAACAATTGAATAGTTCATTACAGAAGACAACTTGTTATAAGAAATATTTTTAATTAGACCTACATTTCATAGAAACGTAAGATCTCCAAATCTCCCACTTAAGATGTATCTTAATCTAGGTTTTAATTTTAAAAAATTTTTTTGAGGGAAAGTACACTGTCTTTCTCAAGCCTTACCCAAGAAGGCTTTTAAGCATGAGACGCCTGTAACTGATTCAGTTATAGACAAGATGGCTACACGTTAAACATATAAGTTGAACATGTGCAAAATATTAGGGGTTCAAAAATTGGGTATAAATTCAAGATACTTACTTTTCCGTTGATACCAAAGGACCCAACAAATATCTTTTGTATATAAAGCTGTTGGTATCTTCAACAAAGTGGTTTCTTTGGGGGACCACAGGCTGAAAATTATAGCACCAGAACCGGACAGAATGGAGACACCCACTGAATTAGAGCGAACCACAGACTGCCACCAACGACCACTCAAGTGTGTATACAGCGCATCACTACGGTAGAATAAAGAATCACTGCACTTAGTTCATTAACCATATAAGAGATGGCAGGACTGACTGTTTTCCCTCGATCTCTACTCATCCATGATGCGCTACTGTGTCTCTTTCTTGAACTAATACGTATAGTTCACTTGACGATCGACTGAGATTAATGAATCCCTCCGACCTTAATCATTGTTAATACCATATTCATATATATAAAATTATTCACTGGGTGTGAAACAAAACTAATTCCGTTTGTGAAAACCAAACTTAAATTTTATTCTCCTGAAATTTTACAGGACCGACTTTAAATGTCCACAGAAGCGATAAACCCCTTGAGGGAGAGAAAGCACGAATTTCTTTGCGCAAAAACATTCCTTTCATGCGAATGTACACTGGCAGCTCTCCTCACCCACCATCTCCAGTACTTCCTCATTTGTTTTCCTTTCGGTCCATTTCACCTTTTCCATTCTTCTCCACAAACATTTTAAAAGCCTCCATTCTACGTCTATCCTCCTGCTTCAGTGACCACCTTTCCGCGCCCTACATGGCTATGCTCCATATCAGAGTTTTTACGAGTCTTGTCTTAACATCCCTACTCAACGTCCCAGTCATCAACTCCCTCCTCCCTGAAAAAGCATCCTTGCCTAGCGCCATTCTTCTCTTTACGTCCCTACCACTTTAGTTTTGTAGTACGACTGAAGTGTTTTGGACCAATACGGTCACAAACACTTCCGAGATATGTAAACTGTTCCACCTGCTCCATTTTTCCCCGCCTAGTTTAAAATTTAGCTTAGTCCATTTCTTTATGGAAAATTGCATAACCTTTATTTTATTAATATTGATTCTAATCCCATATTTATCGAACTGAACCTCCAATTCACTCAGCAATGCTTGAAACACCTTGGCTGATTGAGCAACTATTGCTTGATCACCAGCAAACCTGACCGATTTTACAAATTCCCCTCCGAATTTCATTCCTACCTCAAGTTCTGCCAGTGCCTCTTTAATCATTTCCTCCACATGTACGTTGAACAGCACCGGTGACAATGGGAAACCCTGCCTTGCACCTCTTCCTAACACTACCCATCTGGACTCTCCGTTCCTCACTCGCACCTGAGCAGTCTGAGACATTTACAGGTTGCAGATCAGTCTCCTGTCTCTCCAATCCATTCCCATTTTCTGCAATACACGCATTAATATTTCCCAATACACTCTATGAAAACCTTTTTCGAAATCTACAAAACAGGCAAATACTGTTATAGAATACTGATTGCATTCTATATTCCCCTTTCGATTAGTGATCTCATTACTGCAATGGCATCACGCGTACCTCTCCCCTTCTTAAACCCAAACTGATCACCCCCAAAATAATCATTTGCCTTAATCTCTATCCTTTTGTTAATGATCCTGGGAATAACTTTATCTGCGTGATATGAAACTTATTGTTCTGTAATCCTCACATGATGCAGCCTTTGCCTTTTTTAAAATAGGAACTAACACCGATCTCACAAAATCTTCTGGCCAGATTCCTTCCTTATAGATACTACGAATCAGTCCGTAGAGAGTCAATATAGGCGTTAGTTTAAATGGTTTAATATAGAAAACAATAAATATTTCAATTCATACTGCTCAAATGTCAAGGAATCCAAGGAACAACAAGTATTAATTAAAAAATTGATATTTACCTTTAATAAATATGCAGCCATTAAATTTCTTTCGACCAAGTGTTTAGGGAATTATATTTTCCAATAGATTTTGCACTACTACTCACAATATGTAATACCTTATATTTGATAAAAAATGTTAAAAAATAAATTTTTCAAGAAGTTATGTATACATTACAAATCTAAAAGGCGTATGAAGTCACTGTTTTTCGAATAATATCTTTGAGTCAGTGATTTTAATCCCCCCCTACAGAATTGCAAAATTGAATTATTATAGGTTTACCTTCTATTAAAACATATACTTTTCCTTTTAAATGAGGTAAGTTTACAGAGGAAGGGTGAAATTGGAGCGCTACACAACCAAGTTAAGTTATCATCGGGAAGTAATAAAGCTAGATCTGTGTTAACAGTTTAAGATAAGTGGGGTAAAATAATAATTGAACCAGGAAAATCCAAGAGAGACGGAAGGGACATATAAAAACACTGTTTGGCAAATAAGTTAGGCCGAAAAGGTTAGACAAAGAAAAGGAACATGACGTAAAAGAAGATAGTTCAGGTCCATGCATACTCGACGATGAAATAGAACTGGCATTAAATGCAATTTGAAAGCAAAAAAAGCCTAATAAGGATAAGGCAAATAAGGAGGGTAGATACATTTCCTGTGGAACTAAGGGAAGAAAATGTGTACAAAATGTAAGAGGAGGACACTTTATGGATGGATTCGTGAAGAATGAATCAGGTCGAAAAATTTTGGGAGTTCAATGTTAGTTCCTAGAAAGAAGTTTTGCCTGCATTAAGTGAGGATTGCAGAAAAATAAGTTTGATATCCCTAACTATTGCGTATATTGCAGAAAAAGGTATGAATTGGAGAATCGAAAAAAATGTGATTCATGCGAAACCTGTCTCAGACTGCTCAGATAAGAGTGGGGAACGGAGATTCAGATGAACAGTATTATGAAGAGCAGCCAGAGAAGGCAGGGTTGCCCATTGTCACCGCGTACTGTTTAACTTACGAAATGTATTCTTATAGTAAGTACCGTTAGCGTATATTTAAATATTGGCGCTTCAGAACTCAGTTTTGCTTCTGCAGCGCCACCCACTGATTCATTGAAAAGCTATAGCAGCATTTCTTTTGTTTCAGAAGTCGTTTGCTTGTCCGTGCAAGCAAACAACAATGTCCGCCCACAATCGTTGATCCCGCCAGCTGTGAAGTGCGTTCTGTCATACGATTCTTGTATTTGCAAAAGGATTGTCGGCTGCTGAAATTCATCGGAAATTATGCCTAGTTTATAAACCTACAGTTATGAGTGAAGGAAAGGTTAGACGATGGTGTTGTGATTTTAAAAATGGACAAACAAATGTCCATGACGAAGAGCGAAGTGGTAGGCGCAGTATTCTGACCGATGAAAATGCAAGCTTCGCAAGTGGAACAAAAACAGCGATGTGATCGTCGATTGACAATTAATGGCCTGTTTGAACAATTTCCTCAATTTTGACGCACTACTGTCTACAATATTGTTAAGGAAAACCTCGGATACCACACATTGCATGCAAGGTGGGTACCGAAAATGCTCACCGACCACCACAAAGAGCAAAGAATGTCCAGTGGACGAGAGTTTTTGGATCGTTAGGAACTATTTAAACCACCCACCGTAAAGTCCTGACCTTACACCCAGCGACTACTTTCTCTACTAGCACTTGAAACTGGTTCGGTGGACAACGTGTCGAAACCGAAGAATAACTCAAGAATGGCGCTGGTTTCAAAATTGGTTCAACCTTCAGGCGGCGAGTTTTTATGCAGAGGGGTTAATGAAGCTGGTGCAGCGGTACGAAAAAAGCTTAGAAGGAAACGGCGATTATGTAGATAAGTGAAGTAGGTTTGCAGCTAGCTAAAAGTGCCATAAAAATGTGTTTCATATGAGTATATTTTTTCTGTGACCAAACGGGCCTTACTTTATGAACACGTCTCGTATATGTGGAGGAAATCGTTAAAGAGGCATTATGGGAAGGCCTGGAGGTAGGAATGAAAGTCGGAGGGGAATTCGTAAAATCGGTTAGGTTTGCTGATGACCAAGCATCAGTTGCTCAGTCAGTCAAGGGGTTGCAAGTATTGCTGAGTGAATTGGAGGTTCAGTGCGATAAATATGGGATGAAAATCAATATTAATAAAAAAGGTTATGCGATTTTCCAGAAAGAAAAATGCTAAGGTAAATATTAAAATAGGCATGGAATAACTAAATCAGGTAGAACAGTTTACGTATCTCGGAAGTGTTTTGGACCAACCCAGTCGAAGTAGGATGGACGTAAGGAGAAAAATTGCGCTAGGCAAGAAGGTTTTCTCAAAGAGGGAGTTGATGACGGGAACGTTGAGTAGGCAGGTTAGGAAAAGAGTTGTAAAAACTCTGATTTGGAGCGTAAGCGCCATATAGTAGGCTCTCTATAGTAGTATAGTAGGCTCTGATATGTACGGCGCGGAAACGTGGTCGCTGAAGCAGGACGATTGGCGTAGACTGGAGGGTTTTCAAATGTGGGTGTAAAGAAGAATGGAGAAGATGAAATGGAGGGAAAGAAGGAAAACAAATGAGGATGTACTGGATATGGTCGGTGAGGAGAGGGGTTTGTTGGAATATGTCCTACGGAGGATGGAAAAATGGATGAAATGCGAATTGGGCGCCAGTGAAATAATGACTAAGATAATAAGAAGAGACAATGTTTGGCAAGTGAGGAAAGGACAGGAATACGAGATAGGAATGTTGGACGGGATGAAGGGAGGAAAGAAGAACACCGAAAAGAAGAAAGAGCTAATGTTGAGTAGGTTGCTGGATTGGGTTTTGTTTGGAATTACACAATATTTATTTGATAGTTGTATCCATCAAGAAACCTGACTTACCCAAAAAAATTACCCAAAAAAATACTTGTTCATTGTTTTATATTGATTATTTAACTATAATGTGTAACTTTAGTTAGAAAATCCTCGTATTTATTTTTTTTCGTTGAGGAAAATGTGTGCTTTCCTAATATTTCTGATGTACCTTTTAGGCTTGTGAGAAACGGATGAAATATAATAAATTTAAATTCACCAGATTAAGAATATCTAAATAAAAATTGAATTACTAAATTTAAGTTTTCATTTGGAAAAATGGGGATTTAAAAAAGTAAATCGAGTGGTCATGAATTTAAAAAATATTTATTAAAATAAGAACGCCTTAAAAATATTCTTAAAAGCGCTTTATTATAAGAAGACTGAAAGTAGCTGAAACAGCTTTAAACCATAAAGAATTGGTTTGTTTCAAAATTGTTTTTATATATGGAATGCTTATTAGTAGATATTATTTTATTAAATTTCCCATACCATTTCATTAATTGTTACAATCAATAACATTAGCATGAAGTGCAAAATGAACAACAACTTTTTTAATATATTTAAAATATAATGTTTTATACCTTAATTTTAATTAAAACAAACCAACACACAGAAATGGGGAAACAAATGTTGTATTTTGACACATTGTTTTACACATTAACATCAGTTTAATAAACATTTTGCAATTTATAACTTTTAAACAGAAATTTCAACTAATCCAAACCAAATTACATAAATGAGGAAACACATTGAGGTTACATTGTTTTACACACATAAACATCAGATGGAAATAAAATGTTTAGACAAAAGTTTCTCTTCGTACATAATTACTTCTGAATTTCTACAGAGGTTTGTGATTTGTGTTTCACATGATAATAAGTCTACTATTAATAATAGAAAAGGTAAGTGCATTTAGTCTAACTGTTAATCTTAAAAAATCGCCTTCCAATTTTTCACTTCTAAACTTTCGAAGGAAACGGAGAAAAATTTTAATGTTTAATTTAAAAATAAGGGTTTTGAAAAATAATTTTTTACGATGTCAACACAAAAAGAGAAATATTCAACTCAAATTCTATATATTTAATAGCAATTTCTCATTACACTTTTTTGGAATGATTATTGTAAAATACTAGTTTTTAACTTCTCTCAACCCCCCAAAATCGATAAGACCGTTTTGGTTTTTGCATTTAACAAATTATACTTATTTAACCCTGACCGCTAACAATACGTAAATTATGAATAATTTTTAAAAAATGATTAGGTTTTTTTATTAAATTTAATCTACTTGTTTCAAGGGGCTAAACAAAAATCTCTATACAATTCTTTAGCTTTCTTTTTAAATTAAATATGAAAAAATTGATGTTTGCATACAATGCTTATAAAAAATTCCATTCAATATAAAATACAGCCAATTCGCACATACATTTGAAGCATCTGCATTAAATCTATAAAGAAAATCTATAAAAAAATCTATAAAGAATATTTAAAGACTAAAGTTTGACGTATTACATATACGATTAGGGCATTTACACTCTAAAACTAGATGGCCTAATATGTTCTAATTTCGTAGCAATGAATTATCTGGTCGATAAGGATATCTACTAAATTTGGATCAGATATTAAACAGTAGACATATGGTATACCCTAGACAAAGTAGATTTCTCTTGGAAAAGGTTAATAATTCCAAATATATTTTGTGAAAAATATATTATAATTTCATGTAACGTCAAATAGTATACTTTAACTCTAGTATTTATGAATCCCACAAGTTAAATATATAAACCCTCTTTATACATTTTAAAATTTTTCCCATTTATAGATAGTTGTTAGGCAAAACACAATTTTTTTAAAATTAGTTTTAATTTGAAGCAATAAAAGGTTGATGTATTTTTCTGGCAATAATTTCCAAGGTCCTTTTAAAATAATATTTTTTAATTTAATAGTTATTATAATTAGATAGTTTACAAATAAATATATAAGTTCCGTCTTCCGAAATATTGTTAATGATAATGTTTTGAAATACTACTATAAATTCTCGAATATCAAATTTGATCAATAATCTTTGCTCTTATGCTCACTCTTAAACAAATCATGCAATAAAATGGCGTGATATTTCTTTCAAAATATTAATAAAGACTAAACATCTTCATATTAAATTCATTATATATGTTCTAAAATTATTTTTATATTTATATAATCTTATGACAATCACACAACTTTGAAATTAAAGCAGGAAATAATTGGCAATATTACATCTCTATGTTGTCGCATAAATGAATTAGTTTCATCACAAACAGCATGGTTAAATGCAGATTTTTATAACAATTGATACAAAACGTTACGACAATAGAAAAACCTTTTTTCAAAAACAAAAACCAAAGTATATTATACCAATAAAATGGTAGTTATGTCATTCGTTACATTACTTTTTTTCAATTTTGTTAATTTAAAAATATTATGACCAAGATATGTATATTTAATGTGTTGAATCTTTTTCGATAAGGTAAATATTTTAATGCCGACAGTTTTACATGTACACTTCTAATGTCTTTTCGTAAGTTTATTACAGTTTCAAACATTGTCCTTCACTGCAAAATGTATCAAATTATTTGACTCAGTTTGAAGATCTTCGTCCAATAGTCACTGTATATCAACGCTCGTGGGAAGGCGAAGATATGATTTGGAAGTGAGTGGAAGAGTCATTAACGTTTTTGGATAACTCAGGCAATCTCTTGATTCTCACAGTAGGAGTATGGACGTTTACCATTGTAAGCAGCAAGCTAGAGGGAGAGTTCTTGATGATATCTAACGTAACGCTTCATCATGGCTGTCAGGAAGAGAATACATTTGGATGATTTAAAATGATATAATTAGACTCAATTTTAAACATTTTTTTAAGCGCAATCAAATAATCGTGATTTTTCACAATAATTTGTAATAAATCTCTTTTCGATCGCTTCCAATAAACTATGTCACCAAAATGACTATTTATATCCTTTCGAATCATATCTAAGGCCTGGTGCCATAATTATGGATTTTGAACATACATTATTAAACATAACGTTTATAAATGGCATTATTTCAACTATAATTAGATTTTGAAGAAAAGTATTTTTCATAGTTCTATAGTCAAGTATCTTAAATAAATAAAAAAGTATATAAAACAAATAAAAAAATTCTTACATATTGTACATTTGAAATCTTTATCTTAGCGTTAATTTTAAATTGCAAATAATAACCCATATTGATTATTTCTAGACACCGCACCAAAAGTCTTTGAAAGTACAAATGTCAAAAAATTGTAGCATTTATATATAATGGAATATTTAAGAAATGCGACCCTTCGATCCATTTAAATGTTAGAAATTGTGGGAAATAAATTTGAAAGAAAAAACAATTACTTCTTCTGCGTTAGTGGGTTTAATATTTTTATGGACATTATAATTTGTGTTCTCTACACATATTACAGGGTTCGTCCGGAAAATAAGTTTATGATGCTCATTGTCTTTTTTGAAAAAAGGGGAGTCGTCCACTACCAATTTGTACCTGAACGAAAATGCTGCATTTTACGTCCAAGTGCTCGACAGGTTTCGAAAAAGAGTCACCTGTGTCCGGCCAGCGATTAAAAACTTCTGGCGGCTGCATCACGACAATGGCGCGCTGTCTCACACCGCGCTTGTCGTGTCGGACTTCTTGGCCAAGCACGGCATGGCAACGCTGCCGCACCCGCCCTTCAGCCTGTACTTGGCACCACCGGACTTCTTTCTGTTCCCGAAGATAAAGAGGAGTTTGAAAGGAACGCGATACGGGACTTTGGACGCCGTCAAAGAGGCCATGATGACGTGTCTTCAAGAGGTTCCCGATGATGCTTTCGTGGGAGCGTTCCAGGAATGGGAACGTCGCTGGAACAAGAGTATCGACTCACAAGGGTCCTATTTTGAGGAATATTAGCTTAAGATATGTAAAAGTGTTATAATTTTTTTCCTGAGCTCAGTACACTTATTTTCCGGACGAACCCTGTATAACGACCTGTAATTTAGGATTACTAAATGCTTGAAACTTATAGAAAAATTAATGTAATCAAACTCTCAAGTCTTCCAAGTCAGAAACCTTCATACCTTTCTTTTGTGGCTCCAGTTTGAACTTCAATCTGGCTCTCTATTGCATCTCTAACATCTCCAGAGGCTTCTTCGATGAACGATGCCTTCAAAAAGAGCAAGTTCATCTTGTCCATCCACGATGAGGTGACGGGTGTCATCGAACTGGAAACGTAATCAAGGTATCCGTCGATAGCTCTCTTCTCGAAATACATTTTTCTGGTGAAGTTATTCATTAGGCCTTTGTGAAAAGTGGCAACTGCGGGACTTTCAGATTGCGGAACTCCTTCCCTCATTTCTTTCCCTTCCCATTCCTTAGCCAACTGAAGAGCACATTTGTGGATTTCTTGAAAATTCCGATCATTAGGATTTTCACGGAGAAGTTCCTCAGCCAACTGAACCACACTATATCCACCTTCCTTTTTGAGACGGAGATCGGCTTCCATTTCAAATAGTCTCATCGCTGATTGAATTCTTTCTAAGTGGATGCCAACATGAAGAAGCATCCTGCGGTTTTGAACTGAAAGCTCCACTCCCACAAGATTCTCTATAACATCATTGTAATGGACCAAAAATAGTTGCAACTCGTCAGCCAAACACTCAAGTCGGGTGCTAGTCTGCTTGATGAAAGTATCCATACTGCCCACTTTTTCAAAACTTCCTTGTTCTTCTAACTTCCGAAGACTATATCCTCAGTGTTTCAAATGTTCTTCAATGCTTTACTTCCTTCTTTCTCTCTCTTCTTACGGGCTTTACTTCCTTCTATATTACGTTACTAGAATAAGTGTATTTGCACTATATTTTCCTGACCTGAAATGATTAAAAGGTTAAATGGAGTTATTTCGGCATTCCAAAAAGTCAATTGATATTTTTAATATAATTATTAAATGCAGTGCAATATTAAAAAAGGGGCACATTTATTTTTCTATACCGTAATAAAATATCCCCAGAAAAATTGTTAAGTCAATCAACACGAAGGTTGGTTTGTTAGGCGATGATATATTTCATGAAATAATGAAACCCACGTCTATTCCCATGAGTATACTAAAATCGACGTGCGAATTTTGCACAACAGATAAACGGGCCGACGGCCTTTCGAGTTGCCGGTTATGTTGTCCAGGGAGAAATGGAACACCATATTGCATGGGTAAAGAGAAAGGTGTCAAGTAAGATTTTCCGAAATATAGTCTTTTAATAAATATGAAAATATATTTTCTTTACGCTCATTCTTTAACCTGCGAGCCATTCTTGCCACTTTCGTGAGTTTGTTTATGATTTTGTGGTAGTACTCTGGATCCGTGTTCTGTTTCAATTTTTTTATGGGAGCATACTGTAATTGCCCTTCAAGAATTATCTCTTTGAATGTTTCCCATATTTCCTCCACTGTCATCCCCTACCTGTCCCCATTTTGCCCTCTAAATATTCTTGAAATCCTTCTCTATCTCACCGGGCATTGCCAAATTTTCTACTCCAACAAAAATTAATTTAAGGTGCGCTGGTTAATGCTTACCAGGAAGAGCCTCTTTAAATGGGTACATGCATGAATATTTATAAATAAATGTATATATAATTAATTTTCAGTTAATAATACAAATACATACTTATTTGGAAAACTTACTGGGGCATTTTGCGAAGCAAATACATGATAAGCATGCTTAGTACTGAACATTTTAGGAATATATTTATATATATATATATATATATATATATGTATATATATAGGTATAAGGAAAGGGCATAGGAAAACACATAAAAGGCGAACACAGGACATGTGGGGAAGGCGGTTTTTGAGCAGATCACGAAAGTAAAAATATTTTATACCGGATAAGGAAATATTTTTACTTTCGTGATCTGCTCAAAAACCGCCTTCCCCACATGTCCTGTGTTCGCCTTTTATGTGTTTTCCTATCCCCTTTCCTTATACCTATTTCTGTTTGAATGAATATATATATCCACAACTCTCAAGTATATTGCCATTGCCTATGTGTACATATATACAATATTATATACGTGATTTTAAGATTGCAACACAAAGTTAGGATAAGAAAACCAATAAAGCTGAAAAATACCCTAGCAAGGTGGTAAAAAACACTTTTGCTCACTCTTCTCTAACAAAAATTCACTCACTTAATTCCTCTTCTTCCTATCTTCCCTCTTTCTTTGCTCAAGTTTAGCGAAGGTGATTCTCGCTAATAACCTTTTGCTATCCCCACCACTCATATTGCCCATGTCTAACAACTTCGTAACCTTTATGAATTTCAGAAAATATAATTTGAAAGAAATGCATACTTTCACGTGTGAATGTTTCGTAAAAAAACGAATTCCGATTTCTTTTTATGTCGTATGCAACACTGAAAACCCTCTTATGTTATTAAAACCGCCTAAAGTGCATATATCGTGCAGCCATTTTTTCAATTTCAAATTAATTTATGGAGACCCAGGAACATTCTGACTGTAAATTATTTATTATTGCCACTCTATTTCAAAAAAATCACCCCGACGAAGATACACGATGTTTATAATTAATCCGTGGTGTCATAAAATAATATAAAACCCACCAAAAAAAGGTGCCTCCGTTCTAAAAATCCTTATTTCCTGCTATTGAAAATGTGCTAATTAAGCATTTGTAAACTATTACTTTTAAACTCCCCCTTCTAAACTCATATTTGTTAATTTTTAAAAGTGCATTTCAATGAGATCCTATCGTTTCGTATTTCTGCCCAAAACTTAAAAATATTTTCTTTTAATATTTAAACTTTTTCTTTAAATCGGCCTCTTTCTACTCATGGACTGAATCTAACTTTGACTTATATTTTAGGTACATATTTCATGCTTTTTGAAATCCCGCTCAGGCACATTAGCAGTTACCACAACACATCACGGAGTTACCAACTCCAAGCAGTGAGAATATATATTAACCAATATCAAATATCAACCCTAAAAAGGTTCTCTAGATTCAGTATGCAAATAATTACCATTAAGTGTCTAATATTTAATTAATATAATTAATCAAAATATGGCATATATTTTCAATTTTTTAGATTAATTGGTGCTTACTATGTTCTGGATTACCCCAGGGACAAATGGTTTCAATTTATCTTTCTTTTACTTCTGTTCCTTATCGGAGAACACATGCCTGTCGACTGCGAAGCACAAGGGCGGTTCACAGGTCGACGGCGATAGCGATTTAGCGACACAGGAAAAAAATTAGCACAATAGACTGACTCCAGCAAAGAAAACCTCTAGCATAAAAAATCAAGAAATAAAATAATCATATAAAAATGAAAAAATCTATCAACACATTAATCAACCCGTAGGTCGGTTGGATAGGTGATGGCAGAGTTCACCCAGTGCTAAGCCCAAAGGCGTGTGAATGCTTCCCATCAGGGTAGAGGGGGCCAGTGTCTTTCTCTGTGCCTGTTATGTTCTCCCAGATAGATCTGGTACCCTAAAAAGCACACAGCTTGGGTGCAGGTGCAGGTGCTAATATTACCTTGCCCGGTAATATTAGCACCTGCTACTCCGGACCCTCCGGTCAGTAGTCCAACGCTCTACCCCTTAGACTACCGCGGCCCACGATAATTAAAATAAATGATAAATTTATTTTTTATAATTATAGAGTTCAGACTAAAAAGCGTAATGAAACTGAATTATAGCTAAAAAAACATGAGAATTAGCAGTAAAAGAGTTAACAAGGTAATCGTGCTAATATTTTTACATTTATAGTGATTTAAAAAAAAATTAGTGCTAAATTCTGTTTGCCAAATAAGATTATGAACTTAATTTATATAAAACCAAGTGAATTAATGAATAAAATTTAATAATTATTCTTCTTTCTTTCCACTGAGTTTTTATAAGCCAAATTCAAAAGCAACTGATACACAGTACTATCATTCATCAGATATATCTTGTGGTTCAAGGGAATCCACCACTCTGGCTGGCCATAGGACCACGGACATGTATTTCTATATCCCACCAAGAAATGGGAGGATCAAGACCATTTCCTAAAGTCGTTCGAACACAATTAAAATATGGCGTCTGTTTCGATTCCTTCGTGGCAATACCTTAGAGTACCACCAGACAGGTTCGCCTTATCCACTTATTTGGTTACAATCAATTAGGGTTCATCAAAGTATATGAATTTAAAAATTCCTCCTGTATTTAAAAAACAACAAAGGTACAATTGGAGGGATGTTGTTAATTGTTCTTTTAAATTACTATCAGATCATTATCCTTACTAAACATTAATATGTAGGTTAACTAACAGTTCAAAAGGAACAGACATTACATTGATCCTTGTTGATGGTGAATTTTAAATTTTGAAATGATGAAAAGTGAAATTTAACGTTATTAAAATAATATTCTAAAATATTAAGATTCTGTTTCTACCTTCTCACAATTTGTGGTTAAGAAAATTGTGAAGAGTGTAATACGGATGTGGTCCAAGGGGGTAAACCTCAATATCGGAAAAAATATATTTATTTTTCAACATTTCACCCTTTCAAAAGTAATGTTCAATAAGTGTGATATACTTTTCATAATCAAAATGTCTAGCTCCTAAAAATACCCATTAACTGCCACCACCACTTCTTCACCGCTGGTAAAATCTTTGAAAATCCGTCCGTTTTTGTTATATATTTTGCAATAAGCGAACGCACTGCCCACATTTGATTTATTTTCCTTTCTCAAGATAGCCAATGAAAATCATCCCATGCTTGTGCAAAAGAACCGAAGCAATTACATTGCTGAAGATGGAAAGATTTATCGAAAGAGCCTTTCGATAAAAGGACTATTTTGGAGACGGTTCTCCCTTTTAAATCCAATGTTTTGATACTGCGAACAATGCCTGTTTAGTAACTGTGAAATTTTGCTAAACACTCAACTGAAACATCGTCACGAGAATGGTTTTGCTATCGTTTGACCAAACATAACACTCACATTGCTTTCATCTTACTTGGAAGTTAACGAACTATATATATAACTTTTTGAATTTTCTTCACCGTTTCTAGAGTCATCACCACGTTTGGTTGACCAACGCGATGCTCGTTTTGACAGCTGGTACGCTATTGTTTAAATTTTGCAGTCCAATATTTTATATTGTAAACAAAAGCGCAGATCGCTGAGAAAAGAAGCCACCTTAAACAAGTCCCAATCCCCAAAATTCAAGAAATTCAATTTGGAAAATTATTTCAAGATATTATATACAAAAGGACTAAAGGAAAGCTACACTTTGCATTTCCCTTGTATTAAATATGAATTGCAGCATTTTTAAAAGTTGAACTTCAAATTTTAATTATAATTATAACTTCTGAGATATAATTCCAATTTTTCAGGTTAATAATTTGAAAAAATATATAGCTTTTTAATATTAATTTCACCAATATCTAGAATGATTGTAGTGTAATTTGTTTTCATTTTTATGCTATTTTAATTTATTATTTATTATTATTAGATAATCTACCGGTTAAGGTAGGTTTTTTTTGGATGGACACAACTATCAAATAAACATTTTGTGACTCCCCACCTAGCAAACTAATCTATATCAGGTCCCTATTCATCTCGGTGTACTTCTTTCCTCCCTTCATCCCGTCCGACATCCCTATCCTGTTCCTACCCTTACCTCGCTTGCCCAACATTCTCCCCTCTATTACCCTCTTCAACATTCCACTACCTCTAGCTCAATACGCCTTTCATCCATTTTTCCTGCCTCCATAGGGTTTCTCTCAACACACCTCTCTCCTCCCCCACCGTTTCTAGTACTTTCTCATTTGTTTTCCTTTCGGTCCATTTCACCTTCTCCATTCTTCTCCACACACCCACATTTCATGTCAAAGTTTATACTTTGAATATCTACCTGGCTTCATAATTATTATTATTATAAGGCATTGTACCAGTGAAGGTTTTCGGATGGACACAACTATCAGATAATTAACTTACGACTCCAAACAAAACAGAATCGAGCACCTACTCTACATCTGGTCTCTCTTTATCTCTGTGTAATTCTTCTCACCCTTCATGCCCTATCTTTAAGACATCCCTATCCTGTTCCTGCCCTTTCCTTGATTGCCTAACATTCTCCCCTCTATTACAGTCTTCAACATCCCACTATTGCCGATCAATTCAAACTATCCTCCTGCTTCAGCGACCAGGTTTCCGCGCCGTATATAGCTACGCTCCATATCAGAGTTTTTACGAATCAGAATATAATGATTTTAATTTATATATATATATATATATATTTCAAATTTTGTTTAACGGAAGTATTGGTTAATATAATTGCTCTGATGACATCAAATGATGCAAATCATTCAGATAATAACACCTCCATCGCATTTACTATTGTTTTATTTTTCTCCCATTACATAACTTCTCATATGTCAATAGGCGGAGTTTTCTTAAGAAAAATTTGACTTGCGTTATCCTTTTTTCCTAGAAGTCGCTTAAGTATGACATTTCGTGCGACTAAAAATATAAATTATATAGGAAATGATCATGCGAACTCTCCAATGCAAAGGCATGAGTGATTTTGCAATCAAAATATTTTATTCTCCTATTTGAATTATACCAGTTTATGAAAATGTGACCAGTCGCCTCACGCATCCATTTTTAAAATATTAGCTGCCGGAACTCGCCCAGAGGTTGGAAGCCCTGGCGGCGAAAGTCTTCTGTTTCCACTCCACTCCCCCCATCCCTCCAAAGAGAGATGATGTCATAGTCCTTGTCAAGGTTACTGACACAGGAAGATGGAAAAAAGCATGACTCCTGCGACACAAATCAACTTTTTAAGGAGTATGTGAATAATATTCAAACATTTGATTCCGAGTAATTAAGAAAATTGAACTAGTGGACGATTATTTTCAAGCTAAATGAATATGAATAAATTACACAATTAATACTAATTGTTATACTATCACATTTCTCGTAATATAATTATATTTTCGTATAATTTGGTGAACATACTTATCAGTGTCTGGTTAAAAGGAGGCACTAAAAAGATTTTATTCGAATTAAAATATAAAAAGGCAAAAATAGTTTCCTTAGTGAAATATGAGTAGTGTTCTATTTTCCCAACCATTAACTTTAGTATCAAAATTCGTCCGAATAAAAATGAACAAATATAATATTAATAAAATATATATGAATGCTCGATTTCAAAAGCAAGCAAGGGGTGATTTTATAATCAAAATAATGTCTTCTCCTGTAAGAGTTGTTCTTTTTAATGATATTGTGACCATTCGAGACACGCCTCCCTTTAAAAATTATTATCACGCAAGTTTCGCCCCATAGGTTGGCTACCCTGGCGGCCACAGTCTCTTGTCTCCACTCTACTTCTCCCATCCACTCCCCCCGAAGAGTGATGATATCATCGCCTTCCATTCCTTCCCAAGTTTTATCAGATAGGAAGATGGAAAGAAGCACGTCTTCTGCGACTCAAATCACCTTCTTAAGGGGTATGAGAATATTATGTAAACATTTGGTATAGAGTTTTTAGAATTTTGAACCGGTGGTCTGGATTTTAATAAACCACAGATTATTTTCAACGTGAACTTAATTGAATGAATAATACCATTAATACAATTTTTTCTATTTTTAAGTGTTTAATATCTTAAATTATTCCTTGTTTACCAAATGTAATATTGCCTGTTTGATATGAGCTATTTAAAAAATAGAAATAAAATTGATATATAGAAAGCAGTTAAGTAATTTAATGAGTAATTTAAAGATAGTATGTGTACTAGGCTAGAAACACGTACCTACACATTCTTCTGATTTGCTTAGACTGCTTTTTCTGGGACTTAAGACTATGTCCAATTATTGTGGGCACTTATGTACTTATTTCGATTTGTCAAAGTAGACCCATGTCTGAAAATTTGCTTTTTTAAATTCGTTTGTTTTTGGGTAACAAGTTTTCTAGCTCGGGGATTTTCAGTCGATGATCATATAGTATCTCTTTATGGATCATCTTCCCTTTACTGGAGTCGTCCTTTAATTTGGTCAAACAATATGGTGCTCGTCTTTACAACCCGTTTACACTAAGCCCTCCATATCTTAAGATATAAACTAAGGACCCGATCACTGACAGAAGAAGAACGTCACTTATCGAAAGAAATCACTCAACTCCGAATCCTAAGAAATTGTTTTGGTTGAGTATTTCCAAAATTTAATTAAACATATAATTAAAAATGCTATAAAAACACGGCAATAGTTTTCCTTAGTAAAATATGACGTGAAGTGTCCTCTTTCTCCAAGCATTCACATTAGTATAAAAATTCGTCCAAATGAAAAGCAAGCAAGAAATTATTAAGAAAATATATATCAAGGCTCCATTTCAAAGGCAAGCTAGGGGTGATTTTATAATCGATATATTTCCTTCTCCTATAGGAATTGCTCTAAGTAATGATAGCGTGATCATTCGACACACGTAACAACCACTTAAAAATTGTTATCACGTAAGTTCCGCCACATAGATAGGCAGCCCTGACAGCGAAAGCCTTCTGTCTCCACTTCCCCCACCCACTCGTTCCAAAGAGCGCTGATGGCATCGCCATCTATTCATTTTCAAGGTTACTGACACAGGAAGATGGAAAGAAGCACGACTCCTACGACACATATCACCTTCTTAAGGAGTATGTGAATAAAAGTCAAGCATTTGGTGCACAGTTTTTAGAATTTTGGACCGGTGGAATGGGTTCTAATTAGCCACAGGTAAAAACGTTATTATCAATTTGTAATAAATTGAATTAACAACAAATTTAATACTAATTATTTTCTTAATTATTTAATTAATATTTAAGTTTAAAATATCCTAATGTTTCCATTTTTAAAATGTTTATTGTCTGTCTGTAATGAGTTATTTTAAAATAAAATACAATTTAATTAAAAAGTGAATGACCTGGATTAAATTAATAAAATTATATATATCTCGCTTAAAACCATACATAATATACACTTTTATGATTTCCTTACTCTGCTTATTATTGGACTCCAGGTATCGTTCATTATAATAGTTAATAAGCTATTTATTTCGATAGGACAAAGTATAAATTTTTTATAGACAGTTATTTTTTATGTTTGTGTATGGTAAACATTAAAAAAAGAATTTGTAATATACTATGATACTAATATTTTTGTGCCTTACGATACATGAGAATATTGTCATAAATATGTAAAAATGCAATGTCTTTAAATTCAATTTATTGATATTAAAAAAACAAGGTGACATGTGTCTCATTAAATGTTCTTTTAAAACTAAAAGAGAAATAGTAATTCTTGTTAAGAGATGAGATGCTGAAATATGGCTTAAATAGCGAATGTTTCGTTTTTATCGTATATTTATTCGTATCCAAAGAAAAATTGTTATATGATTTCCTTTTCTAAATTAATTCATGTATACAGTGAATTTGTTGAGTAATAGAATTACTGATTCTTCAGAAGAGACCTTTGTCAGACCCTGGCTAATAACGGAGTTTTATTTTATATTCGTACTTTTATATATATATATATATATATATATATATATATATATATATATATATATATATATATATATATATATATATATATAAATTCACTGATAGTCATAACAAACACAGAAACTAAAACACACAAAAGAGGGACTCACTGGTTCTCGAATTTTCGGTGGTCCAACCACCTTTCTCAAGAGGAATTAGGAACAGAACTGAGGCAGAGGAGGGCCCGAAAGCAGTGGTAGGAAGGAGAAGGGGAAATGGGGGAAAAGAGCGGAAAAGAAAGGAAAAGGGGGGAAAAAGGGGGGGAAGGCATTCGAGGTGAGGTGTTTGGAGGAGTAGTGTATGGCGCGGGAATTTTAAAAAGGTGGCGATGATATGGAAGTTGTTGGGGGCGGAGGGGGATGAAATTATATTCATAAAGGGGGCAATCAATGTCTAATATTAATACCTGGACGATTCCAGGAATCCAAGAGCCAGATGAAAGCTAGCTCTAATGTTTTGAGTTTCAGTGGAGGGTCTGAGTGTGGGAGGGATGCTAAGAAGGATACTTTAAAACATTGGTCAAAGGCATTGTTGTGTTCGGAGGCATGTTTGGGGATTGGGAGCATACCAATAAGGGAGGAATTGTTGCATGAGGCTCGATGATTATTGATTCTAATATTGAGGGGTGTTGTACACTGTCCAATGTAAAAGGCAGGGCAAAGTTGGCACTTGAGTAGGTAGACAACATTGCTGGAGGTACACGAGGAGTAGGGAATTGGTGGGAGAGAGTTCAAGAGTGGGTGGGAGAGGGATGGGATTCTGGTTAGGGAAATAGGACATGTTTTGCATCTAGGTTTATTGCAGGGTCTGGGAGTGATTTTGGAACGGGGCGAGGATTTAAGAAGTGGATTGGTAGATTTTAGAAGGATTGGTAGATTTTTTTTTCCTTCGCCTACCGTCGCATTCCAATCCCCCATCACTATCAAATGTTTCCCTGCAGGAACACTCGCGATGATATCCTCTAACTCATCATACATCCTATCGACTTCTTCCTCCTTGTGGTTGCTCGGTGGCATGTATACCTGAACAATGACCAAGTTCGTCGGCTCTGCTTTAATCTCTACGAGTAAAATTCTATCAGTCGCTTGCTCTATGTTGACTACGCTTCTTCCTACCACTTTATTTAAAATTACGGCAACCCCTCGTTGGCTCTCGTCCCCGCCGCTGTATATCACTCTATAATTGTCACTCCAGTAATCCCCGCTATCCTTCCATCTCACCTCGCAGAGACCTAAAACATCTATATTACCTCTTTCCATCTCTCGCTCAATCATTCATTAAAGTTTCATAATAACTGAACAAAGATGGAGTAAGCCTATTTAATTTGCGTAATTTATAATAAATTTCTCGTGTGTTCACTATCGTTACAATATAATTTACTACATTCAAAATGCCATGTAGCTAAAGATACCAATTAAGGATTGCAATAGACTTTTTAGGACAATAACAGATTTATCATTTTGGTTATGGGACATGCACAAATCAAATGATATAGTCCAAATTTTAAAACTTAAATGCAAGAATGCTATTATTATAGTTATTAATTATAATAAAATAACACACATCAATATGCTTGGTATATATTATTATTTTAAATTAATATAGCTGCAAAAATGGTCACTTCTGAATCAGCGGATTGTAGCTTGTATTAAATTTATATATAAGTTCTTAATAGTCATATTATGGCGTTAGGGCTTGCAACAGCAAGTAATAAAACTTTAAATTCGAAAAATGTGTATATATATATATATATACACACATATATATGTCTATATATAGATATTTACATTATATATTATTTATATATATATATATATATTATTTCAAATTTCCATTATATTAGTTTCAAATCCGAATTTAATTTGGATTGAATTGGCTTTGAATTGTAAAATTATGAATTCCAGGAAATATATAATTTGAATACAACTTAATAAACATTAATATATTATATTTATTGAAACTTCCAGTTAAATCTTCGGCAAATTCCTACAAAGAACTGGGATACAAGGATTTAATCAGATTTCGATGAGGATGGCAATCAGATTTCGGTATCAAAATTTGATTTAGATATATTTAAATTTTTCATTTGATATAAAAACCGTTTATTTCCTTAGCAATATTATTGAAATGCAAACAAATTTCCAAATACATTTTCAACTTTTCCACCAAGGTTCACATTTGTCGTAAAAAGTTTGATAATTATTGCTAGTCTACCCATCAACTCGCTTATAAAAGTTAAATTGTTTAAATAAAAGTGTACTCTTTAGAATAGTTAGTAACCTTTTGATTGAAAATAATTATAGGTTTTAAAAAAACCACTAAATGGAAGAGGAAATTTTCTAATGATCATTTAAAAATTAGGAAGTACTTATTGTTTTAGGGATAGTAAACGCTTTTTTTTCCTAGAGGTGCGAAGGTTTAAAATGAAAAATACCCATTTTATATTTTCATTATTCTCTAAATATGCAAAACCACATAAAAAATAGCTTCTTAAAAAGAGTAAAGTAATTTATGTATTTTTTAGAATGGTGTTTGTTTTTTGAAAAGACAGAAAATTATTTGAGATACTATCATATAGTATACGTCAAGTAATAAGTTAAACCAGAAATGATTTTTCTCTAAGATTCGAGGGAGGGGTCCAGATCATTCATTATTAGTTTTAACAAAAAGGAAATATTAAATGACCATACACAATATGAAGGCAATCACAATCATGAGGTACAATAACCACATTAATGATCATACTCTTTAGTTCCTAATGGACATGTCTTACGTCAGATATAATCAAGTTCCTGATGTTTCTGAACTCCTATAAAAAGATTATTACATGCACTTTTCGCTTATGTGAGACAACTTTTACTGAATTTGTTCCATATACTACATGCTAACAATGCCAAAAACATCAGCAAAGTCACATATTAAGATTAAAATTCAATAAAAGGTATCGATAAATTCAATCCTGTATTTATTAATGTAACAAGAACTTGAATTGAGATAAATCTGGACTTTTTTAAGTTAAGTTTTCCTAAGTTTTACATAGTTATGCGATGGTGGTGCCTTGTTTCTTGTGTCCAATATGAAACTTAATTATTACGCCGCTGAAACACCTCCCTTATGAAGTTCGAGGAGTCTGCAATGAATGAGTTCCTTTTGGAAAGAACTTTAACAAGGTTTTCTGAATTAGTTGCACAATCATGTTCCAAAGAGGTGAGGATCTTCTTCAAACGATTGAGTGAGTTTTTCTGAAGCTCCAAGTGGCATGCAAAATCATCGAGCAGTACCATGTGGATATCGAGCGACGCTGGCGAAGTACTGTTTCCTTCAGTTCTCTCAGCCTCTGTGTTCTGCATGGACCACGTATCGTTGAATGAGGTGGCCAGGAAAAGGATTTGCTCCAGGCCAGCATCCCCAGGATTCTGTGAGAGCATTTCTTCGATGACCTGTTTTACGCTGAATCCATCACATTTCTTCAGTCGCGGATCGGAGGATATTTCAACCAGTTTCTCTACCCGTTCCAATTCATTTAAACTGATCACAATGTTAAGGAGCGTCTTTCTGTTATCAACTGACAAGTTGGTATCTTCCATTTCCTCAAAGATATAACGATAACGGTACAAATACTCCTGAACGTTCGATTCTATTATATCTTGTTGTGTGTAAATTTGACAGAATAAAACGTAAATGATTTCTCGTGTGTCTCCTATTGTTGATCGTTCTACATTGCTGACTTCAGCTAGAGCAGCGTGTACTTTGTTTGAAGTAAGATGTAGTCAACAAATTCCTTTGTACTCTTAGCGATACACCTACTAACTTCGACCCAGTTTCTCTTGTCCGATCTGTAAAAGTAAAAGGCGACACAAACATCAATGTTTCGCCTAGAAGACACAGAAATACTACCTTGATCAAAAAGTTCCCGGAATTTATTCCGAAATTTAAAAACACAAGTTTATTCATCTAAATCTATAATGTCCCCTTCAAAGTAATCCCCATCGACTGCAACACACTTATGCCAGCGCTTGATCCAATCCTCGAAACATTTTTTATATTCGGTTTTCGGTATGTCCATCAGTGCTTCCTGCGATTTTTCCATTACTTCCTCTCTGCTGCTAAAACGCGTTCCCCGTAATGGTTTTTTTAACTCGATTGGACAGAAAGAAGTCACAGGGAGCCACATCAGGTGAATTCGGTGGCTGTTGGATGGTATTTGTTGCATTTTTCGTCAAAAAATTACGAATAATGATAGCACTGTGCGACGGTCTCGACGCACCGTGCGACGATTTCTGGTCTCTTTCGGCGAATTGCTTCACGCAAACGTCTCATAACGCCCAAATAATACTCTTTGTTTACTTTCTGGCCTTCTGGCAAAAATTCATGATGCACTACACCGTTGTAATCCATGAAAACCGTCAGCATTGCCTTCTTTTTCGACTGAAAACGACGTGGTTTTTTTGATCTCGGCTCATTTGGTGAACGATATTCACTTGCCTGATGTCTGGATTGCGTGTCGTACTCATAAACCCACGTCTCGTCTCCAGTAATGATCCTTTTGATGAATGTGGGATCGGATTCAGCCTCGCAAATCATGTCTTTTGCGACGTCAACAAGGTCTCTTTTTTGCATGAAATTGAGGTCTTTTGGCACCAACTTTGCTGCTACACGACGGAAACCCAAATCATTAACCACAATGTCTTGGGCGGATCCATAGGCAATGTTCAAGTCCTCCGCTATTTCTCTGATGGTTAATTTGCGGTTATTGACCAACATTTCTTTTACTTTATCAATTTTTGCACCGACTTTCGATGTCGATGGTCTGCCACTGCGTTCATCATCTTCGATTGACTCACGACCACTTCTGGACCGCTCGTGCCACTGGTAAACGACCGTTTTTTTAGAGAATCGTGCCGAAACACTTTTCCAACATTTCCAACGTCCGTGCGCCACTAAATCCGTTTTTTACGTAAAATTCAATACAAGTTCGTTGTTGCAAATTTAAATCCATTTCTGCAATTGTAAAAAATCGCCAACACATACAGATATAGATGAATTCTTGGCTACGTAACTTTTGCAAATGTCAAGTTATGACACTAAGATTTAAAGGGAATATCAACAACAGATGTACCAATTTAACAAAAAAACAGAACTCAAATCGGAAGGATGGGAGCGCCACACGGTGGTTATTCCGGGAACCTTTTGATCAAGGTAGTGTTCTTGGTTTAATATGAAAAATTAATTGAGAAGAAAATTATTTAGTAGATTTCATGACTATCAGATGTCTTGTATCGATTAAACAAAGCGGTATCATTAATCTGTTTTGCATTTAAAGTATATTTTTCGCAAATTCTCTTGTGTCTATATCTTTCGAATGAAATCATTTTTCCAATAAAAATTAAAACAGAGAGGAATTGAAAATTCTTAATAAACAAGATTGTACTCTTGTTGAAAACCAGTGAATTTTATAAATTATTTTCTCATTGTACTAATTAAATTGATATTTGAAAATAAATGCTCTGAAAAACCAATTTTTCAGATTTGTTAAAGAAATTGCGTAAATATATTAATTGAGGCAACATCTCTATATAATATCCTTGAAATACGTATTTTACTATCGGTATTTAGCCTCCTAGCCTAGCGCAATTCTTCTCCTTATATCCCTACTACTTTGACCGTATTACTCCAAAAAACTTCCGAATATATATATAAACCGTTCTACCTGCTATATTTCTCCCCTCCTATTTTAATGTTTAGCTAAGAACTTTTCTTTCTGGAGAATCGCATAACCTTTTTTTTATTAATAATTATTCTCATCACACCTCTGCAGTTCTTCCCTCAATGCCTCTTTAATCATTTCCTCCACATATACGTTGAAAAGTACCGGTGACAATGGGCAGACCTACACATCTTCTTAACATTTCCCATCAGAACTCTTCGTTCCCCAATCGCACCTGAGCAGTCTGATAGACATGTACAGGGTCCCGATCAGTCTCCTGTCCCTCCAATCCATTCCTATTTTCTGGAATACACGCATTAATTTTTCCCAATTTACTCTACCAAACGTGTTTTCGAAATCTATGAAACAGGCAAATACATCCTGATTGTATTCTACGAGGGTCATCCGGAAAGTAGTACCCATTTGTGCCGCATGAAGTGCTGACGACGCGAGCAGCCGCTGGACGAGGTCAGATAGCTTCAGTGGCTTGTCTGCCTTCTCTGAGCCAAGTTGCGTGACGCTAGCATTGCCTGTGTTGTTTCTGTGATTGTTTACAATGTTTAAAAAAATTGAGAACGCCGCCAGTTGTGAAGTGAGGGCAGTGATTAAATTCCTCAATGCAAGAAACATTCGCCCATGTGATATTCATCGCCAATTAAAGGAGGTGTATGGAGACAATGTAATGAACGAGTCGTCTGTTCGGCGGTGGTGTCGCAACTTCAACATGGGGAGGGGGAACACACACGACGATGAGCGTTCGGGGAGACCATCTGTCATTACAGACCAACTGGTGAGCTCAGTTGACGAATTCGTGAGGAACGATCGGCGCGTCACAATTGATGACATCTGTGAGCATTTTCCCAATGTTTCTCGAACAATTGTTCATGAAATTGTTAAACACCATCTGCATTATGCAAAATTGCTCTCTATCCTTTTGTGGATGATCCTGAGAATAACATTAGCTGCGTCAGATATCAAACTTATTGTTCTGTAATCCTTGCCTTTTTTGGAATAGGAACTAACACCGATCTCACAAAATCTTCCGGCCAGATTCCTTCCCCATAGAATACTACGAATCAGTCCATATAGAGCCTTCTTCCCACATTTGCCTAAACATTTTGATAATTCCACAGGAATGTTGTCTACCCCCACGCCATTATTTGCTTTCATCTCCTTTAATGACCTTTGTATTTCATCGTCGAGTATGCATGGGCCTAAGTTATCCTTTTCTACCTCATTTTCCTTTTTTATGTCTAACCTTGTCGGCCTAGGTTCTCTGCCATACGGTGTTTCTATATATTCCTTCCATCTCTCTTGGAAGAACAAGAGATATACATGAAAATATCTCGATGATAAGATTATATGATGCACATCCAAATAAATATAAAAGTTATATTAAATTGATGAACAATATAATATTTTACATTCATATCCATTGAGGGTAAAATATTTCACCATTTAAATAACTTTAAAATTTTTGTTATAAGAATTTTTCTATTTAACTATGATACTATTATTCATGAAATAATGAAGCTTGCCTTATTTCTTGAAAATCATTGGGAAAGCAAACCAAATTTCTATATATCAGTAAAAGATATTTCAATATTCATCCCATAATTTTTATTAGGGGATAATTAAAACATTGTTCTACCACAACGATTCTTTTAGAATTTCCAATTTGCTAAAAAAGGCACCAGTAATTTTAAAATTATGTCATCGGGAAAACGTCATAGCAACGTAATTATTACGTAAATGTATATACTTGTTTATATGTACATACATGTATGTCTATATATAACCTATATCTATGTATACAAACATATTGCACCAAATTTTAATCCATATGTATAAAAACAAAAAGGAGAAAGATTTTGGCGTTCGATTAAAATGGATTTTTATTATTTCTTTCCAATAATATATCTCTACCTTCCTTTCACTCTATGAGTAAGCCTTTAGATTAGGCTCTTTCTCTTAATTTAGGTTATGTAGCGTTATCCATTATCAACGAGTGGTTTCATCTACGTAAAAAATAATACAATATTTATTATAGTTGTTAATTCCTGTTATAATGGACCAATTTCAAAAAAATTACCCCTTTAAATTTAATATTAAATATGGCTATCATACTACCAACTTGTAGAATTTAGGAACAGGCAAATTTAAATTTTTAAAATTATTAGCTAACATATTTAGATTGATTAAAAAGCGAGATGATGGAAATGGTGTACCTACGTCTACATAAATACCCTGCGAGCCACCAAAAAGGTGTGTGGCAGAGGGTGTAGCACCAGGAGGTAAAAAATATATATGTATAAAAATATATACATATACACACATATATGTATATATATATATATATATATATATATATATATATATATATATATATATGTATATATATAAATATACATATATATATACATATATACATATATATATATACATACATACATACACACATGTATGCATATCCTCGCGCAGTCCCTAACCTGTGCGTTAATATTTACTGTAATGAACTAAGTCCAGGGGTATTTCTACTATAGGCATTCTGGTACCTTATCGTTCTTGGAAAAATGACATTTCAAACCTGTCAGTCCTGTAGTCTATCTCTCTAGTCTTATATTCGTGATCCCTTCGACCGTAATACATTGGGGTTCGTATTATATCTTTAATGTCATCGGAAAAGGGCCCATCTTTAAATGTTTTCATTATTTTAATCTATATTGGAAACGCCGCTGTGTAAGGGAGTCCCATCCTAAATTGTTTAGCAAAGTGGATACGCTGCTGAGTTGGTCATAACATGTTTTACAAATATAGCCCCCCTCCGGTGACCTAATCGCTAAACGTAATCGATATCGAAACCGTAAAATCACAAATACATTGAAATAGGATAATATCTCTTTAGAGTTTTAATTGCAATCTTGATTCATTTTGAAAGTGGGAAAAATGAGAGGAATAAATTATTTATTAAGACGATTACGATCAATTAAAATTGACTAGAGAAATGAGTGCTAACTTTGTTTAGGTTGATCCCAGGTACAAATCACCTTGTCCCTTCCGCTGTTAGTTCTTTCCTTGGATGTGGCTCCGGTGTCCTGGGCGAAACACACTAGGGCGACGAAGTCCAAGACAGGAAATGTTTTACGCTGAGAAGATCGAAATTCGAAGACACGATCGAAGATCGAATGCGGAGAGGAGCAAGGCTGTGACTGTAGTCCAACCTATCCTTGGAGAGGACGCAGCTAAACACAGAATTACACATGAACATGGTAATTACTAGAAATAACGAATTTATTGATATGAAACTATAGATACACTATAGTAAATTAACTATATATATATATATATATATATATATATATAATAAAACTATAGATACAATAAAACTGAGGGTTTATGGTAAAAATTAATCCCATGACGTCATTGTGATAGCGTTGACAAGAAGGAGAGTCAAGTAAAATATCAAATGAAAGTCATTTGCATAATTTAGTGCCAACATATATTTGCCGAAAAACGTTCAGCGGCTACTTCTCCATTTATTCGAAATAAATTAAGAATTGTCATTTGTTTTAGCCTCTTGTGTCCGTCCGTTTAGGTATGAATACAGGTGAACATAAGCAATAGTAGATAACGTACGTTACACAACCAAACCATACGTTGAATATAACAATAAGTGATCATAGAACAGATGGAAGGTAGGCACGCATCACCACGCGGATTTGGGCACCACTGAACTTGGTCGCTTGTCCATGGTTAGTGAATCTTTTTAAAATAGAAAGGCAGGGCACTGTGGGGACGAAATGCGGCCAAATAAACAAATTTTTGACCAAGAAAATAAATAAATCGTGACGCAATATTTAACCCAAGGGGAATGGTGTTTCCCTCACACCTAATTTCATTGAAAATATATCATCAATATGTTGCATCATGTTGGGAAAATCCATCCTTCCTCTGGGCTTGGTATACAACTGTGTGTATATGATAATCTTCAACGTTAAAATGTAAACAGGATAAATATATATACATGTATTACAATTCTAACTGATAAACAAAAAACATTGTCGGTAGCCTGACGCATTGCTCGTGCGTAACATAACAGCAATGACAATTGACTATTGAAATTTCTATGAAAGTGTATGACATACCTTTTGAAAAATATAATTGTTCGTAGTTGGAATTATAATAACTGTTAACATTATACATTAATATAAATGCAGAGAAATAGGAATTTCTAAACGGTATAGAACCCTACCATTACACAAGAATCCAGGAAATTGTCTAAGTAGCACCATTCTAAACAAACGAACTTAACCAAACGCAGAGTAAAAACTATTGACATATTGAATACAGAAGAAAACTAGCTTTAAGAAAAAAATTTTTATTAAGACTTAGATTTCATAACAGCGTAAGATCTTCATGTCTCACACTTAGGCTGTAACTTAATCTAGGTCTTAATTAAAAATAAATTTTTTTAGGAAAAGCACACTGACTTCCTTGCCCAAGAAGGCTTTTAAGCATGTGACGCCTGAAAGTTAATCAGTTATAGACAAGATGGCTACGCGTTAAACATATAAGTTGAACAATTTCAAAATTTTAGGGGTACAAATATTCGGTATAAATTGATGATAATGACTTTACCGCTGATACCAAAGGACCCAACAACTGTCTACTATTTCCTCAAATGTTAGTAGCTGGTGAAAGAGAACCGACACCGAACTGAACCGAAAGAAAAGTAAAAATTTAAGGCATATCTATGAAAGAAGACAATTCGTTTTAACGCATAATTTTTCAAAGGATCTAAAACAGACATTGTCACATCTTCAGAGCTCTCAGATAAGCTACCACGAAATGTAGATCTTCTTAAACAATAGTAATAATCCTTTGGAAAAGCAAACTGTCTTCTTTCATTATGAGGGATATTAAGTTTGTGACGCATGAAATTTTGTCAGTTGTAGACAAGATGGCTACGCGTTAAACAGATAAGTTGAACAGATTCAACATATTAGGGTTACAAAAATTCGAAATTTCGGTAAAAATTCAAGTTACTTACTTTTCCGGTGATACCAAAGTGTCAAACAAATGTCTGCTATATCATCAGCTGTTGGTAGCTTCAGCAAACTGGTTTCTGTGAATAACGAAATGCAGGAGATTGTAGCACTAGAATCGGGCACAATGAAGACACTCAGTGAACTGGAGCGACCAACAGACCGCCAAAAACGACGTCTTATGTGCGTATACAGCGCATCACTACGGTAGCCCAAAGAAACATAGTACTTGGTTCATCGTCTAACTAAGAGATGGCGTGAGCGACCCTTTTGCCCTAACCTCAACTCATCCATGAGTTCCTGGGTTCCTTTCTCGAATTCATACCTTTGGTTATAACTCTACGGTCGACGATGATTTCCTTGTGTGAACAATCATGACGCAGTACTAATTAATTGTTCATGCTACATTTTTATCGATGAAACATTCAACTGAAAGTGAAGGGTTTGAAGGGCTATCGTTAGGCGCGGGAATTTTAAAAAAGGGGGACGATATGGAAGGTTTTGGGGATGACATTTTGTGTCTAAAGGGGGCAACAAATGTGTAATAATAATACCTGGGTGATTCTAGGAATCAAGGAGCCAGTTGTAAGCTCATTCTATTGTTTTGAGTTTCAGTGGAGGGTCTGAGGGTGGGAGGAATGCTAAGATGGATACTTTATAGAATTGGTCAAAGACTGTGGTGCTCGGAGGCATCTTTGGAGATTGGGAGCATACCAAGCAGGGAGGAATTGTTGCATGAGGTTCGATGGTTATTGATTTTAATATTAATTAATTTTCATACACTTTCCAACAATATACCAACAGAGAGCGAGAAAGCATGAATTTTTTGTGCAAAAACATTCCGTGATTTCGAATGTACACTTAGAGCAGAAGAGACACGTTTCTTAGACTGATTAAATTATATATTACAAAAATATTCATCAAAATTAGCCGTCTTGAAAATAGGTAAATTATGAATAATTTGGAACATACCTTTTACTTGGAATAATTTTACGGAATCCGATTTATGCCAAAAGAATTCCGAATAAGGGTCCCTTTCCATTCATTAAACCAATGATTTGTCAATGAATTTGAAAATCTTTAAATAATGGTTTAAAACTATTTATATAAAATCACTAATGATTTCCTCTTTTACTCTGATGAAGTTTTGAGACCACCAAATTATCACGCTGGCAATCAACGCAGAGTTAACGGGTTCGTTTCCCGCCTAGTTGGATTTTTTTCAAGGCTTCACTCTATGCCATTTTCTTTGATGTAATTTAAGAAATTTAAGAAAATGTGGAAGTAGGTAATATCTGTCATCACCACTCCCAATGAATTGGAACAATAAAGAGCATTAATGAAAAAAATAAATGGTTACTTATGAAATAACTATATAGTATTTAAGCACATATATTTTTAAAATCCCTAATAAATCCCTCACTCCCTATATTTTGTGTACCTTTATATCTCCAAATGCTACTCCTTTTAATATCGTATGAATTTCATGGGCTAAACGAAGGTTATACTATATATCAACTGAATTATTTGCTGTTTCCACTTCGATAAGTGGAATGCAAAAGTCTTGAGAAGTATAAGTACTTATTATTTAAATACTAATAGCACCGGAGATACTTAAAAAATCATAAATTTTTAATACTTTTTATTTTTTAATACAGCATATTTTTTTCTGCTTCCTTATACACAATTCAATTTGAAATCCAGTAAACCATTTTGGGGTTGTTATTATCATGGAATGTTGGCATTGCCTTTTAAACACCACACTGAAAAATAATCGTTTGTGCAGCAATCTAGAAGTCTACCCGTGTATTCAGAAACAATTTAAATTGATTAAAAACCATTTTAACAGCAGTGTATTGCAAAATATTTTTAAGTAAATATAATTCTGGTAATGTACTTACAAAACATATTAACTTAACATTGATTTAAAATTCCGTTAAAAGCCTTTTAAAATTGAATTTTGTTATTTTACGGTCTTTTTAAATGAGTTTCTATTACCTTTTAATCCCCAAATGAAATCATTAAAAGGAGGAACTATATATGCCTTCGGCATTCTATAACCGCCGTACAATATTATCTGTGCGGAAATAAGCATTTAATAAAATACATTTTGAAATTTCCGAACTACATTAAATATTAAAATAACAAACATTACCATTTCTTCTCACAAATAGTTCATTTTAATCCAACAAATGATGCATATGAACATAATTGTAACATTTAACAAGTTTTATAAGGATATTTTTTGTTTTGCAAACCATTTTAACATAATGATCATATGATACCAAAATATCTGCGCCTAATTTCTAATATTTTAATTGTGATTATATCAATTTAAAAATTTTAAATCTTTCGAATTGAAAATTTCTTAATTCATTGAAAGCTGAAAATTATTTATATTTTAAGTTAAATTCTGTGATACATTAGGTAAGTGTTTTTGTATATTAATTAACCATTTGAACAATGTCATACTTACTTTACACTTTTAACTATGTGATAAACCACAACATCAACATTACTACAAACATTCTCCTACAAATGATCTATAAAAGGAGTTGTACAAAAAGTTTATAATAAAGGGATATAAAACATTAATTTAATCATTTTTCATCGTTTTTATGAATAGCCAATGATCAATTTAAATGGCAACAGTATTTTCATAACTTTCAATGAATTAAGTTATTATAGTTGAATTATTTATTATGTTCCGCATTCTGAATGGGGAGAAGGCTCGGGCAGATCTAAGGAAAGAGGCGGGGAACCCGAATTTCATAGGGAGAAATGACCACAATTTTAAGGTAAATATGCCGGGCACAAAGAGCGAATAAAAAGAAAATATTCTATTCTAAAATAAAACAATTGCTGATTGGAACAATTTACCGGCAAAAATTTTTAAGCCCTTTCCTTAACAGAGTCCAAACTTTTAAGAAAAGATGTAAACAACTTCTGTAATCATTTGATTGATGTGTTGTATAAAATTAAATGTAATAGCTTAACTTTTTCTTGTAGATTGGGAAACAAATGTTAATGAAATGGGGATTTTCTTTTTTTCTATGCACTACAGATTGGTGTTAGGAAATTTCATTAAATTGTATTTTATTTTTCAGACTTATTTTATTTATTATCTTTTGTGATGTTGATTGTATTTCAGAAACCACGTTATTTTTCCAAGGCAAGTTTATTGTAACACTTGGGACTTGTGTGCCACCTGACGTTTGTCTATTTGCACATGTACATTTTAATAATATAATATAAGTTGTTTGACATTAACATTTTTAATTGAACCTAATTTAAATAAGGTAATACTTGTGCTAAGGAAACGTTATAATCTATTTATTTATTTATTAGTAATGGCGTAATGATGCACGGAAGTTTAATGACATTTACGTAATAAAATATTTAATAATTAAGTAATGTTAGTGATGAAGAGTAAACTGTAATTCTTTTTTAATAGCCAGAAATACCTTCTCCCTTGAAAAAGTGCATAGGTATGACTAAAATCTAGAAATTTAAATTCGAAAATACTTGTAATTAGGAAACGTTACATTCTATTTATCTATCAATAAGTGCTGTATGATGCACATAAATGTAATGTCAAAATCGTAAGTTCCAAATTGTAGCAACACACCTAGTGATTAAAATATAATAAAAATCAAAGATTGAAACGTTTAGTTATATTAATGAATAAAACAAACTGTATTTCTTACAAGATAACCTAATAATCTCTTCTCCCATGCGTTTTATGCATGAGTATCACTAAAAACTCGAAATATTCTAATCCATCCTAAATTCGTTTACGCTGATAACATAATAACCACTTTCCAATCACTGTGCCACTGGAATCTTATTTATTTCGTCCAAACATATTCCAATCATCTCCTTCATGAGAACCAAGATATTAGATTTAGGGTAACAATCTCCTCGAGGAACTTTATGCATTCGTCGAAGGACGTCCAAATGATAATCATCATCCGCATTCTGCACATATCCTCCATAATATCAAGCAATTAAATGGTTTGGAGACGACTCTGCATAATCCTGGAGCACTAAAAAATAATAAAGTCTACCTAGGCATTAAGCAAAGTAGACTTTCCATTACGAGCCCCTTTCTTGAAGAGACGGTCGGTCAGCAATTCAGTCAATGGTTTTGGTGGAATTCCAGTTGATAAATGAAGTTACACATGTATGAGCGATGCCTTCAAAGTATTCTGGAACAAATAATGTATAGGTTCAGTCAATTGATTTAATTTTATTTTGACAAATTTAATTAAGTGCCTAAGAGGTCTATAAACAGAAAATATGGCAACGCATATTCTTTTTCAATTCCTCAGAGATCACGAAATAGTATTGAAGAGCTGTGAAGATATCCTTATAATGTAAGAAATATTTATCAATCCATACAAAACCACTTGCGCGTAAATTGAATACGTTTTGGCAACTTACTTCAATTAGGATAGCCATATTTTTAAAAGGCATTGAAAAAGTACTACATTTTGATCGATAAAAATATGTTTTCATTCCAAATGGCTGCTGTAAACCTTAATTATTTTTCTTTAAAAAAGAGAAAATAGATAAATTTGTTGTCTGTGATAGAAATTTTAGTCGTGATAAATGGTAATAATTACCTTAAAGAAAAAAATATGGGTTATTTGAAGGTGAAATACAGCGCAGCATCTAAAATCCATAGCGTAATAATGGCAGTTAAAAATATGGGTTACATTAAAAAGTAATCATTTTTTTTATAATTGTTTTTAGAAATTTCCGATCAAAATATTTGCAAATGAATTCACTGCTCATAAGTTACAATAATTCCGTATTTATCTTTCTTCACTAATTACAAAAATCGATAATGTATATCTTTATATTAATAAGATATTGACTTCATATTAAACATAGTATACACTTGAAATCAATTACATAAAGAGTAATGGGCTGAGAAAACTAATATCACTTTTCACGTTCAGCATAAGAATTATTTTTTAAACATATTCTAAAACGAGTCCAAAAGATGTGTGGAAAAAACTTGATATTTTAACATAATTTGGTCTATTTTGAACAAAAAATCAGAATACGATAATTTATCATGTAATAAACAATTTAATTACATAGTTTTTAAGGATAAGCAAATAAATAATTAACTTTTTTTATTTGATTGCTGTTGCATTGAAGAAAACTTTTGTGTACGATGGGGAATTTTTCAAAATTATTAAAATTTAATTAAAATTCAATGTTTTTATTTAAAAAATTTTAGCAATGAAACAAGTTTCTCTCCAAGATTATTATTCTTTACGACATTAAATAAATATGCGAAATATTGTGAATTCACAAATTATATTTTTAAATAAATTACAAAATTCTATATAGATTTATATATATTAGAAGTAATTTATTTTTGAACTAAGAACCAAACAAATAATACTCACCACTGTTTCCCTGGCAGAATGAAATCTTTCTATTTCTTCCTATTCCGCACATTTTTTCGTTTGTTTCAGTGGTGATAGAAATATTTCTTCAGCCCAAAGTGATCGTTATAATGACCAGAATGGTGAGAAGTAGGATATAGGGGATTAGATACTGTGATCGGTACACGGCTTCAAAATAAGAGTTTAAAAGAACTTGTCCACTGAAATGTGTGAAAAGTGTTTCACCCTTCGTTTGGTTCATTATGGAATATGGCAGCACACCATCCGATACCTTCTCCATAGTCTCAATTACGTAGCATATCCATACAAAGGCAATGACAATCATCTTCTGGTCTGGACTGTTAGCGAAGGAGAAAGATATTTTACATAAATGCTTCTCACATTAACAAGTTATCAAATGAAATTTCAAAATAATCCAATATCTAGATATAATACAGATGGTTTGATTACTTAAAACATTGTTACCTTAAATATTATAATATAAATGTATAGCTTAACTGATAATATATATGGCTTAACTGCATGTACAATATTTCACATTTATTTCTTATCCAGTCATTTTCAGGTTTCAGTTGAACATTTCAAAGGTAAAATAATAAAATTTAAGTTAAATAATATTATGCTAGGTTCATAGATATTATAAATGCAAATTTAATTGAATTTGTTACTAATGCAATGTTAATGGAAACTAATCACCACTTCCGAACATTACGGGACTATAAATCTCAAATTACCTCACCAGTAAGTAAAAATACAAAAAATTGACAATAAAGTATGGTAGTTGGCCATATATTCATATATGCATATATGTGTGTATATATATATATATATATATATATATACGGCGAACAAATATTCATTCACATAGAGATAAAAAAAAGGGGAAAGGAACAGGAACATAAAGGACACACACAGTGGAGATGGAGAAGGCGGACTCAGGCAGACCACTAATGTAAAAATATTTTCCTCGACCGGTGATAAAAGAAAGTATTTATACCATCTACTTAAATGATTTTAACCAGGTACATATAACTCACATTTATACTTACATATTTCCTTCAATTTCTTAAAAGAGATCGCAATGACATGTCATAATCAGTGTATCTTTACTGGCTAATGAAAAGAATCCTTATAATTTCTTCTACAACGTAATTGATAAAACTATCGAAAAATATGGTAATTAACACTTTCAAAATATTCGTAATAGTTCCTGCAACATAGCAATTCTGATGAATTCATTGGGCAATTTCAGCGAAAGGGATGTTCACTGGTCACTTGACTTAACACAGTGCGGGAAAATATTGCTGGGCATTAGACGAAACGTCTTCTGCTGGCGAATAACTTTCCATAAACATGGCAGTAAACATTTTATTTCTCTGAGACACCTGAATTGAAAACATATCGTAAGTTTATTAAGTTGGATGAATAAGCCTTCATATATTTTTCGTCACTTTAATTAATAATTTTCCGGCTTAATTATCAAAGAAATTATTTCTACCTCTATTCAAACGCCTGTCCTCATCTTTCTCTCCCTCATATGAATGGCTTCTTCAATATGTACCCTGCCTCTCGACAAAACAGATTTTTTCTTAAGTGTGCAACATTTTCAACTTTATGTTTGCACAATTATAAATACTCTAATTTTTTAGAATAACTGCATATATATAGAGGAAACTATTTTAAAATAATTATTGGAATAATTCTAACATTGGGAAATTATTTGACCAAATAAATACCAACTATTTTCCATATATTGATACATTCCTTAAAGAATAAACAAATAACAATGCCGAAATAATTATACATAATAATAATTTTTAAGAAATCATACTTATCTCTTAATTTAAGGTTTAAGCAAAATAAGTGCACATTTTTCTTTCAACTGAATAATGAGATATCCACGTTCATCAATGGAAATATGCACGCTTATCATTAAACATAAAACTTTATATGAATTTATTAGAAGCATATGCACTTTGTTCGTACTAATATTTTTCCAAGATTTTCAACACCACTAACAATTGTATCAAAGCCTCCATATGAAGCATCTAAGACGCCATTGGGTTTTTTTTAATTTTCCATAGAAGCTAATTTAAGTTAAAACGACATTCAATTTCTTCAAACAAGTTGCGATGAGCTAGGAACATTCAAAATTCTTTTTTAAGATTTTTAATGACAACATCAGAGAACTCCATGAATCTAAAAAAATTAGATTATAAAGACCCGTTCATTAAATTTGGAATTTTTACTTTGGTTTGGCCTAATATTATTGATATTGAAGTTAAATACCAATATTCAAAGGTGGTCATCTTATTTATTAAATGGTGACGTCGGCTGTTAGCAAAACTATCATAGTGTTTTGCATTTCTCTATGCACTCTACATATTATATGCAAGGAATATGCAGCATTCATGCTGAATAATCAAATATCAATTTAAGGAGGCATCATAAGCATAGCATATGAACTTTCGATATTATACTACATCGTGATTAAGTGCATAAGGTTTTTATTGGGGAAAATGTGACTCATTTTTCAGGATGCATTTAACATTAAAAATATGATAAATGAAATTATAACACGTCTTAACATGTCCGTTGGCCATCTAATCGGATCAACTCCCCAAATAGAGTTAAGAAACAACCATATAGGTCATCAAGCAAAATTGCTAATTATATTTAACTATTTGTTAATTACCCCGTTAATTGAAACTTTAGTCTTAGGCATATGGCTTTCGCAATGAACCTATTTTTAATTATTTTACTTCAATATGTATTTTTTTTAACTGGTGATATTGTGTGGGGAGCCCAAGTAGATAATGTGTCGCGGAAGGCATTTGAATTAATTAATTGGGTTATGTGGAATTTAAAAGTAAGTAGCGTAGCCGCTAAAGAAAAAGCATAGAAGGGACTGGTTAGACCTATCCTAGAATACTCGTCCATAGTATGGGATCCATATGATGAGGGACACACTAAAAAGATAGAAAAGGTACAAAGGAAGGCGGCAAGATATGTACTCAGAAAGTACAAAAGAGCAGAGAGTGTTTCGAAAATGTTGGATGGGAGAGTTGAAAAAATAGAAGAAAAAGAAGTTGGTTAGGCACGATGAAAGGAATGTTTAAAAATGAAGAAGCGTGCAAAGATTTATGTAAAGGGAGAGAAAAGCCAAGCTTTAAGGGAAAAAACCACCACAGTTTTAAAAATAAGGTAACGCAAAAAACAAATTTAAAAAAATTCTCTTTTTTAAACAGAACTATTGTTGAATGGAATCAGCTTCCTGGAGGTTTGTTTGAGCCCTTTACTTTCAATTTTAGGAGTTTTAAGAAGAATTGTAAAACAGTCACCGGGTGATTAACCCTTGATCATTGATTTGTTTGCTATTGTAAGTGTTAAAATAGTGTTTGTATGTTATGTGACCGTGGCCACCAGGACAAATGCCTAATTGCAACGAATATCATCAAATAAATAAATATGCTTTTCTTAATGTTTGTTAAAAGCCTAAAAATGTTTTTAATATCATTAGAATATAGGGAAAAACTCACAAGATTTTTTTAGTTCTTCACAATTCTATCTTAAAAGTTTTGTAATTATTAACCATGTGTTTTCCTTAAGAGGTAAAATCTTTTATATTTTGTTGTGAATCCTGTTGAAACCTACGTTATAAATGCGATGTTTATTTTCGGAGGTAGAAATAGTGAATCTAAAGCTATCTCATTTTACCTGTCAATATACAAGAAACATTTTAATTGGGTCCAGAGAAACGACACTCACCTCTGCAATCAGGAAAAGAAAAGTTGCCCACTCGTACGCCGTTAAGATTTACACATTCCTCCGCACTGCAAAGTGAAAAATATTCTTTCAAAATATCTGTAAAAAGAAAAATTCAAGAATTACATGGAGTAAAATTATGGAACTAATTATTTTACTACGTATGAAATATTCACATGTTTCGAGTATTCAATTTTAGAGCCAATAATCTCTACCCTAATTGCGTTGTAGTTGAAAAGTCTAAAAAACTATGGGTGAATAAGTAGCGTTTTTGAATTGGTTTCAGCTGAGGTTACCACGTCTATTTTGTAGTCGCGTGACCGGTTCCTCTGTTTAAACCTTAAAAAAATCACGGGATGTACAAATTATTGATGACATTTCGAAATAGGTCGCGACATTTCTCAAACCCTCTGCGGATATTGTAGAGACTAGACTTCCATTACGTGTCACCACCAGTCAAACCCACCTATAGCCATTTACGATGATTAAAATATATTCCATATTATACTTCATATTCTCCAAAGGGAAGATCTCGTTTCTAAGAGAAGATCTACAGCGTGTCACTAAATTAGTATTTTACCATTTCTCAATTCAGCCCTAGTTATATCGGGACATTAAGGATGTATACTATTTTCTACTTTAATATAACGACTTATATGTTAAAATTGTTACATAGACAAGTTGCAACAGACATTGGAATCATAGGAAAAATTCACAAGTTTGTTGTTAGTTCTACACAATTCTATTTTGAAAGCTTTGAAATCATTAACCATGTGTGTTCTCTTAGGAAGTAACATGTGTTATAATTTGTTGTGAATCCTGTTGAAACTTACGTTATAAATGCGATGTTTATTTTCGAAGGTAGAAAGAGTGAATCTATAGCTATCTCCTTTTGCCTATCAATATCCAAGAAACATTTTAATATGATCCAGAGAAACAACACTCACCTCTCAAACCAGGAGAAGAAAAGTTGAAGACCCGTACGCCGTTAAGATTTACACATTCCTCCGTACTGCAAAGTGAAGAATATTCTTTCAAAATATCTGTAAATTGAAAAATTCCGGAATAACGTTAAGTGAATACGGTTATTGAACTCCTAATTATTTTACTGCAAATGGAATATTCACGTGTTTCAAGTATTCAATGATAGGGCCAATAATCTCTGCCCTAATTTCTTTTTAATTGAAAGATACTTAGGCAGGGATACTTACTTCCTGTATTTTATACTTGACGATAATTAATAGCTGGCAAAACCCGGTCTATTTGTAAATGGTAAAGAGGCATTTAGTAGCACCATCAAACATGAAGAACAGGACTGCGAAGGACGATACCAAAACAATAAGCATTAGAAGAATTATCACACATACTTTACAACCTTCCATCTTTAAACATGAAGGAAACGCAGAATGTGCAGGGTCCGTGGTTCACACTTTGTACAGAAATGTTAAACAGTCTCTCCTTGAATAGTATCTTACTGATTATTGCACTACCACGTATTTACTGTAGTCCACTGTAGGTTGTACTGTGATAATCAACCAGAAAGGTGAAATCAGTTTATGCACAGTAGAGCAAAGGAACACCGTTTTTAATTGGTTTCAGCTCAGGTTACCACCTCTATTTTGTAGTCACGTGACCGGTTCCTCTCTTTAAACCTGAAAAAATCAAGGGAGGCACATATTATTGATGGCATTTCGAAATAGGTTGCGATATTTCTCAAACCCTCGAAGGATATTGTAGAGACGAGACTACGTTTACATATCATTACCAATCAAACCAATTTAAAGGAATTTATAGAGTATTAAAATATATTCCACAATATACATTATATTCCCAAAAAGTATCCCAAGGCATGTCACCAACTTAGTGATTTACTATTCCCAACTTCAGCCCTAGATACCGAAAAACAACCACAGCTTTAAAAATAAGAACGCAAACGAAAAACAGGAAACATTAAAAATTTTTAAATTGAACTATTGTTGCCTGGAATCAGCTGCTTGGAGGTTTGTTTGAGCCATTCTCATACATTTTGAGGAATTTTAGGAACAAGTGTAAAGCAGTTACTGGGTGATAAATGTCATTGATTAGTTATTATTATACGTTTTACGCTAGACTACGTTCACATATCATTACCACTCAAACCAATTTAAAGGAATTTACGATGATTGAAATATACTCCATATAATACTTCATATTCTCCAAACAGTTTCCTACAGCGTGTCACTAAATTAGTATTTTACCAGTTCCCTATTCAGCCCTAGATAATTCAGGGCATCAAGGGTGTTTTCTATTATCTACTTCAATATAACTATTTTATATATTAAAATTGTTACATAGACATGTTGCAACAGACACATCATCAACTCGAAAGTAAAATAATTCCTATTTGGTACAATCCAAAAGAAGAGTTTGCGGACAAGTTATTTAAAATTGACAAATGATGGAAAAGCAGTAGGTTAGTGTTTAGAATTGTTAAAAATGTCAAAGTGTGGGGAGATTTATGGAAACAGATAGAAACAGCAAACTTCAAGGGAAAGATGACAACAGTCTTAAAAAATATTAATAAGGACGCAAAAGACACACAAGAAAAAATATTCCTTTTTAAACAGAACTATTATTAACCGGAATCAGCTGCATGGAGGCTTCTTTGAACCCTTTATATCCAATTTTAGGAGTTTTAGGAACAAGTTTAAAGCAGTCGCTGGGTGATAAACGTCATTGATCAGTGACTATTATGCTATTGCACTTATTAAAATATTCAGACATGCCAACTTTCAAAAATGAAAAATCGGGAGGACATGCCAACTTTCAAAAATGAAAAATCGGGAGATTTTTAGAAGTGTATCACGAAGTAATCACTTTTAATTACCACAATATTTGCATGGCACCTTAATCCCTTTATGACACTTTGCCAATTTTTAATGAATGTCACACTTTATTAACATGTTAAGCTAAGTACACAATTTGAACAGTTCATCAAGAACGTAAGAAGGAAAAATCGGGAGTCCCCCGCTTAAATCGGGAGAGTTGGCATGTCTGAATATTGTATGAATATGATGTGGGCGGAGTGAGGATTTGTCTTCCGAAAGTGAATGATCTGTTAACGGCGAGGGATTTCCAGTGCGTGATTATAGACGGAGTGGGGAAATGGATGGTGTGCAATATGTACTCGTTTGTATGGTGCAAACTGAATCTTTGTTTGATGTATAATAGCGGTTGATATTCTGAAAGTCACACTCTGTATGAAAGCATTTTGTCTCATATCTGTTCTTTCCGTGTATGTATTATGTGCTTTGTATGAGTGACCAATGATCAGACTGGTCCGTTTCCCCCAGGACGAATGCCTAATTGCAATGTGGTGCTTATTTTTAATAATAAAATGTATTTAAATAATATCTAATGAATTTTATTAATGTCTTTTTTTAATGAATCCATTGAATACACGACATTTTTACTTTGTACGGTTATCAACAGGATCTCTTTCTTTGTAAGAGTATTAAATCATTCCTAAATATTACAAATAGGATTTTTTAAATAAGTAAAAACGCAACAATTCCAGAAAGTAAAAATCATTCACCTTGAGCGGGATTCGAACCCGTTGGTTAAAGCACTCGGCCGGATATCGAGGGATCCGGGTTCGAATCCCGGCCAAGGCGAATGATTTTTACACGCTGAAATGTTTGCATTATAATGCACACATAGCGGATGACTCCGTTAAAAGTTACTCTTGCGGCATCTCCCGCAGTTTCTTTGAAATTTGTCTAAGGGTATGAACAGCCTAAGTGATTGAAATCGGCTTTAGCCTCGTGGACTGTGGCTCCTGGCGCACGACTACGAATGCCTGTAACATTGTATGTACGGTATTTCGTCACAACATCTTGTTCCTTTAAAGCCCCCAGAATTTCAGAGTGTAAGAGGACGTCTCGGTAGCTTAATTGGTTAAAGTACTCGGCCGGATATCGAGGGATCCGGGTTCGAATCCCGGTCAAGGCGAATGATTTTTACTCTCTGTCATGGTTGCATTCTGAAGACCTTTTTTTCGGAAACAGATCATATCTCAAAGGCATTGCTTCACATTTATCTGACTTCCAAGTAATGAAGGGCAAAAATAACTTACAGCACAGCAAAGAGATAGCAACAAACATCTCCGTAGGTTGTGGCATCTTTCGGAGATGGCATTTATGTCGATGACGACATTATGGGTCGATACTATTCATCTATAGAACAAGCCATTCTATTAATTAACCTCATTTTACTTGTCCTTTCATGCAGATGATTACAAGTAAAGTTATTGGAAAATATGGACAAATATCTCAATTCCCCTCAGTGTGAAACTCCGTGTCAAGTGTGACTCGACATTCGAGCTGCTGCCATTGCTGCTAACCGATTGAATGATTTTTACGCTCTAAAATTGTTGCATTGTAATGCACACGTAGCGGATGACTCTGTTAAAAGTTACTGGTGCGGTATCTCCCGCAGTTTCTTTGAAATTTGTTTAAGTGAAAACGTTCAAAAATGTAGAGGAGCTCAAAAAAGTTCGCAATGATAGATTTTATTATATAATAAATTGAACACATAAGAAAGTCGATTTCTAGAGAGCATATCTTCCTAGATGATGACGGAAGGCTCTGAAATAAAGGGTTAAGTCATTATTTGAATCATGATCAGAAACATCAATTTTTCGTGTATAATTACATTTTTTTGTTTGCACTTTAAAAGGTAGTCCCTCTATGTCAACATCTAGTTTGATTTTTACTGTCACCAGGAAAGAAGAATATCCTATAGCTAATTAAAATACTGGAGAAACCGGCATTGGAAGAACTCCAATACCGGTTTTTTTGGGTACAAGGTGAACATCTATGGGGAGAGAATCGAAAGGGAACTTGACAATTGAAAGAAGAGTATGCGCCAGGTACTGTCCAAAGTCAAGTGGGTGTTCAGGTCGGGGGTGAGGTATATATGCCTAGAGGTGCAAGGGGGGAGGGGATAAACGGAGAGTTTGTTTAGGTCACGTGGGAAGGAGAGGGGGAAGAGTGGGGGTTATTAGGAGGGGGCTGCCTATTTTTGAATTGACTAACGAAATTCAAAAGTGAGCTGTTGATGATGCCTAGTTCATTGTTCATAAGTTTATTCTTGTTTAATTGAATGTGTAAACTCTCACATGCGTCGAGTTTACAGTGTTGTGTCGGTTTTAATAATGTCAAGTCGTTTTGAGTGATGTAGTGTTCGGTTTCAAAAATGTGTTTGGCGACAGCTGATTTTTCGAAACGATTTTCTTCTTTCCTAGTGACAACTTGTCAACAGCCAATAGCTCCACATCCTTTGTTTGATTTTTATCGGTTGACTTTAATATTTTCGATAGATTATTTAGGTTATTATTACCCGCAAGCTATTTTTAATGAAATTCAGTAATATTAAATATTTTCCTTAGGGCTACGCTCTATGATAAATACCCCTTAAAAATACGGCCATATGGATGGTGATTTTTGCAAAGTGTGTTAAATACATGAAGAAAATATTTACTATTTCTTAAGTTTCTTTTACCATTTACCTTCTTTATTCTCCTCAAGTCGAAGTGTGCAGTACTTAAATATGTAAGATGTTTTAGTGAAAAACGTGGGGGGGGAAATCTTTTCTCACAAAGATAGCATAAAGGAAGGCGAATACGGCTGAAATAAATATCAAGAAAAGTGCCAGGGCGATCTCTTTCCACGCCATCTTGGAGAAACAGCCACACTTTACGTCCAAAACGTGCTTTCCTTGTCCAACCACGAAACAAGTGTTGGCTAAACAGACGTTCCCACGTTGGACCTTCCAATGGACACAATTATGGACAGTGGCGCCTCTCTTCTTACTTTCACCTGTAAATAAAATATTATACTAGAAGTATTCTTAAAGTAAGTACCGTTAGCTTATATTTAAATATTGGCGCTTCAGAACACAGTTTAGCTCCTGCAGCGCCATCTACTGATTCATTGAGAAGCTATAGCAGCATTTGTTTTGTTTCAGAAGTCGTTTGCTTGCCCGTGCATGCAAACAACAATGTCCGCGACAATTGTTGATCCCGCCAGCTGTGAAGTGCGTTCTGTCATACGATTCTTGTATGCAAAAGGATTGTCAGCTGCTGAAATAATCGGGAATTATGCCTAGTTTATAAACCTACAGTTATGAGTGAAGGAAAGGTTAGACAATGGTGCTGTGATTTTAAAAATGGACGAACAAATGTCCATGACGAAGAGCGAAGTGGTAGGCCCAGTATTCTGACCGATGAAATTGTTTCGCAAGTGGAACAAAAACTGTGATGTTGATCGTCGATTGACGATTAATGGCCTGGCTGAACAATTTCCTCAACTTGGACGCACTACTGTCTACAATATTGCTACGGAAAACCTCGGATACCACACATTACGTGCAAGGTGGGTACCGAAAATGCTCACCGACCACCACAAAGAGCAAAGAATGTCCAGTGGACGAGAGTTTTTGGGTCGTTGGGAACTCTTTAAACCACCCACCGTACAGTCCCGACCTTACACCCAGCGACTACTTCCTCTTCTTGCACTTGAAACAGTGGTTCGGTGGACAACGTTTCGAAACCGAAGAGGAACTCAAGAATGGCATTGTCGATTGGTTCAACCCTCAGGCGGCGAGTTTCTATGCAGAGGGGTTAAAGAAGCCGGTGCAGCGGTACGAAAAATGCTTAGAAGTGAACGGCGATTATGTAGATAAGTGAAGTAGGTTTGTAGCTCACTAAAAGTGCCAAAAAAATGTGTTTTGTATGAGTATATTTTTTCCTGTGACCAAACGGGTCTTACTTTATGAACACGCCTCGTACATTAAGTATCCTGTGGCCTGCATTTATTTGAATGCATATTATTAGAAAAATGTATCATACGTTAAGTATCCTGTGGTCTACATTCATTTCAATGCCTATTATTAGAAAAATGTAAAGAACTAATTTAAGCTATCCGCCGAAAAATAATGAATGCCTCTTCATGGATAAATTTTCGGTTTTAGAGTAATGTGAGTCAACGGTCAAGTGAATTTTTTCCACGTCCTGCAAAAACAATTTCCCACATTATCAAATTCAATGGGTTCTTCTGACGCAATGTTATCGCTTCCCTAACAAACAATATATCCCTTAATTTTACTAAAATATTGTCAATATCAACCTTTTTCTTAGGATTTGATCGTACCACATAAAAAGCGTAATATCAACACTGAGCAAATATTATTGAAATTTTCCAAACGTTTCTTCAGGTAAATGTTTGAAAAATCATTTCAAAATGATAGGATATGATTGGTTAATGGATATCATTACCAAACACCAACACCCAAGGAGCATGAGGGTTTCCCTCAGACCAAATTCCATTGAAAATATGTTATCAATATGTTGTTTCGTGTTGGTAAAATCCCTCTTTCGTCTAGGCATGGTATACAACTGTGTGTAATTGATATTTTAAAAAAATGAAAATATTAACATTGTAAAGAAGCATATATGGTTGTAGAAACTGAAAAACAAACTAAACTATTCTCAGATTCCTACGTCATTGATTTAGCGTAATATTTTAATCAGATGAAATAATTTTTCATTGTTTCAAAAATATTTTTTCGCTAATATTTTATATTGAGAAAAAAGTTGCATTTTTAATCAATAAAGCGATTGAAAGCGCAAGGAGTATTTGGGAAGTACAGTATTTTGTATTTACACACATTGCAAAGTATCCAAATTACGCCACACACCTTGCTTCATTGACCAAGTATTCGAGCCAAACAAAACAACCAAGTTTCTAACATTCCTAAGTTTTCACTAGTATTTTCTTGACCTCTATGCGAAAATTCTCTGTCATCAAATTCCTCTATCTTGTGAAAACATTATTGCCTAACGCAACTCTTCTTCTTATCTCCATTCTAGTGACCATCTTGTTCTAGGACACTTCCAAGATATGAAAACTATTCCACCTGCTCTATTTTCTACCCTCCCATTTTAACGCTCAATTGCCTCGTAGTTTCCTCTTTTTTGGAAAACCTCATATTCTTCCCGCTTACATTGATCTTCACCAGATGTATACAGGTATCACACTTATTATCTAATGCGCTCAGCAATACCTATTCCTTTTTCTGACTGGCTTGCTAAAGCGTAACCAGATTTTATGACTACTTAACTAACTTTCATTACAATCATTGGTTGTTCCCATGTAATTTTTGCCTCTTTCTCTACATGCTAAAAAGCATGAATGGTGACGACATCTCTGTATATTATTCTTCCTAGCACTACCGATCCCGATTCCCCATCATTCCTAAGTATCTATAAAGTTTGATATTTTCAAAGGATGGTTAGATTAATTTAAAATTAAAAGTGAGAAGTTGGTAATTGTATGTGGTGATTTAGATATCAACACTTAAACAGATAATTAATTATGCGTGAGGTTTTTTCATGTATTTAAGAGAGAAATAGGAATGCCAACACGGTTTTTAACTCCGAAGACACCTGAATAGGAATATGTTATCGGTAAGTTGTATCGTTTTGTTAAAATCCATCTTTCCTTTCGGCACGGTGTGCAGATGTTTGAAGTATTTACCTTAAGCATGAAAATATATACAGGATGAACAAGCTTAAATGTAATCGATTTCTGAAGTTCCTGAATACAAACAAACTAAAAAAATTGTCGGTAGCCCAAGGCGTTGCTTGAGCTTAATTTTTACGGAAGATGATGAAATAACTTTTTATATTTTTTGGTTATGCAATAATATTTTCAGCTAATATATTATATTAAGAAATAAGTTAATAAGAAGGGATAATTAATTTCACGATAGATCATTTCAAGTATTATAGTGAGAAATAGGAATGTCAAAAGGGTTTATACCTCCCCGTATTCAAGAATAGTGCCTAAATAACACAAAGCAATATCCTCTTCTAAAAAATCGTTTCGAACCGAGGGAAAAGTAAAAACTTAAGGTATATTGATGAAAGAAGGCAATTTGTTTTAACACAGACTTATTTATTAGGACATATATTTTACTACACCGAAACATCTTCAAGTCTCTCAATTACGCAAAATGTAGATCATCGTTAATAATAATAATAATCCAGTGAAAAAGAAAACTCTTCTTTCAACATGAGGGATTTTAAGAATGTGACGCCTGAAATTATGTCAGTTTTAGCCAAGATGGCTACACGTTGAACACATAAGTTAAACAGGTTCAATATATTAGGGTCGCAATATTTCGGTAAAATTTCAAAAAACTTACTTTTCCGATAAGGACCAAACAAGGGTCTGGTGTTTATTCAGCTGTTGGTAGCTTCAACAAACTGGTTTCTGTGGATAACGAAATGCAGGAGATTTTAGCACTAGGATCAGACACAATGAAGACACTCACTGAACTGGAGCGACGAAAACACTGCCAAAAACGACGTCTCATGTGCGTATATAGCGCATCACTACGGTAGCCCAAAGAAACATAGTACTTGGTTCATCGTCAAACTAAGAGATGGCGTGATCGACCCTTTTGCCTCGACCTGAACTCATCCAGGATGGTTTCATGGGTCCCTTTCTCGAATTAATACCTTTAGCATTAACTCAACGGTCGACTATGATTTCCTTGTGTGAGTAGTCATGACGCAGATCTAAATAATTGTTAATGCTACATTTTTATCGATGAAACATTCAACTGAGAGGGAAGGGTTTGAAGGGGTATCGCAAGGCACGGGAATTTATAAAAATGGGGATGATACGGAAAGTGTTTGGGGCGGAAGGGAATGAAATTATATTTATAAATAGGGCAATAAGTATGCTATAATAACACCTGGGCGATTCCAGGCATCCAGAAGCCAGATGAAAGCTAGCAGTAATGTTTTGAGTTTCAGTGGAGGGTCTGAGGGTGGGAGGAATGCTAAGATGGATACTTTATAGCATTGGTCAGAGGTATGGTTGTGTACGGAGGCATGTTAGGGGATTGGGAGTATACCAAGGGAGGAATTGTTACATGTGGCTCAATAATTGTTTATTCTAATAGTAAGGGGTGTGGTACACTGTTGTGTACCACACTGTCTCTGTCGACCTCTCTTTCTTTCGATCGGCCTCTCTCTCTCAATGGGCCTCGCCCTCCTTTTCGCCCTCTCTCTTTCTATCGGCCTCTCTCTCCCTAACGTCTTCTATCTCACTATTGGCCTCTCTCTTTATCAGCTTCTCTCTCCCTATTGCCTTCTCTTTCTCTATCGGCCTTTCACTCTGTCATCCTCTCTACTTATCGGCCTCACTTTCTCTATTGGCCTCTTTCTCTCTCTATCGGCCTCTCTCTCTATTGGCCTCTTTCTCTATCCGCCTCTCTCTCCCTATCGGCCTCTCTGTCCCTATCGGTCTCTCTCTCCCTATCGGCCTCTCTCTCTCAATCCGCCACTCTGTCTCTACCGGCCTCTCTCTGCTTATCGGCCTCTATTTCTCTCTCGGCCTGTCTCTCTATGGGCCGGTCTCCCTAGATTGGCCTCTCTCTCTCTATCGGCCTCTTTCTCACTATCGGCCTAACTCTCTTTATCAAACTCTCTCTCTACATCGGCTTCTTTCTCTCTTTCGGCCTTTTTCTCTCTATCTGCCTCTTTCTCTCTATCGGCCTCTCTGTCCCTATCGCCCACTCTTTCACTATCGCCCTATATCTCCCTCTATCGGCCTCTCTCTCTTTATCGGCCTCTTTCTCCTAATCAGCCTCTTTCTCTCTATCGGCCACCCTCTCTATCGGCAATTCTCTCTCCACCGTCCGCTCTCTCTCAATCGGCCTCTGTCTCTCTATCGGCCTCGCTTTCTCTCGGCCTCTCTCTCTATCGGCGTCTCAATCCCTATTGGCCTCTCTCTCCCTATCAGCCTCTTTTTCTATCGGCCTCTCTCACTCTATCGGCCTCTCTCTCTATTGGCCTCTCTCTCTATCGTCCTCTCTCTTTCTATCGACCTATCTCTCTCTATCAGACTCTATCGATATCGGCCTCTCCCTCTCTATTGCCCTCTCTCTCAATATTTGCCTCTCTCTCCATCGGCCTCTCTCTCTATCGGCCTCTCTCTCCATTGGCCTCTCTTTCTAGTTGCCTCTCTCTTCCAACCGCACTCTCTCTCTTTATAGGACTCTCTCTCCCTATAGCACTTCTCTCTATCGGCCTCCATCTCCATATCGGCCTCTCTCCCTATCGGCCTTTCTCTCGCTATTGGCCTCTCTCTCTTTATCGGTCTCTCTCTCCCTACTGCCCTCTCTCTCTTTATCGGCCTCTGTCTCTCTATGTCCCACCCTCTCTATCGTCCTTTCTCTCTCTATCGACCTCCTTCTCTCAATCGGTCTCTGTCAACCTATCGAGCTCTGTCTCTATTGGCCCCTTTGTCTCTCGCTGCCTCTCGCTCCCTATCGGACTCTCTCTCTATTGCCCTCCTTTCTCTATAGGCCTCTGTCTCTCTATCGGTCTCTCTCTCTATCGGTCTCTCTCTATCGGCCTCTCTCTCAATATTTGCCTTTCTCTCCATCGGCCTCTCTCTCTCTATCGGCCTTTCTCTCTATATCAGCCTCGCTCTCTCTATCAGCCCGCCTCAGTATATCGATTATTTTCTCGCTTTTGGCCTCTCTTTCTCTATGTGCCTCTATTTCTATATCGGCCTCCTACTCTCTATCGCCCTCTCTCTCTCTATATCGGCCTCTGTCTCCCTATTGGCCCCTTTCTTCCTATCGGCCTCGTTGTATCCTTATTGGCCTCCCTATGTGCCTCTTTCTTCCTATCGGCCTCTCTTTTTCTATTGGCCTCTCTCTCTATCGGCCTCCCTCTTCCTATCCGCCTATCACTCCCTATCGTAATCTCTCTCTCTATTGGCTACTGTCCTTCTATCAGCCTCTCTCGCTCTATCGGCTTCTCTCTCGGCCTTTCTCTCCCTCCAAGTCACTATCCCTCTATATCGGCCCCCCCTTCCTATCGGCTTCTCTCTCTCTCGGCCCCCTCTCTATCGGCCTCTCTCTCTATCGGCCTCTCTCTCTATCTGCCTCTCTCTCCCTATTGGCCTCTTTCTCTACATCGGTTTCCCTCTCTCTATAGGCCTTATTTACTTATTGGCCCCTCTCTCTCTATTGGCTGCTCTCCCTCTATCGACCACTCTCTATCGGCCTCTCTCTCCCTAACATGCTCTCCCTCTTTGGGTCTCTCTCTATCACTATCTCTCTCCCTATAAGCCTCCCTCTTTCGGCCTTTATCTACCTATCAGCCTCTTCCACCCTCTATCGACCTCTCCATTTCTATCGGCCTCTCTCCCTCTCTCGACCTCTCTCTCTCTATCAGCCTCTCCATCTCGATCGGCATCATTTTCTATATTGACCTCCCTCTCTATTTTGCCTCCTTTCTATTTTCGGCCGCTCCCTTTCTATCGGCCTCACTTTCCCTATCGGTCTCTCCCCCTGATCGGCTTCTTTCTCTATCGGTTTCTCTATTTCTATTGGCCTCTCTCTCTCTATCGGCATCATTCTCTATATAGGAGTCTCTGTCTATCGGCCTCTCTGTCTTTCGGCCTCTCACTTTTATTGGCCTCTCTCTCTATCTGCTTCTCCCTTCCATTTGTCCTCCCTTTCTCTATCGGCCTCTCACTCTGTCTATAGGCCTCTCTCTCTCTATCGGCCATTCACTATCTATCGGAATCCCTGTCTATCGGCGTCTCTCTCTCCATCGGCGTCTCTCACTCTATTGGCCTCTCTCTATCGTCTTCCCTCTCTTATTCGGCCTCTCCCCCTATCGGGTTCACTCTCAACATCGGCCTCTCTCCCAATAGGCCTCACTCTCTCTATCGGCCAATCTCTCCATATCGGCCTGTCTCCCTTTACCGGGCTTCTTTCTCTAAATGCTTCTCTCTCTAGCGGCCTCTCTATCTCTATCGGCCTCTCTTCCCATTTCAGCCCCTATCTTTATGGGCCTGTCTGTCTATCGGCCTCTCTCTATCGGCCTCTCTCTATTGGCCTCTGTCTTTCTATCGCCCTCTTTGTCTCTATCGGCCTCTCTCTCCCTATCGTCCTCTTTTTCTATCGGCCTCTATCTATATCGGCCTCTCTGATTTTCGGCCTCTCCTTCCCTATGGGCCTCTCTCTCTAATGGACCCTCTCTCTCTCTATTGGCCTTTCTCTGCCTTTCGGCCTTTCTCTCACTATCGGCCTCTCTATCTCTATCGTCCTCTCTCTCCCCATCAGCCTCTCTCTCTCCCCCTCTCAGCCTCTCAATCGGTTTATCTCTATCGGCCTCTGTCTCCTTATCGGTGTTTCACCCTCTATTGGCCTATCTCTATGAGCCTCTCTCTCCATCGGCCTCTCTCATCCTATCGGTCCCTCTCTCTCTAACGGCGTTTCTCTCCCTTCCGGACTCTCTGCATCTATCCGCCTCTCCCTCCCTATCAGGCTCTCTCACTCTATCTCTCTCACTCTCCCTTTTGGTTTCTCTCTCCCCATCTTCCGCTCTTTCACTATTGGCATATCTCTCTAACTGCCTCTCTCCGAATCGGCCTCTCTCTCTACCGGCATATCTCTCCCTATCAGCCTCTTTCTCCCGATCAGGCTCTCTCTCTATCGGCCTCTCTCTCTCTATCGCTCTCTCTCTCCATATCGGCCTCTCTCTCATTATCGGCCTTCCCTCTCGCTCGGCCTCTCTCTCTCTATCGGCCTCTCTCCCTATCGGCCTCTCTCTCTATCGGCCTCTCTCTCCGTATCGGCCTCTCTTCCTATCGGCCTCTCTCCATATCGACCTCTCTCTCTCTCTCTCTATTACCCTCTCTTTCTTTATAAAGGCCTTTCTCTTTCTCTCAGTCTATTTCTTTCTATCAGCCTATTTCTTTCTATCAGCCTATTTCTTTCTATCAGTCTCTCTCTCTATCGTCTTCTCTCTCAATCGGCCTCTCTCTCTCTCTATAGGCCTATCTCTCCCCATCAGCCTCTCTCTCTACGGGCCTCTCTCTATCGGCCTCTCTTTCTAAAGATCTGTCTCTCCCTAATAGCCTCTCGCTCTCAATCAGCCTCTCTCTCTAACTGCCTCTCTCTCTATCGGCATCATTCTCTATATAGGAGTCTATGTCTATCGGCCTCTCTGTCTATCGGCCTCTCACTTTCTATCGGCCTCTCTCTCTCTATCTGCCTCTCCCTTCCTTTTGTCCTCCCTTTCTCTATCGGCCTCTCACTCTGTCTATAGGCCTCTCTCTCTCTATCGGCCATTCACTATCTATCGGATTCCCTGTCTATCGGCGTCTCTCTCTCCATCGGTGTCTCTCACTCTATTGGCATCTCTCTATCGTCTTCCCTCTCCTATTCGGCCTCTCCCCCTATCGGGTTCACTCTCAACATCGGCCTCTCTTCCAATAGGCCTCACCCTCTCTTTCGGCCAATCTCTCCATATCAGCCTATCTGTACGGGCTTCTCTGTATCGGCCTCTCTCTCTTTATCGGCCTTCTCTCTCTATCGGCTTCTCTCCTGCAATCGGCCTCTCTCTCACTATCGGTCTCACTCTCACTATCGACTTCTTTCTCTAACCTCCTCTCTCTCCCTATCGGGCTCTCTCCCTCTATTCACCTTTCTCTCTCTATATAGGCCTCTCTCTCTGTCAGCCTTTTTTTCCCTCTCCGGCTCTCTCGCTATGGGCTTCTCTCCTTCAATCGGCCTCTCTCTCTCTATCGGCCTCTCTCTCCCAATCTGCCTCTCTCTCCCTATCAGGCTCTCCATCTATGGGTCTCTATCCTTATCACCCTCTCCCTCAATAAGCCTATTTCTCTCCCGGCCCTTCTCTCCCTTTCAGCCCCTCACAATCTCTATCGGCCTCTCTCTCTCTCTCGGCCTCTCTCTATCGGCCTCTATCTCTCTATCGGACTCTCCTGCTCTATTGGCCTTACTCATTCTATCAGTCTCCCTCTTTATGTCGTCTTCTATCCATCTTTCCGCCCCTCCTTCTCTATCGGCCTATCTCTCCTATTCGGCCTCTCCCTCCCGATCCGCCTCTTTCTATATCGGCCTCTCTATTTCTATTGCCCTCTCTCAATCTATCGGCCTCATTCACTCTACTGCCTGCCCTCTGTCAATCGGCCTCTCTCTCTATCTGCCTCTCTCTCTATATACATCTCTCTTTTTATCGGCCTCTCTTTCTATATTTGACCCTCTTTCTATATTGGACTCTCTGTCTATCCGCCGCTCTGTCTCTATCGGCCTCTTTCTCTATCGGCATCTCCCTTCTTTTTGGCCTCTCTCTCTCTATCGACCTCGCTCTCCCAATCTGCCTTTCTCACCCTAGCCTCCCTCACTCTAGTGGCCTCTCTCTATCAACCCCTCTCTCTAACGGCCTATCACTTTCCATCGTTTTCTCTCTCCATATCGGCCTCTCTCTCCCTAACGGCTTTATTCTCTATACGCCTCACTCTCTCTATTCCTTTCTCTCTCTATATAGACCTCTCTCTCTGTCGGCCTTTTTCTCTTTTTCCGTCTCTCTCTCTATCGGCTTTTTCTTTCTGTCTCTCTGTCCATTTACGTCTCTCTCTCTAACGGCCATTCTCTCCCTATCGACCTCTCTCTTTATCAGCCTCTCTGTATTTTGCCCCTATTCCTCTCTATCGGCCTCTCTCTCCCTAACGACCTCTCTCTCTATCGGTCTTTCTCTCTCTATCGGCCACTCCCACTCTATCGCCCTCACTCTCTATCGGCCTCTCTCTCTATCGGCCTATCTCTCCCTATCGGCCTCTCTCTCTATCGGCGACTCTCTCTATAATTGCCTCTTTCCCTATCGACCTCTCTTTCTCTCTATCGGCCTCTCTCTATAGCCTTCTCTCTCTCTATTGGGGTCTCTCCCAATCAGCCTCTTTCTCTATGGGCCTCTCTCTCAATATAAACCTGTCTCTCTATAGGCCTCTCTCTCTAACGGCAATTCTATCTCTATCGGATTCTGTGTCTCTTGGCCTCTCTCTCTCTCGCTATCCGTCTCTCTCTCTATCAGCGTATTTCACTAACGGCCATTTTCTCTCTATCGGACCCTCTCTCTCTATCGACCCCTCTCCTTCTAGGCCTCTCTCTCTATCGGCCTCTCTCTCCCTATCGGCCGCTGTCTCCCTATCGGCCTCTCTTCTCTATTGGCTACAACCCCTCTTTCGGCCTCTCTCTCCCTATACGCCTCTCTCTCTCGATCGGACTCTCTCTCCCTATCGGCCTCTCTCTCCATATAAGCCTCTCTCTCTATCTGACTCTCTCTCCCTATTGGCCTCTCTCTCCCTATCGGCCTCTCTCTCTATTGGCTACAATCCCTCTATCGGCCTCTCTCTCACTATCGGCCTATCTCTCCCTATCAGCTCTTCCTCTATCTTTCTCATCCCATCTTCCTCAGCTCTTTCTCTATCGGCCTCTCTCTTTCTATGGGCCTCTCTCTCCCTATCGGACTCTCTCCCTCTATTGGCCTCTCTTTCCCTATCATGCTCTCCTTCTATTGGTCTCTATCTATCACCCTCTCTCTCCTTCTAGGCCTCTCTCTCTAACGGCCTCTCTCTCCCTATCGGCCGCTGTCTCCCTATCGGCCTCTGTCTCTCTATTGGCTACAACCCCTCTATCGGCCTCTCTCTCCCTCTCGGCTACTTTTTTATCGGCCTCTCTCTCAATCGGCCCTGTCTCCCTATTGGCTTATCTCTCTCTATTGGGTACAATCCCTCTATCTGTCTCTTTCTCCATGGGCTCATTCTCTATATGGGACTCTCTGTCTCTCGGCCTATCTGTCTATCAACCTCTCTCTCACTATCGGCCCTTCTCTCTATCGGCCTCTCCCATCCTTTTTGCCTCTCTCTCTTTTGGCCACTCACTCTAGTTATAGGCCTCTCTCTCTATCGGCCTATCTCTCTCTATCGGATTCTCTTGCTATCGGCATTTCTCTCTCTCTATCGGCCTCTTACTCTATCAACCCCTCTCTCTATCGGTTTCTGTTTCTCTATCGGCGTCTCTCACTCTATTGGCCTCTATTTATCGGCCTCTCTCTTTTAATCGGCCTCTCTCCGTAAGGGCTTCTTTCTCTCTCCATCGGCCTTTCTTCCTACAGACCTCGCTCTATCAATCGGCGTCTCTCTCCATATCTACCTCTCTCGCCCTATCGGCCTTGTCTCTCTATCGGCCTCTTTCTCTGTCGACCTCTCTATCTCTCGGAATCTGCTTCCCTATCGTCCTCTCTCTCTCTTTCCGCTTCTCTCTCTCTATTGGACTCTCTCACTTTCGGCCTCTCACTATATCGGCCTCTCTCTCTGTATCGGCCTCCCTTCTCTATCGGCATCTCTCTCTATCGGCCCCTCTCTCCTTATCGGCCTCCTTCACTCTATCGGCCTATCTCTCTCGGCCTCTCTCAACTAATCGGTCTCTCTCTCTTTATCTGTCTTCTCTCTCTATCGGATTGACTCCCTATATGCCTCTCCCTTTCTATCTGCCTTTTTCTATATCGCCCCATCTCTCTTTATCGGCCTTCTCTATCGGCTTCTCTCCCTTTACGCCTCTGCCTCTCTATCGGCCTCTCTCTAACTATCGGCTCCTTTCTTTATAGGCCTCTCTATCGCTATCAGCCTCCCTCTCTCTACGGGCCACTCTCTATCGGCCTCTCTCTCTCTAACGGCCTCTCTCTTTCTATCGCCCACTCTCTCCCTATCAGCCTCTCTCTATCTATCGGCCTTTCTGTCTCTATTCACCTCTCTCTCTATCGGCCTCTCTCTCCCTATCGACCACTGTCTCCCTATCGGCCTCCACCTCTCTATTGGCTACAACCCCTCTATCGGCCTCTCTCTCCCTAAACGTATCTCTCTCTCGATCGGACTCTCTCTTCCTATCGGCCTCTCTCAGCATTTAGGCCTCTCTCTCTCTCTATCTGACTTTCTCTCCCTATTGTCCTCTCTCTCACTATCGGCTTCTCTCTCTCTATTTGCTACAATCCCTCTATCGGCCTCTCTCACTCTATCGGCCTATCTCTCCCTATCAGCCTCTTTCTCTATCGGCCTCTCTCTTTCTATGGGCCTCTCTCTCTTTATCGGCCTCTCTCCCTCTATTGACTACTCTCCCTCTATTGGCCTCTCTCTCCCTATGGGCCTCTCTCTCTTTATCGGCCTCTCTCCCTCTATTGACTACTCTCCCTCTATTGGCCTCTCTCTCCTTATCATGCTCTCCCTCTCTAGGTCTCTCTCTATCACCCTCTCTCTCACTCTAGGCCTCTCTCCTTCAGCTTTTCTCTCCCAATTAGCATCTTTCACTCTCTATCGGACTCTCCATTCCTAACGGCCTCTCCCTCTCTACCGGCCTCTCTCTCCCTATCTATCTCCATCGGCCTTTCGTATCTATCGGATTCTCTCTCTATCGGTGTCTCTCTCTCAATCGGCGTCTCTCACTCTATTGGCCTCTCTCTATCGTCTTCTCTCTCTTATTCGGCCTCTCCCCCTATCAGGTTCTCTCTCAACGTCGGCCTCTCTCCGAATAGGCCTCACTCTTTCTATCGGCCTATCTCTCTATATCGGCCTGTCTCCCTTTATCGGCCTTCTTTTTCTATATGCTTCTCCCTCTCTAGCGGCCTCTCTCTCTCTATCGGCCTCTCTTCCTATATCAGCCCTATCTCTATGGGCCTCTCTGTCTATCGGCCTCTCTCCATCGGCCTCTCTCTATTGGCCTCTGTCTTTTTATCGCCCTCTTTGTCCCTATCGGCCTATCTCTCCCTATCGGCCTCTTTTTCTATCGGCCTCTATCTCTATCGGCCTCTCTCTGTATCGGCCTATCCTTTCCTATAGGCCTCTGTCTCAATCGGCCTCTCCTTTCCTATCGGCGTCTCTCTCTATCGGACCCTCTCTTTCTCTATTAGCCTTTCTCTCCCTTTCGGCCTTTCTCTCACTATTGGCCTTTGTTTCTCTATCGGCCTCTCTCTCTCTTTCGGGACATCTCTTATCGTCCTCTCTCTCCCTAACGACCTATCTCTCCATTGGTTTATCTCTATCGGCCTCTCTCCCCTTATCGGGTTTCTCACCCTCTATTGGCCTCTCTTTTTTAGCCTCCCTCTCTATCGGACTATCCCTCTACTCTCTCTATCCGCCTCTCTCTCCCTATCAGGCTCTCTCTCTTTATGGGTATCTCTCTGCCTATCAGCTTCTCTCTCCCTATCTTCCTCTCTCTCACTATCGGCATCTCTCTCTATCGGTCTCTCTCCGTATCGGCCTCTCTCTCTACCGGCATATCTCTCCCTATCGGCCTCTTTCTCCCTATCAGCCTCTCTCTCTATACGGGCCTATCTCTGTCGGCCTCTTTCTCTCTATCGCTCTCTCTCTTCATATCGGCCTCTGTATAATTATCGGCCTTCTCTCTATATCGGCTTCTCTCTCTCTATCGGGCTCTCCCTCTCAACCGGCCTCTCTCTCTCTATCGGCCTCCCTCCCTATCGGCCTCTCTCTCTATCGGCCTCTCTCTCCTTATCGGCCTCTCTTTCTATCGGCCTGTCTCCCTGTCGACATCTCTCTCTCTATTGGCCTCTCTCTCTCTCTCTTTAGGCCACTCTCTCTATCGGTCCCTCTCTCAATCGACGTCTCTCCCTCTATCGGCGTCCTTTTCTCTAACGGCCCCCTCTCTCTATCGGTCTCTCTCTCCCTATCGGCCTCTCCCACGCTTTGAAAGATCGTACTTTTCTGTTTCGAATAAAACGTAAACGAAGAAAATCGCACAATAAATAAGAGAGATATGGCTCCAGAACGATGTATTGATAATTCTTAAAAAATAAAAATGTTGAATGCCGAAACGTTTTAAATTTGTTGTGGTTTCGGTGAAATTCGATATCTCTTCGAAAGATGTACCAACCACGAAGATCGGACGAAATTCAAAAAATCAAAACATTTATTGAGAATCCCAGAAGTTGGGCTGTCTTCACGAACGCAGGAAAACACGAAAATGATTCGTTTATTCGGATTCCGCATCATCCGAAAAATTGAATCTTATATTTTCCATAACTTCAAAACTATGTAAGACAAATGAATGAAATTTCACGCTTTTAAAGATTATCCTTTTCTGTTTCGAATAAAACTTAAACCAAGAAAATCGCACATTAAATAAGAGAGATATGGCCGTTTTTGTCAAAAATCCAAAATTAGCTAAAAACTCAAAAACGGAAAGAAATTTGTATTACTGTAACTCATGTTGTTGAAAGAGCTTGAAAGCCTCTTTCGTACAAGGGGCAAATGAACAAAACTGTACAATAAAATAGGGAGATATAGCCTAAGAACGATATTTTGATATTTCTTAAAAAATAAAAATGTTGAATGCTGAAACGTTTTAAATTTGTTGTGGTTTCGGTGAAATTCGATAACTCTTCGAAAGAGGTACCAACCACGAAGATCCGACGAAATTCAAAAAATCAAAGCATTTGGCAGGGTCAGCCATTGAAATGTCAGTGAACTTCATCAACCTTACCCAGTGGGAAACCCAAGAAAACCTCTTGAATGCCATACGCCGGGAAAACCTTAGATCCTTCACACTTAAACAGATTTATTATATAGCCTGGAATTTCCAAAAAGAGAATATCATCAAATGTGTTTATACCAATGTTCAACACATGAAAATAATCTGAATTAGTTGTTGATAGTAATATATTTTTAGAAGGCAAATATTCCATAATACATCTCATTCAACACCCTGATTGAATTCCATTCTTATTAATTTAAACAGAATTCATAATGCACAGCCCTTTATATACAAAATATGAGTTCCAGTTACAAACCAAACCCCAAATACAAATTGTCAATTTATCCAACAAAAGCATAACGTTGGGCATGCATAAGTTAGACCATAAACTCATAAAATTAGGATCCTCTTGTCATACTTGATTTACATTCAACATCATTCATCATTATGATTATATCTGAACAAACAACCAGGATATTGAGCATAAAAAACCCTGAATTTGCAAGAAAATATAGCAGCTATATATCAAAACAGTCTTTCTATCATATTGCATAAGTTAATTATGCAATTTAAAAAAAAACAAATATAAAAAAGTGCTAAAAGTTTACATTAGGTTTCTCAACAGTTTATATTAATTAACATTACATATTAATTACATGTAAGTTTATTAGAATGTTGTTTGAAACAATGAACAACCATTACAAGGGGTACCATATATATTAAAGTTGATGACATATGAAATATTACCAAACAAGCTATTTATGCAAATTTTTCATAGACCTACAAATTTGGCTGAAGAGATTAAGTCTTGTTTGAATTGGAAAATCTTAAAATGCCAGAACTTAGAGTATATATATAGTGAAATATTAAAATACATAATTTAATGGATTGATCACCAGAAGCAGCATATATTACATTATTATACAGGGTTTGTCCGGAAAATAAGTGCACTGAGCTCAGGAAAAAAAATTTGTTACACTTTTACATATCTTAAGCTAATATTCCTCAAAACAGGACCCTTGTGAGTCGATATGCTTGTTCCAGCGGCGTTCCCATTCCTGGAACGCTCCCGCGAAGGCATCATCGGCAACCTCTCGAAGACACGTCGGTCACGGCCTCTTTGACGGCGTCCAAAGTCCCATATCGCGTTCCTTTCAAACTCCTTTTTATCTTCGGGAACAGAAAGAAGTCCGGTGATGCCAGGTCTGGGCTGTAGGGCGGGTGCGGCAGCATTGTCACGCCATGCTTGGCCAAGATGTCTGACACGACAAGCGCGGTGTGAGACGGCGCATTGTCGTGATGCAGCCGCCAGATGTTTTTGATCGCTGGCCGGACGCAGACGACTTGTTTTCGAAGCCTGTCGAGCACTTGGACGTAAAGTGCAGCATTTACAGTTTGCCGTTCAGGTACAAATTCGTAGTGGACGACTCCCCTTTTGTCAAAAATTTGGAAAAAATCGGTACACTTATCTTCCGGATGAACCCTGTAGATAACCACTTAATTTATCACAAAAAATGTTGGCAAAGAGAAAGAATTAAAAAATGAAATAAATCCAATTAGGACACTAAGTACGGCATGAATATCTATTTCACTTTACAGATTAATGAATGACTGAAAGATATCCCAAAAAAACATTGCAATGCTAAATATTTCAACGTGGTATATCGACATTAAATGGCCACAGCACTTTGCAAATAATAATATATATTCACTAATAAATTTAAGCTTCCTTTTGAAATACATCCTGTACACATTCCCCATAATCATTTGCAATGGAATGAACCTTGTACAGAGCATCCTCACGCAAGACCACCCTTGCCACATCGTAATATTTGCCCCAGATATCCCCCGACTTCTTAATTGCTAAATGAAATACCGTGTTTCCCTCTGTATTAGGCTGTAAAAGGAGTCTGATCATATCGTCCTCGGGTAGGATATGCATCAGGATGCTCAGTAAGTATCCTGTGAGCAAAGGGCTTTTGCAGTACTGGTAAAGATGAAGCATATTTGATACAGGTTTATCGTCGATGTGATACTCCAGGCAATGCATGAGGCCAATCGCACCCAAATGCTCCTTATCAAGTTCTACCTGTTTCTGTAATGCTGCATCATTATACTTAAAGTTGTGCAGAGTATAGCGTTTGAGGTAAACATCATCCAAGTAGCCCTCTTTCTCAGCCTTAACAGGATCTGTCAGCTTGTGTTCGTCCTGAGATATGACCTCTTCAAATGTCAAGTTAACCATATCCCACAGACCTTTACATTCGTTAGAAGGTGCCTTAAGAAATGGGTGTCCTGGTATATACGAATAATGGCTGGTGGTGAGTAATTTTTTTAAATTATCAGCATTCATGATCAGTTCAAGGGGCAATAGTGCATTAAAAAGCCCAATTTGATACTTATGTCCGAGAATGTATTTACCGTTGCTATCTGGCTTTACTAACAACTGAATCAATTCATTTTCTGTGATCGTTCCATTCTTTGCAATGTTCACAATAAATTCATGGAATAGGAATCCAAATTCTATCTGATGATTTATGCTACAACAATCAAATAGGCTATCTTTCCTCTCATCTGGTTCCATGAGCTCCCTGGCCACATCCCAGATGAACTGCAGAACGCCTGGATACCTATTTCTAGCAGACCTGGCCAAAGCATTCCTTTCATATTCATGTTCGTGTGTGAGGAAGCTCATTTTCAACTGCTTGTGCATCAATTTGTCGTTAATTAAATCCCAAAGACTCTTCACCTTATCCAATTCAATTCTCATCACTAAATCAAGCCACACCTCAATGATACCACACTTTGACGAAAACATATGCTATAGACTTGAATCATCCATCAAGTTATTAACAATTGAGATGAATGCATTGGAATCCTTTGCAATTATTTTAACTAATAAGACGACCATGGAGGGAAGTAATTTCTTCATAATGTACACGTAAATATCCCCGTGTTTGATCAGGAAGTTGAACACTTCTATGATGTAGCCCTTTAATACCCAATCCGAATAATATTTGGATGGTATTAACCAATTATTTCCCTCTCTTCACAGAAGTACCTCCATGTCCTGGAGCATATTGAATTCCTCCATTATATTAAGCATGTTAACCAAATGAAAATACTTTGGAGGAGGACTTCTTTTGATCGTGTACATGTAACGGATCACAAATGTGAAGCCATTACCAAAGTTCCCTCCATCCCTGAACAGATATCTCCAAAATTTCTCATCTGTCCTTTTAATTTCTTCGATAATTGAATTGGGTTTCTGTTCCCATTTCATGTAATTCACGCCAATCAACACTTCTGCCACACTTTTCCCAAATGAGTCAGCCAAGTACTTCAGAAGGTTAATGTGACCATTCCACATGATAATATAAATTGGTACTTCAATGCCATGAACAGTTGGATTTTTGATTCGGAGTCGGAGATTTGATTGAGTTGAATTGATTTTCCCAGCGTGAGAACACTACAAAACTCTTCATATTTAACTTTTTCTAACAGGAAGAGCATATCATCAAGGAATTCCCTCACCCTGAAAAATCCTCTCTCACAAGCACATGCTGTAACCATAATGCCCTGAAATGTTTGTTTTTTGATTTTCTGAGTAACGATTTTGCCACGAAAAACTCAACAAAAGTCCTGTGAACAAATTGATTATCCCCACCAGTCCAGTGCTCTGTGCATTTACAATCTCATCGCTCTCCAGGTCATAAAATTTATCAGGGAGCAACAAGTTGACGGAAAATTTCTCGAGTGTTTGGCTGCTTTTTTTCTTATATTCCCTGATCATTATCTCAGCCTGAACATTTCCTGAGTCACGGACCTTCTCTTTCCTGAATATTTCTATCTTTATATCATAGAATCTCTGATAAATGTGGGCAAGGTTAATGGTTTTGTCCATGTCAAAGGAGTCTTCTAAAGTGATGTCAGCAATCATTTGAACATGCAGCGGAGTATCTGTAATTGTAAATGAGCTTTCAGTTGACGCGCATTTTTTTAATGCAATTCTTGCCACTGGTTTGAAATCTATATCCCTGAAATTGTGTGACTTTTCAAGACTTGTTTTGTTTTGAATTTTTTCCATATCATCCAGATAATTGGACCATTCTGAATCCTTGACTACAGAGTCTAACTTACTGATGTTATTAATGATGGCTTCTCTTTTTTCTGGCTTATCATTTAATGTCCCAAGGAGTGCTTTTCAATGCTCATTCATAAAGTTAATTTGCTCATCCTCACTGAAAGGTTTGAGCTGGTATGAAATAACATTTAAGGAGTTTTCAAGATCATATTTCTCATGGTGACGAGTTGAAACAAAGATTTTGATATTCCTGAAATGTTTCCGTAGTCCTACAATAAATGAAATGATGGGATTTTTATGCTTGGGACAGATTCGTCAAAGCCGTCAAACATGATCATCATTTCGTTCTCCCTTTGACGATACTCCTCGAAAATCTTCTTCTCTAAGTCAGAGTTCCCACTTTTTAAAAAACCATAAACACAGTAATCAACCCGAAGGTCAGTTTAGTAGGTGATGGTAGAGCTCACCCATGCACCAAGCCCTATACGGCGTGTGAATATTCACACATCAGGGTAGGGGGGCCAGTTCCTTTCCCTGTGCCGGTTATGGTTTCCCAGGAAGATCTGGTACCCGAAAAATCAACTAGCTTGGGTGGAGCTGCAGGTGCCCAAAGTTCCTTGCCCGGGAATCGAACCCGGGACCCTCCAGTCAGCAGTCCAATGCTCTACCCGCTAGACCACCGCGACCCGCTCCCACTTTTTATCATGTGAAAAAGCAATGTTCTTATCTCTGAAATAGGATCATTGTTTGATGCCATGGACCATTCTGAAAGATTTTCCTGATATTCCGGCAAACTTAAATCTATGACTGATACCCATTTTCTAGGATCAAGCTGCTGGAACTGTTTTGCTAGAAAGTTGATGTATATAGTTTTGCCAGTTCCTGGGTCGTCTGCTATCAATACCACATCAGTGTTTTTGAAAGTTGATGTTTCCAAGGGATTGTCGATGGTGTGCAGGGAGACCAATTCTTTTCCCCTATCATTCCTGGACTCATCATTCCCTCTGCAATTTTCGGAACTGATGTGTGTAGATTTATCTTGTCGTGCCTTGAGATGGTGAAGCATTTGGGCAGAATTGGAAATAATCAAATGATTACATATATCTTGAAATGTTTTATCTTCATCCACCACATCCGTGTTTGGATGATGGACATAGAAGCGAGTGGAGACATCATAATGATCAGGATCCCAATGTTTTATGTTTTCCATCTTTATGCCGTTACTGCATAGATCTTCAATTTTAACATTGCTTACAAAGACAATATCATTAGAAAGTTTCTTCATGGTATTTTCATTTAATTCGACATAGCTTTGGTTCAATGTTCTAGATGCAAAATACTCTGGATGGCTCCAGATCAATTTATCCCGCTGATAACCCATCCAAGCATTTGGTTTTCCCAAATTGATGTCCCCTTCCTTCAAAAGTAAATTGATGTCTGAGGAATCCAGTTGAACTTTCATGAAATTTCGCATCGACTGCTGATCATTTTCTCTTTTCCGTGAGAAGAACAATTCTCTTAAATTCAATGATTGACCACATAAATGCACCTTCCTCTCCAGGACAACTTGCTTTGTTTTATTAGACAAGCTATCCCAAACATACTCAATTAGGTTGATTTCTGTCAAAACTGGCTCTTTTGAGCCAATTATGAAAATAACGCAATCACTGAAATGACCTATTTCCTTGCATAAGCAGTGGACTTTGACACAATTTTGTTTTTGACAGAGTTTGGGCTCTGCATCAGCATCCAAAGAAATGACTAATGTTTTGATTTCCATCGACTTTAACCACATGCTGAACAGTTCCTTATTAATTTTGTATTGCCTCCAATTGACAATGCATAGATCCGGCTTTCCTGATTCTTTGAATAGGAGCCTCAAATGGCTCTGTGCTAATTTTAAATTAGAAGCCTTCATTAACTGGAGATTATAATGTTTATGTATTATATGATCATAATTCATATTCACCTCATTGGATACACAAATCCTTTCATCCTGATTTGCTGTAAGAAACTTTTGGAATGCAACAAAGCCAATTCCTGTTATCTTTTGACTGGTGTCAATGTCCTCAATATATTTTAGCAGCTGACAATGAATGTGCTCCCTGTAATATACTAATAGTTCTTGTATTTCAGGAAACAAACTGTCCAAATCTTCATTTTCCACTGAACTATTACTTTCTTGTCCATGATACTTTGCATACATTTCAGGTACTTGTACAATTAACTCCTTACCATGTAAATTTTTCCTATAGTTATTTACTTTTTTGATGATGTCATCACATTTGGCCAAGTTGTCAGGTTTAAGGATCTTATTCTTAATGTCATTGTATTTAACCTCTGCATCTGTATCACCCTTGAAGTATGGAAGAGCATCATTTCGAAAGACTATCCACATTGCCATGTGGGACAACTCATGTGCCAAGTTACTGACTATGTCCAGGAATCCAAATTGTAGACTCTCTTTTGCTCCAACACATATCTGTTTCTTCTCAAGGTCTGTTGTACCGAGATTTTTTCTGTCCAGTGAATTCCCATTCTCACAACACTGGATTGGTCAAAGTCAAAAGCTATGTGCAATCCCTGGACGTCCTGCAGCACCTTCAATAGTTTTGAGGTAACTTCATTTTTGTCCAAGTGTTGGTAGAATGTCAAAACATGACCTTTTGTGTCCTCAATACTAGTTATACTCCCAAAGAACTGGAACTTGAGGACAAGTTTCATCACATGCCCCTCTTTGATTGGATGATACTCCTTGGCAAGTGCTTCTTTATACAAGTCATGATTTATTTTCTTCATTAATTCCACCTTATCCTTCTCACTATAACTTGCATAATTTAGGCCACAACCTAAGAGGTAGACAAAGGCTTCAAAATTTAGATTTATTCCAGCCGTGTATAAGGCAGAATGTCCCAAACTGTCTACATAATAAACAAATTTCTGGGTTTTAAAAACATTCTTAATATCTGGACTGAATTTCTTTAACTTAAAGGATTCGTGAACTGAGTCCCTGGCCAGAAACAAATCTTTTAACTTCTTATTATTGTCTATTAATTGTTGAAAGAATCCTTCATCCTCTTGATTTGTCAAGTTTGGGAAGAGAGACTTATGTTCAAGCAATGTATGTACAATGTCTGGCTCTTTGGATAGTTTAATGGCTTTTACTTTATTCTTTCCAATTTCGTTCACGTCTGCCCCCAACGAGAGTAACATCTTGACCATCTTTAATTTGCCACATTTGGCTGCTCTCATCAGCGGTGTCAATCCATCGCAATCGCATGGCTTTTGCAAGAGGGAATACTTCTGGTATGAATTGAAAGCAGCACTTTCAGTCAGTGGATAGGCAACTCCCAACAATGCTGCCAAAACCTTATCTTCTGCATTTTCAATGGCAAAGTTCAGAGCTACATACACTCCACATACACTTACACTACATATTTCTCCAAAATCATCTTCATTGCCACTGTTTATTGTTTGGCCAACTTTCCTGGCATTCTTAATTGCATCTTTTAAATTTTCAAAATTGAACTGTGAACCCATTATGGGACACAATGACTTAAAATAATAACTATCCAATCTCCCTTTTGTAAGATTCGTTTTTAAATTAAAATTCAGATTATAAAATCACCGATGCATGACGTTTGATGTGTTTGTATGGTATGTATGTGTTTGTAGGTACAATATTTGTTTAATTTACACGAGTTACTATGCTTAATTCTCAATTTCGTGTGATAAACTATATTTTCAGAGATTGCTTCTTATGCAACTAATTCTGATTTATTGTTAAAATATTATATAAAAATGGCATGTATATCAGCCTGTGTATTCCATTGTAATTTAAAAATGTTATATATATATATATATATAGATGATGCGGAAGTACTCACGAGAGCAATATAACTTTTGGACGGCACAATAGAACACAGAATAAAACAGATAACACGTAAAAGGACACTCACACTTTAGATGATTTAAGCTTTCGGCCTACTCCAAGGCCTTCTTCAGGTCAGACTCCCCCACTCCCAGACTCTCAGAGCCAGAGCTTCTTCTGACCTGAAAAAGGCCTCGGAGTAGGCCGAAAGCTTAAATCATCTAAAGTATGAGTGTCCTTTTACGTGTTATCTATTTTATTCTGTGTTCTATTGTGCCTTGTGTATTGTTCTATTTACATATATATGAGGGTCATCCGGAAAGTAGTACCCGTTCGTGAAATAAAGACACAAAAGTAAATATTAACAAACATAAAAAATTTTATTTGAAAGAGGATACTTTAAACTACTTCTCAACATAATCTCCAAGCAAATTAAGGCATTTGTCATAACGTGTGACAAGTTTCTGTATTCCTGCTGCATAGTCCTTCGTCGCCAGCTCATTGAGATACAGGGTCACTCCTTCTTTAAGTTCTTCATCGCTGTCAAATCTTTTTCCTGCCAAAAAGTCTTTCGGCTTTGTAAAGAGATGAAAATCTGAAGGGGCCAAGTCCGGGCTATACGGTGGATGGTCGAAAGTTTCCCATTTGAATTGCTGCAAAGGTTTTTGTGTTATCCCAGCTGCATGAGGCCTGGCATTGTCATGAACGAGAATGACACCAGTAGACAATAGACCTCGCCGCCGATTTTGTATTGCCCGCCGTAATTTCTTTAATGTTTCACAATACGCATTGGCATTAATAGTGTCTCCACGGGCCATAAAATCAATAAGCAATACACCTCATCGATCCCAGAAAATGGTTGCCATGAGTTTCCTGGTGGACAGAACTGTCTTGAATTTTTTTGGTTTGTTTGGTGAATGAGCATGATGCCACTCCATTGACTGTCGTTTACTCTCAGGTGATGCATAACAAACCCATGTTTCGTCACCAGTAATTATGCGAGTCAAGAAAGAGTCTCCTTCATCAGAATAACATCCCAAAAACGTCAGTGCTACAGCCATACGCTTGGTTTTGTGCTCATCTGTAAGCATGCGAGGGACCCATCTTGCACAAATTTTTGCATAATGCAGATGGTGTTTAACAATTTCATGAACAATTGTTCGAGAAACATTGGGAAAATGCTCACAGATGTCATCAATTGTGACGCGCCGATCGATCCTCACGAATTCGTCAACTGAGCTCACCAGTTGGTCTGTAATGACAGACGGTCTCCCCGAACGCTCATCGTCGTGTGTTCCCCCTCCCCATGTTGAAGTTGCGACACCACCGCCGAACAGACGACTCGTCCATTACATTGTCTCCATACACCTCCTTTAATTGGCGATGAATATCACATGGGCGAACGTTTCTTGCATTGAGGAATTTAATCACTGCCCTCACTTCACAACTGGCGGCGTTCTCAATTTTTTTAAACATTGTAAACAATCACAGAAACAACACAGGCAATGCTAGCGTCACGCAACTTGGCTCAGAGAAGGCAGACAAGCCACTGAAGCTATCTGACCTCGTCCAGCGGCTACTCGCGTCGTCAGGACTTCATGCGGCACGAACGGGTACTACTTTCCGGATGACCCTCGTATATATATATAATGTAAATTCACTGATAGTCATAACAAACACAGAAACCAAAACACACAAAAGAGGGACTCACTGGTTCTCGAATTTTCGGTGGTCCAACCACCTTTCTCAAGAGGAATTAGGAACAGAACTGAGGCAGAGGAGGGCCCGAAAGCAGTGGTAGGAAGGAGAAGGGGAAATGGGGGAAAAGAGGGGGGAAAAAAAGGGGGGAAAAAAGGGGGGGAAGGCATTCGAGGTGAGGAGTTTGGAGGGGTAGTGTATGGCATGGGAATTTTAAAAAGGTGGGGATGATATGGAAGTTGTTGGGGGCGGAGGGGGATGAAATTATATGCATAAAGGGGGCAATTAATGTCTAATATTAATACCTGGGCGATTCCAGGAATCCAAGAGCCAGATGAAAGCTAGCTCTAATGTTTTGAGTTTCAGTGGAGGGTCTGAGTTTAGGAGGGATGCTAAGACGGATACTTTAGAACATTGGTCAAAGGCAGTGTTGTGTTCGGAGGCATGTTTGGGGATTGGGAGCATACCAATAAGGGAGGAATTGTTGCATGAGGCTCGATGATTATTGATTCTAATATTGAGGGGTGTGGTGCACTGTCCAATGTAAAAGGCAGGGCAAAGTTGGCACTTGAGAAGGTAGACAACATTGCTGGAGGTACACGAGCAGCAGGGAATTGGTGGGAGAGAGTTAAAGAGCGGGTGGGAGAGGGATGGGATTCTGGTTAGGAAAATAGGACATGTTTTGCATCTAGGTTTATTGCAGGGTCTGGGAGTGATTTTGGAGCAGGGCGAGGATTTATGAAGTGGATTGGTAGATTTTAGAAGATCTGATAGATTGGCGGGGCGTTTGAAAGTCACAGAGGGGCATTTGGGGAAAAGGTTGGTGGTGGAATTGTGGTTTTTGAGGATAGGATAGAGGTCCTTTAGGATAGAACGCAGAGATTCTTGGCCAGGGAGAAACGTGGTACAAATTGAAAGAGGATGGTTTTTCGCGGTGGTGGAAGGTCTGGGAGTGTAAGTATGTCTACGGATCCTCTTATTCAGGAGGGATTCAGGATAACCTCGTTTGAGGAGGGAATGGTGTAAATTTATGAGGAAATTGTCTAGGGAGTCAGGGTCATTGCAAATTCTGTGTCCCCTTATGGAAAGGGAATAAGGAATGGAACGTTTGGTGTATATATATATATATGTATCTGTATATATATATAAACTTCATATAATATATGCACTTAGAGATATCCAAAATATAACCCTGAAGTTTCCCTACTTGTAAAAATATCCTTAAAAGGAACACCCTATAACCTTTTGAAAACTGCTAATGTTAAGATATTTTCTACGAAAATGGTAAACAGAAATTAACATGAAAATTCTTTTACACCATTATAAACTCTAAATGTCTGGGAACTGGTGACAAATTTCACAAATAAATGTTTTTTTGGCAATTAGCATACATATTCAAGACCTGAAAGATGGCCTTAAAATTGTTCTTGTAAATCTATTTTTGTAAATGTTTGCAATTATTTTTTAAACATTCACATTAAGGAGGTTCACCTCTTGTCTGAGCATCCATCAGCATGTCTCCATCACATCTCCTAATTTTAAAAGGCTGATATATATTTGGAAAATATTCCTCCTGTAAAAGATGAAACTATTTCAATTTACCAAAAGAAATGTGATTGGCCCTGATTACATTTCAATTATTGATACATTATTCGTACGCTCATGATTCAGACAATAAAAGTTTTTCATATATTTGAAATAAAGAGGGTATGGCATTATCTGTTTAAATTTCTATGAATTACTTGATTGAAATTATACACATGGCTAAATAGGGAACTGATTTTATTTTACTCTTGAAATATAATTTAAACTGTCATACGTAAATTGTAGTTTAGTCAGTTTATCAGTTGGAGCTATTGAGGTCAATAAATCGCATTTTAATAATTATTTGAAAATACCAGTAATCATATTATGTACATATTTGCTTTGTACTTTTCCAAAGCCATTTATGTTAACCATAACTTATTTTGATGAATGTTCTTCTTAACAAAACTGAAATGCTTCCCAAAGGAATGAATTTATACTTTCGATTATATATATTCTATTCTTTTGTTTTGGCCAAGATATTTATAAGATTTTTCAAGAATCACAATTTTTCCAAGAGCCCTCCTCCGAAAACATTGCTTTAATTAACTTGCATGATCATGGTTTAAGCAATTGTTTAAGATATATTTAATTTCACATGAAATACTATTAATGAATGAACTTGGACTTGATACATAATAACACAATATTTCAATTCATGTTCCTAGTCGTTTGGGTGGGATTAGTACCCAGAGATAGTATCTTAAAAAGAATCTCACTAAGCTTCAAGCATGAGTGCTAATCACATAATTCACCGACTTTCGCCCCTCCAACTAACTGGGGAAAGTAACTGTACCACTATTCTCATTGGCGGGAATGTTTGCGTTGCCCTCACTGGCTCCAAGGTGTGATTGAACAAGGGCTTCCCCCTCTCCGAGTGCTACTCACTTGGTCCTCCGACTCCACTTCCGCCCCTCCAACAGAGATACCGTCATTCGAAGGGGGAGGGTAGGGAGGGAGGATATAATGGAATGGGATAGAGCGAGGGGAGTGGAGATGATTATCTCGGTTGGCAAGATTTGAGTCACCAAGCGAAGCGAGAGGCAAGGATCCAGGCCACACATTCACTACAAATGGAGATAAGATAATTGACCTAGCCACAAAACTGTTACTCGCTTATCATCCAACACCTAAGGATGAAATTTTTTGCAGAGTGAAGAATATACATCATACGAAACGAAAATACAATATATGCAACTGATAGACTCTTTAAAAAGCAATAAATTCAACATTTCCACATTCGTGTTAATACTACCTTGATCAAAAAGTTCCCGGAATTTATTCAGAAAATTAAAAATACAAGTTTATTTATCTAAATCTATATTGTCCCCTTCAAAGTAATCCCCATCGACTGCAACACACTTATGCCAGCACTTGATCCAATCCTCGAAACATTTTTTATATTCGGTTTTCGGTATGTCCATCAGTGCTTCCTGCGATTTTTCCATTACTTCCTCTCGGCTGCTAAAACGCGTTCCCCGTAATGGTTTTTTAACTCGATTGAACAGAAAGACGTCACAGGGAGCCAAATCAGGTGAATTCGGTGGCTGTTGGATGGTATTTGCTGCATTTTTCGTCAAAAAATTACGAATAATGATAGCACTGTGCGACGGTCTCGACGCACTGTGCGACGATTTCTGGTCTCTTTCGGCGAATTGTTTCACGCAAACGTCTCATAACGCCCAAATAATACTCTTTGTTTACTGTCTGGCCTTCTGGCAAAAATTCATGATGCACTACACCGTTGTAATCCATGAAAACCGTCAGCATTGCCTTCTTTTTTGACTGAAAACGACGTGGCTTTTTGGTCTCGGCTCATTTGGTGAACGCCATTCGCCTGATGTCTGGATTGCGTGTCGTACTCATAAACCCACGTATCGTCTCCAGTAATGATCCTTTTGATGAATGTGGGATCGGATTCAGCCTCGCAAATCATGTCTTTTGCGACGTCAACACGGTCTCTTTTTTGCATGAAATTGAGGTCTTTTGGCACCAACTTTGCTGCTACACGACGGAAACCCAAATCATTAACCACAATGTCTTCGGCGGATCCATAGGCAATGTTCAAGTCCTCCGCTATTTCTCTGATGGTTAATTTGCGGTTATTGACCAACATTTCTTTTACTTTATCAATTTTTTCACCGACTTTCGATGTCGATGGTCTGCCACTGCGTTCATCATCTTCGATTGACTCACGACCACTTCTGAACCGCTCGTGCCACTGGTAAACGACCGTTTTTTTAGAGAATCGTTGCCGAAACACTTTTCCAACATTTCCAGCGTCCGTGCGCCACTAAATCCGTTTTTTACGCAAAATTTAATACAAGTTCGTTGTTGCAAATTTAAATCCATTTCTGCAATTGTAAAAATTCGCCAAAACACACAGAGATAGATGTACTCTTGGCTACGTAACTTTTGCAAATGTCAAGTTATGACACTAAGATTTAAAGGGAATATCAACAACAGATGCACCAATTTAACAAAAAAACAGAACTCAAATCGGAACGATGGGAGGGCCACACGGTGGTTATTCCGGGAACTTTTTGTTCAAGGTAGTATTCATCTTTTTTTGGTGATAATTCCGAAACAATCAAAGTTGCAAAGCTTAAATTTGCAATTCTGGATAAGATATTAATAGCTCTTTCGAATGAAATAAAAAATCAAGCAGATTGGATAAAACTTCAAAATTTATTATTTTTTGGTGGTAACTCCAAATCAATGCTAGAATGATGACATTTTCACTGTTTGTAAGGGTTTCAGTAGTTTTCCTTTTGATTGAGGGATAACTGAATCATATCAAAAAGAAATTTCAAAATCCATCTTTTTTTTTGGTGGTAACTCCGAAACAATCAAAGCTAGGAAGTCACAGCCTGGAGTATATCCACGGGAAACATTCAGCCAATGTACACCAAAGTATGATGCTTTCGAGAATTCAAGAGCTCTACGGCCTCTAGGTTAAATAATAATAAGGGGGGAAAACTCCACTGGCCATAAAAAACAGTCGCAACTCTCGTCAGACCAAATTGTTGTGTTGGTATTCGCGGGAACCAACCACAACCTCTCGACCAAGAATACCCTCTGTGGTGGTTTACGGGATATTAATCCACGCCAGGGACCACACACAGCCACACACACACACTATCCTGTCTGGAATCCTTCACGAAGCTGTGAGACTTCGTTAAAAATTCCAGGTAGAAATGTAATCCTTCACGAGGCTGTAAGGAAGACCTTAACGGGGGAATCCTTAACGGGGTCTTTCTTACAGCCTCGTGAAGGATTACATTTCCACCTGGAATCTTTAACGAAGTCTCACAGCTTCGTGAAGGATTCCAGACAGGATAGTGTGTGTGTGGCTGTGTGTGGTCCCTGGCGTGGATTAATTTCCCGTAAACCACCACTGAGGGTATTCTTGGTCGAGAGGTTGTGGTTGGTTCCCGCGAATACGAACACAACAATTTGGTCTGACGAGAGTTGCGACTGTTTTTTACGGCCAGTGGAGTTTTCCCCCCTTATTATTATTTATGATGCTTTCGTTTAAAAATTGTGCTAACTTCTATGATTTTTATTTGAATCTGAATCAATTTTAGCATTAACTCAATTAAAATAATTTGGGTTTTTACAGGAATCTTCAACAAAACTGCCTGCGCAAAAATTTAGCCTTTCCAAATCCACTGAGGTATAACAAGAGTTCTAGGATGAGAGGAAATGAAACTATGCATTTCAACGGAGCTTACAAGGTCGACAGTTGTGTTTACATTCTCCTAATAACTAACGCAATGAGAAGAATATGATCTGCAGTCATCAAGGATTGCTAGAGCTTAATTGAAATGAAATGAATATAAATCACAAAGAGCGAATGTTATAATGAGAGGGGAGAAGGAAGAGGATTTTTGGAAGAAATCCAAAGGAGGCAGGAAAGAATGAGAATAGCTTCAAAGAGACGATGCAGAGGTGGTTCTCGGGTTAGACTGTGTGAGAGACATATTTAGATCAAAGTGTCTCTCCTTTGTGCTTTGGAAGGGCAGATCACATCCATATTTCCCTATGATCACAGTCATCAATGGACCATTTCCATGTGTGAAGAAATATTTGTTCACCATATGGCAGGATTTCGTGTTTGAATATATATATATATATATATATATATAAGCGGATCGCGGTGGTCTAGTAGTCTAGAGCGTTGGACTACTGACCGGAGGGTCCCGGGTTCGATTCCCGACCTTCGGGTTGATTACTGTGTTTATGGTGTCTCTCCCGTTGCAGGGAGCAAAGTAATCTTGCGTACTCATTCCATCGGTATATACACCTCAGTTCTTGGTTCTACCACTTTTTGACCGTTAGGGTGTAACAGAAAGCCTGGGTCTTTTTAGAAGTGAAAGGACCGAGAGCTGAGGTATATATACCGGCAGAATGAGCACACAAGATTACTTTGCTCCTGAAGACGCTGCCTACAATGGGAGGGAAACGCTGAGCTGAAAATGTCTCTCAAGCAGTCTTAACCCGAGAACCATCCCCGCATCTCTCAACAACTGCGAAAGCCTCCGTTCTGCAAAGAAAATATATTGATTGGCAGTGGGATGCTGAAGACTGTGAGATATATGGAAAGTGAAGAATGCCATGGAAAAAAAGGAGATAAGGGCAGCAATAGGATAGATGGTAATGTTGGTGAGGGTGAAAGGAGGAAGTGTGTGGTCCATTGGAACAGTAATGTGCATTTCTTTAATTTAACTCCAGTATCAATGGCACTATACTAAAAGCAGTCAGAAAATGTGGTGGGGGGTTTGCCCTTCCAATTCAGCAAGTTGCCAGTTTCATCTGAGCACTCTGCGTGGAAAGACTGGCCTCTGCATTAAGCCTATTTTTCTGATTTCTAAGAGAGTGGTCCCATAAGTCCCTGGTCTGATTTAGAGATTGAGTTAGTTTCAAGAAACTGTAACAGTAACTTTAACGGAGTCACCCGCTATGTGTGCATTATAATGGAACAGCCTAAGTGTTTGAAATTGGCTTTATTAACATCGTGGACTGTGGCGCGTCACGCACAACTACGAATACCTGTGACATTGTATGTACGGTATTTCGTCATAACATCTTGTTCCTTAAAAGCCCCCAAAATTTCAGAGTGTAAGCGGACGTCTTGGTAGCTTAAGTGGTTAAAGCACTCGGCCGGATATCGAGAGATCCGGGTTCGAATCCCAGTCAAGGCGAATGATTTTTACTCTCTGAAATGGTTGCATTATATTGAGTTAGTTGTTTAAAAAATAACTGTATTAGAAAGTACACACTCTATAAAGCATATGTTTCAGGTTTTAAGATTCCACGTTGTTTAGTATTTGTTTAGCAGTCATCAAGAGATCAATAGTGAATACTTTCCATGAATTTGTGAAAATTAAGATAATTGGTCATCGTTGTATGATACAATACTTTTATTTGGTAGGCCTCAGCCCAGCCAATATAAAACTGCAACCAGATTCAAATCTGCTGCGTGAGTCTGCTTCTTCGTTTAAAACAGTAAAATATTGGAGGGCAGAGTTTAAATTGGACTAAATGAGATGTAAAAATGAGCAAGTCATTGGTCGACAAAATTAGGTGACGACCCCAGAAATAGTGAAGAATATCCACAAAGTGATAGTATATTATCATCTCAATCATTTCCTTACATTGGAGCAAAACCTGTGTTGTTAAGACATCTCAATCGACTGTTTTTGCAAAGTTTCAAAGTAACACCTTTCCCAGTTCATTCTTACCCACAATTCCTTCTCCTTTAATGATAAATTCTTCCTACAAATCAAGAGTTGTGCCATGGGTAGCAGGTTCAGCCCGTCCTACGCAACCCTCTTTCTTGGTCTCGCAGAGAATAAATTCCTGTCACAACAAACCCTGAAACCGCTATTGTGGCTCAGATATATTGACGATATTTTCCTTCTCTGGCCACATGTCCTGATTCCCTGAAAACTTTCATTTCCAACCTTATACTTCGTCCTCTATCTCCTTCACGTCTACAGTTTCCTCTTCCCAAATCACCTTCCTAGATGTAAACATATCATTTATAGACCATAAATTTCATGCATCCGTACATATAAAACCCACAAATAAACAACAGTACTTACATTTTAGCAGCTGTCACCCATACCACACCAAACGTTCCATTCCTTATTCCCTTTCCATAAGGGGTCAGAGAATTTGCAATGACCCTGACTCCCTAGACAATTTCCTCATAAATTTACACCATTCCCTCCTCAAACGAGGTTATCCTGAATCTCTCCTGAATAAGAGGATCCGTAGACATACTTACACTCCCAGACCTTCCACCACCGCGAAAAACCACCCTCTTTCAATTTGTACCATGTTTCTCCCTGGCCTAGAATCTCTGCGTTCTATCCTAAAGGACCTCTATCCTATCCTCAAAAACCACAATTCAACCACCAACCTTTTCCCCAAATGCCCCTCTGTCACTTTCAAACGTCCCGCCAATCTATCAGATCTTCTAAAATCTACCAATCCACTTCTTAAATCCTCACCTCCTATTTTCCTAACCAGAATCCTATCCCTCTCCCACCAATTCCCTACTCCTCGTGTACCTCCAGCAATTTTGTCTACCTACTCAAGTGCCAATCTTGCCATGCCTTTTACATTGGACAGTGTACCACACCCCTTAATATTAGAATCAATA